>OZ024833.1:1731415-2093915 GCA_964016985.1 Anodontia alba
CCCACTGGCATCCTGGTATATGCACATATTTTTCGCTCAGAGATTTTTCAAGACTGCTTATCCTCTTGGTATTACATGAATTGACTGTGATATTTGTGTAACAACCAGCAAAAAATGGGTACAAAAAATCAAAGAACAGTATGTGGTCAGCATTTTGGATGAACAAGTATATGAATTGGTCCATTTTTTCAAAGGCCAGGTATATGAATGAGGTAGGTTTTGAAATACTGGCTTGCTCACCCGTACCAAAATTACCCCTAAGTTACCCCCCCCCCCCCCCCCCCCCCCCCCCCCCCCCCCCCCGAGGGTAATGTACACTTCCGTTTTAGGGCTTTTAACCCATAAAGCGCTAATCTCAACTTCAGCAGACGACACTTTGAAAAAATATATACATGTATATATATATATTTTTTTTTTAGAGAAAATAAGACTTGACATTTCATGTGAATCATCTGCATGATTCACATGAAATGTCATGTCTTATTTTCTCTGAAAAATAACAAAATAAATTTAAAAATGTCTGCTATACAAATTTGCATAAGTAGTGCTTTATGGGTTAAAATTTCAGATCTTTAAATTGTGAGTCAGATCAAAAGATTTTGAAAAAGTGTTTTCTTAAAATTGTTGAGGTGTTGACACAGTGAATTATTCTTTTCAATGGTTGTAAATTCCTCTGAAGTTATGAGGTGTCTGTCGTTAATCTTTAACCCTTAAAACACCAATCACATCTGCTGCAGACGACATTCTAGAATATACATATTTTTTCATCTTTCAGAGAAAATTAGGATTGACATTCCATGTGAATCATCTGCTTAACATTCACATCGAATGTCAACCCTTATATTTTTGTCTGAAAAAAAAAAAAGAAAAAGAAAAATATTTCAGAATGTCATCTGCTATAATTTTGCATTAACATGCTGCAGGTGAAACAAACAGATAACAAACAAGCAGTTGTCATAACTCTAGGAAAGAGGAGTGTCTAAATTTTTATTTTTCTCATTTCTCCACAAAAACGTAATTTTACACTACAACCTCTTTATAACACAGTTCATTATAACACGGTTTTGGATATAACACAGTTCAAAGATGGATCCCAAAAATGTATAGATTATATTGAAAAATGACCATAAATGGTCATTTTTCAATATAATCTATACATTTTTGTTTGGATATAACACGGTTGTTTAACTAACATGGTTTATGCTATGGACCCCAACAATAGTGTTTTAAAGAGGTTGTAGTGTATTATAGTTATACCATATTTTCCCTGCCAGCCTCTGTGGCTCAGTTGGATGCATCGTCCAACTGGAGACCAGGAGGTCGCGGGTTCAACCCCCGCCAAGGTCGGCAGCATTCTTTCGTGGAGATTGATCATGAAATATTTTCTACGGTCATTCTCTCTCTTCCGCTGATTCAAGAAGGGCAGTTGTCAGTTTCTGGCGAAAGAATGTGCACAATACTGGTTAACCGCTTAGAGGACTAAGCCTGCCCGGTAAACGTGTGGTTAGGTAAACTGACGGCGCTCGACATGACCCCATTGGGTTGACTGGGCCGTAAAACCTCAACACAAACAAACAAACCATATTTTCCCTAGGTATTCAGACACATAACCTTCATATTGTACTTCTCCTAAAATTTGAAAAGACGATTTTACTACCTGATATGTCCAAAAGCTTGCTGGATGCGAGGCAACCAGTGTATGCCCGGATCACCTTGCGAAGATTCAGATCAGTCTATTCATCATCATAGCTAGTAGCTAGAGTTTTTTTTTCTGCTGAAGAGTAATGAATGTTTTATTTCTCCATGAAAACATGTTGTGGGTACTCATTTGAAGCATTTTACTGAGCTGCTTGTAATGAGTACCCACTGCATAAGTTTTTATGGAGAAATGAGAAAAAAACAAAAAAACTTATCGGATACCATGGTTGGGCCTACATGTAGTTGTTTAAAGCATTGTTAGCTTAACAAGCTCATTCATGACAAACTCGTTAACTGTTGTAGCTAAAATATTTTCAAATACTTTGATGTTTTTGCTACAAAAAAGTGAGTAGCTTTTGCACATTTTTTCAGCAAAAAATGTCAATGTACATGTATTTGCCATATTTTAAGATAGAAATTTTAACGTCACCTCTGCAAACAACTTTGTTAAGTTTTGAGCAACTGGGCCGTGATCAATCTTTGTTGGATACTCTGTGGTTAGCAGTGTATCTTCTTAACCCTTGTCCTGCTGAGCCCGGATATACCCTGCCTTTGCAAACATTGTAGATCCAGATCAGTTGGCTTCTGAAGAAGCCAACTGATCTGGATCTACACTGTTTGCAATTAAGTATGTGAATCTATATCAACAACCTTGATCAAGTAATCTGATTGGCTGAAAATTAGAAGTGGGTGTGGCTTCTTAATTTATTCAGCAGGACAAGGGTTAAGGTGTCAAACAAAGACATTAACCCTTAGCACTTTGGGTAAAGTTTTTAGCAGATGATATTGAACTATTTTTCTTATTTTCCCCAGAAAACAGGATTTGACATTTCATGCAAATTGTCTCCACTTGATACAATTTCCATGAAATGTCAATCCTGTTTTTTCAATGGAGACAATTTGCATGAAATGTCAAATCTTGTTTCTTGGGAAAATTGAAAAAAATAGTATTAATTTTTCAACTGCTGAATATGCCCATAGAGTGGTAAATTAATTTTTCAACTGCTGACTATGCCCACAGAGTGGTAAAGATTAACCCTTGTCCTGCTGAATAAATTAAGATGCCATACCAACTTCTAATTTTCAGCCAATCAAATTACTTGATCCAGATTATTGCTATAAATTCACATACTAAGTGGCAAACAGTGTAGATCCAGATCAGTTGGCTTCTTCAGAAGCCAACTGATCTGGATCTACACTGTTTGCAATGGCAGGGTATATCCGGGTTCAGCAGGACATGGGTTAATCATATTGGACAGAAGCCTAGATATGAGTCTAAGCTGGGTGTGCATTTCAAAAAAGAATAATTTCTTACCTTGAAGTTGCAGTATTTTTTGTTGTGTTTTATCTATATGTAGCTTTGAACAGGTGTCCTAGAAGTAATTTTGTTTTTGTGTATTGAATGAATGAAGACAGATAATTTCAGTAGAATGTAGAGAAATTTTTACTTGCCAAAAATCTCTTGTGCCAGATCTTTAATTTGTTCCAACATTGCACTTTTATCAGACTTTAGGCAATAATTGGCAATTTAATTTTTGTCCCTGACACAGAATTTTACCGTAATGTCCCTACTGGTAATTATTGGGACAGACATGCGAACTTTGTAGACCGGCTCAGATGCTGCAGAATGTGGCATCTGATCAGGATCTTCACTGTTTGCCATTTGTCCATCAGTTTTTTTTTGATGGGCAAATTCTTTCCTTTGACCCCTTTTTGGAAAGGACTTGGTGTGAAATAAAGCAGTAGAAAGTCGTAATAGTTGTCTCATAGGCAGGGCTCTGGAAATTTTGAAATCTGAATCGGTCCAGCCGATGACGATGACGTCATCAATGAGCCCATTTCCAAAAAAAAAAATATGTGTATATCACTTGTCACGAAAACTAATGACAATTGGCAGTCCTATAACTCCTTTTAAATAATACACCTCAGCTCCGTTATATGACGGAAGTCCGGGTACAACGAGCATGATCAAAGCTGGCGTCATCAATAAATACAGTTAGGTATGTAAAAAGAAAGAAAAAAAAAAGAAAAAAAAAAGAAAAAAAAGGTTTTGTTGTTATTTCCACCTCCGCAGGGTTTTCCTAAACTATTTATAAACAACTGATTCCCGTCTTGTATAAGCGCGAAGACGGCGGGAAACAGGAGAGACGGAACGAAACGACTTTCATGGACTTAATTAGGTCTAATAAAAAAGGCCTGCGCCACGGGCGGTTTTGCAGTTTTCAGTGTTTCAAGATTTAATCAGACTGCTTAAATTGTAAGCACTGACCAATCTTGCCTAGCGCAAGTGGTGCATTACTTATTTTTACTGTGAAATCTACCTTGAATTATACTCGCGTGTTACGGCAATCAACAAAAAAAAAAAAAAAGAAAAAAAAAGCAATCAATTATACCCAGATCAGACGCCGTTGTATGCGACGTCTGATCAGGACGTACACGGTTTGGGAATTCATTTATCGAATCTGGGACCGACAAACCGTGTTGATCAAAACAAAAAAGAAGAGGAAGAAAACGGGTGCGTTCAAGCGGTGCATTCTTTTATCATACTCAGTAAAGCGACCTTTGATCTTTTGGACACGCCGACTGCACCTGGATGTTTTGCAGTCTCAGTGTATTCACACGTGTCACACAAACGGATTAATTATCAGACTACCGTTACTGATGATTCGTGTTAATCGCTTGTTTACTGCACAAAGGTCAGTGAAGTGTTGATTTTTTGACAATGTTTGGATAATGACGTAATTAATTTGTGCTACGGGTAGGTGGCCGTTATTCAGCTGTCTCTCCAATATACATGTCAAATGACCGTTTAGAGCCTTTTAACTACCATAATATCGCATTTAAAAGGTGCGCGGACGTTGTCAGTTTGGAAAGACTTGACCGTTTGTGATTTTTTAGACATCATTGATTTGTGAAAATTGGTTGGTTTGGGAAATGTTGGACCGATTTATTAGCGTTTTGGGGTGTTTGAAATCGGTCCAGAATTCCTAATTTCGGTCCAGACCGGCTATTTTTCCGGTTTTCCCGAGCCCTGCTCATAGGTCTAGATAAGGGAGGGTATCCGGTAAATATTTTTCTTATTTCTCCATGAAAACATATGTTGTGGGTACTCATTAGAAGTGCCTCATCGAGGTGCATCTAATGAGTACCCACAACATATGTTTTTGTTGAGAAATAAGAAAATATCACTACTTTTGGATTGAAAAAAGCGCCTTAACTAGTGCTATGGTTGTCTCCCTTGTAAAAAAAAAGGGGCAGAAATTCTACCAGGTGTATCAAGTTCCCACAACCCTTTCAGCTCAGCAGACCAAAACAAATACCTGTGCAAAAAGTGTAGATCCAGATGAGACGGCTCATCATGAGCCATCTCATCAGGATCTACACTGTTTGCCAGTCTGTTTTTGATTTTAGACTGAAACCCCTATTTGCATTATTGGGGGTGGTCGGGTGTTGCGAAGGTGTTGTGTATCTCACACCCGGTGCGTCCAACTGATATTGGCTTACAGTTAGGCAAGGCCTGCTATCCTTGTAGCAGGTAAGGGTAGAGGGGGAATGTTTTCATTTCGTCTGTTTCTTCATTTTCATTCCTGTTCCTCTTTCTTCCCTGTCCCTCTCTTTCATCTCTTCTACTATCTCTTCTATCTCTTTTCTCCCTTTTTCTAGGAGACGACACAAAATGACCCACAAGGGTTGATATGTCGTTAAACCCCAACACAATCAATCAATCAACTATTTGCATCAGTTGGCAAGTCCAAATTCAAGAATGGAAGAATCCACTCAAGAACCTCTGGGTAGGAAGGGTTAATGCACTCTAAACAATTAAATAGGAAACATTGGACTCCATTAAGTGTACCCTTCACTACAGTAATATTAATGCTGTGAGAGTTGGTAAGTTTATGATAGAAGGGTCATTGACCATGTTAGTGGAGTAAAAGTTAATTGACCCTTCTACTTGACTTTGCTTCAGCAGTATGAGACCATATCTGGACAGGTCTAAAGTTTCCCATTTAGCATCCTACTGATAATTTACTAACAAAATTGTTGAAGAGAACTTTTTTTTTTAAATCTTTATCGTTAGCTAGTTTACCTGGTGTCTTGTTTTTGTGTTTTCAGCAAATTGCATTTTGCTACTAAGTACATGTATGTGAAATCTTTCAAAAACATGGGCTACTCTTATAAAGGAAGGATTTGTTCCCAGGGTTGCCTCTATTGATGAGACAAATATTTCCATATCAGGCATAAACTTCCTTCCTAACAGGGACTTAAACACTGTAGTATCATTTGACTGAATTATATTTCATGGTCCAGGGAGAGTCTTTTTTGCATGAACCCTAGCATGTACCTCCATTTCTGATCAACCAAGTGACCTATTGTCAAACCTGGCATACCGTATTTACCCTAAGTATTTGGACACCTCAACTCCTTACCATATATGTTCTAAAATTTGAACCAGTGCAATTCACTACCCGATGTTGTGTCTAAAAATTGCTGAATGAGTGGCAAACAGTGTAGACCCAGATGAGACGCCGCATTCTGCGGCGTCTCATCTGGGTCTATACTGTTTGCTCAGGCCTGTCTGTCCGAATACATATGGTAAATACGGTACACAAACAGGGACTCAGACATGGTAAAATTTTGTGACCTTGACCTACATGTCATGATCTAGTGACTTTGACCTTCTTTACATGAATTTTAGTGTTTAACTTTGACCTTCTTTACATGAATTTTAGTGTTTAACTTGTTTATAATACTGATTGGCATCAACAGGTGTGAACACTATCTTCTGCAGAACTCTTGTTATAATAATCCATAGCTGCAGCTAAGAGGCTTTCTTCATCCAGAAGCGATTGATATTTTTATTTCTCTACGAAAACACATGTTGTGACATAACAAAAGCCTCAGTGACAAATGAAAAAAACAACAAAAAAAAACAAAAAAAACTCTTTGGTCAAAAATAGAATTTTGTTTGTTTGCAATTGCCTACCTACCCACCAAAATCCTCCCCACCCAAAATATTTTTTGACCACTTGGGACAGCATTTTTTTTTTTTTTTTTTTTTTTTTTTCTAAAATGCAAATTTACTATGATCACCCTAAATAGCAGGACAAACAGGCCTGAGCAAAAAATGCAGACCCAGATCAGACTACCCCAAGGTGAGGCGCTTCTAATGAGTACCCACAACATTTGAGCCACAACATGAGAAAAAGTACCTTCTGATGTGTGCCCGTCAAAGACTCAATTCAGCCTGCTCATCTGCGCAGTCTGATCAGTCATTGTTGTCCACATGAAAAAAAATTGCATCCTTGTCTATCCAAAATGCACCTAGTGAAAGAAGATTCTGATCAGACTGCACGAATATGCAGGCTGCTGTGAGTCTTCGCTGGGTGCAAATGTCTGACCAAAGGTACATTTTCTGATGTTGTGACTTGTATGTTTTCATCAAGTAATATTAAAGCATGTCCAACTGGTGATCAGTAGTTTGCGGTGTTCAACCCCTGACAGGTTGTAAACTTTCTTTTGTGGAGATTTGAATATGAAATATTTTCTATGGTCATTCTCTCCCTTCTGCTGATTCAAGAAGGGCACTTTTCAGCTTATGGCAAAAGAGACTGGTCAGGTAAACTGACCGTGCTCGACATGACCCCACTGGGTTGACTGGCCGTAAAACCTCAACACAAGCAAACAATCATGAAGTATAAAAAAAATATCAATACTTTTTGTAAAAGTTCTTTAGCTGGAGCTGGGTAGAAAATTGAATCTCTAGATATGTTAATAAGTTTTGGAATAAATTTTGCCTCAGGTTTGCACAAAAACTTTATATTTACTCATTAGTCAAGGAACTTTGAATGAGTATCCACAGCTTATGTTTTGATGCAAAAACAACAAGCTACCTGGTGGTTACGACATTTTGTGCCATATTCTAAAAAAGTTCTACTGTTATAACCCAAGGTATTGGGACAGACATGCCTGAACGAACAATGTAGACTCATCAGAGTTTACATTCTTTGCCTTCCATCAAGCAATATTTTAGACACATCAGTAGGTAGTAGAATACACAGTTGTTCAAAGTTCAAAGTTTAACCCTTAAAATGCCAAGAAAACCTGCATCTGAAAATGTCGTCTGTTTTTGTCGTCTGCTGAATATTCTTGCAAACTTCTCAAACCTATTTTTGCATACAGGTAAACTATGTGGACCCTGATCAGACTGCTCCTAGGCAAACAGTGTGGACCCTGATCAGACTGCTCCTAGAGGAGCCGTCTGATCTGGGTCCACACTATTTGCTTGTATGCCTGTATGCAAAAATAGGTTTGAAAAGTTTGTAAGAATTTCAGCAGACAACATAAACGGACGAAAATTTCAGATGAAGGAGCAGTCTGATCTGGGTCCATACTGTTTGCAAAAATGACTTTAAAAATCACAAGCAGATGACAAAGCAGACGACAATTGTTAATAATGGCAGTTAAAAGTTTAAGACAAGTATGGTAAGGAGTTATAGTGTCCCAATACATGTACTTTATGTAAATACGATATAGTATTATAACCGTACCCAGATAGTTTTGATAATGCCCTGTTGTGCCAAATTACACATTGTTGGGCTTTTTGTCATGTTAACACTGCTAATAATGTATCGTATATCACTGTCAACTGAAAATTGTGCGTTGACCACAACATTTGTAAACCTTGGACGGGGAAATAAAAACATGGAAAGCAACTTGAGGCTATTATCTTTATCAGATGACCGTGATTAAAAAGTGCTGGTGAAGAACATAGGAATTTATTATAATTCATGAAGTGGGAAGTTTATCTTGATGGCGACTTCAGCGGTAGGGTCATTTAAATTATACTACTTGTAGATTGTCCAGGGTTATTGTCAAGGAGGTCGTGAAAATCTTTAGCTATCTACCAAAGTGGCTGCTTGCTGCAGGCATAGGTCTAGATAAGATTGGGTATCAGGTTATATTTTTCTTATTTCTCCTCGAAAACATATGTTGTGATACTCATTAGAAGCACCTGGCCAAGCATTTGTTGTGGGTACTTATTAGAAGTGCCTGACAACCACAACATGTTTTCGTGTAGAAATAAAAAAAATATCAATACTTTTGGATTGAAAAAAGTGCCTTAAATAGAGTATGCAGTGCAGGTTTTTTTTTTTTTTCATATTTTGTCTTATTTAAACATTGTTTACTCTTTGTGCCATTGGTAGACTGTGTTCTGTGATTGTGGTGTGTTAAATATCCTAAAATTTCAAACATCTACTCCATACCTTTTTTGCCCAAATTTCGCTTTTTATACAGATATTTTTTTCTTAAAATAGTGGAAAGGCAAACAGTGTAGACCCTAATTAGCCTGATCTGGGTCTGCACTGTTTTCATTATTATGTCATTTTATTGGCATTTTAGTGTCTGAAATTTTAGGATGTTTACTGTATTTCCTTGACATTTTCCTTACTTTTTTTGCTAGTAATTAATGTTGAATTCCTACATTCAGACAAGATACTTTTGTTGACAACAAAAACAATCATTACACAACTCCTAAATATTCAGAAAATTATATCTTAATCATTATGTTAGCAAATCTACCATATTCGCTCTAATTACCACACTGTGCGCTTAAGTTTTTCAAAATTACTAGAAAAACTTGTAGTAAAATAGCCTGCTGATACGGGTACACTTAAAGAAAGATCAGCAGAGAGCTTCATGAGGTGCGTATTTAATGATACTTATGCAACATTTTTCTGATTTTCTTCATAAAAGTATATGTGTTTGGTACTCATTTGAATTGCCTCACTTGTCAAGGCAATTCAAATGAGTACCAACAACATATACTTTTATAAAGAAGTAGACAAAAAGTACACTTGCTGTAATCTAAAGACTACTAAATTGCTTGACTGTGCGCTTATAGGAGCATGTGCGGTAATTAGGTCGATTACGGTATATGAAATGTACATGTCCATGCCAACACTATAGATAAGGTCTTTTTTATCCTTATATATATTGTTGACAACAAAAACGGTCATCACACAACTCCTTTTTATTTATATTTAGAAAAAATTATATCTTAATCATTATGTTAGCAAACAGATAAAATGTATACAGTGAACCCTTGTTACAACGACAGCAATTGTTCCCAAAGACATTGCCATTAAAATAAATTTGCTGTTGTACAGAATACTTAATGAGCAGATTAATATGTAAGAAAGGTCTTGTTTTGTTTTTATTTCCACATAGAACATATGTTTTGGATATTTAAGATGCCACACCCACTTCTAATTTTCAGCCAATCTGATTACTTCATCCAGGTTGTTGATACAAATCCACATACTTGATGGCAAACAGTGCAGTTCCAGATCAGCTGACTTCTTCAGAAGCCAACTGATCTGGATCTACACGGTTTGCAAAGGCAGGGTATATCTGGGATCAGAAGGACCAGGGTTGAAAATTTTTTACATAGCAACAGATAAGGCGCTTTTTTCATCCGAAAAATGCTAATATCTTTCTTATTTCTCGATGAAAACATATGTTGTGAGTACTCATTAGACCCAGGCGCTTCTAATGAGTACCCACAACATATGTTTTTGTCGAGAAATAAGAAAAATAATATGTGAATACCCCCTCTTATCAGTATACTGAGAAAAAGGTGGTTTTCTCAGTATACTGATTACAGATGGATATTTTCTATAAATGCTCAACATGGTGGGTAAAATTTTTGGCAGATAACATTCTTTAATTTTTTTCTCTTATTTTTCCCAGAAAATAGGCTTTGACATTTCATGCAAATTGTCAAGTAAGACAATTTGCATGAAACGTCAAAGCTTATTGTCTGGGAGAAATAAAAAAAATATTATCAGTTTGTGATCTGCTGAAATAGCCATGTTTTACTTAAACAAAATAACAATGTCATGGGTAATAGGATTGTCAAAAACAGAAAGGGCTAGTTTTATTGTATTTATCCTATTTATTCGGACTTCTTAATGACTTACCATACTTGTTTTAAAATTGAAACTAGTTCAGCCAAGAGAGTGGAAAAGGTTAAATTCTCCAATAAAATCTATTAACCCTAGTCCTGCTGAACCGGGATACACCCTGTCTTTCCAAACTGTGTAGATCCAGAACAGTTGGCTTCTGAACTGGATCTGCACTGTTTGCCATTAAGTATGTGAATTTATATCAACAACATGCATCCTGTCATCTGATTGGCTGAAAACTGGAAGTGGGCGTGGCATGTTAATTTATTCAGCATGACAAGGGTTAATGTTGATAAATGGAGATAACTGTTCAGAAAGGAGGAAATATTTTGTAAAATTAAAACTTAATTTATAACTGACATGTAATACTACATGCAGATGTGGATTTGAAATCAGTTTATGACCTGGAAAAAGAGAAACAGTCTGCCATAGTGTTTGTTTCGGTATAATGTTTTCAAGGCCATCCATCCATATGTCCATCTGTCCATGATGTTTTGATTTCTGCTTCTTATCTTGCTAAATGATTTATCAGAAGACAGTCATTACCTTGTAAGGAGGGTATCTAATAAGCCCTGCTTATTGACACTTGTTGTTTAACCCTTGTCCTGCTGAACCCGGATATACCCTGCCTTTGCAAACAGTGTAGATCCAGATCAGTTGGCTTCTGAAGAAGCCAACTGATCTGGATCTGCACTGTTTGCCATTAAGTTTGTAAATTTATATCAACAATCTAGATAGAGTAATCTGATTGGCTGAAAATTAGAAATGGGCATGGCATCTTAATTTATTCAGGAGGACAAGGGTTAAAATTTATTATTACATTGTATTATTACATGTACCAGTATTATCTAGTATTATAATTTTTGGTACAATCAGGTCTCCAGATATTAGACTTTACAATACCATTTTACATTAACCCTTGTCCTGCTGAATAAATTAAGTTGCGACACCCACATCTAATTTTTAGCCAATCAGATTACTTGGTCCAGATTTTGTTGATATAAATTCACATACTCAGTGGCAAGCAGTGCAGATCCAGATCAGTTGGCTTCTTCAGAAGTCAACTGATCTGGATCTACACTATTTGCAAAAAAGGACACATCTGGGTTCAGCAGGACAAGGGTTAAGAGTTATTTCATTATTTTCTTCTCCAAGTACAATTCTTGTTTCCTTCTCCAAGTTGGATGGAATACAAAAATCCTTATTGTGGGGTTTATCATAGTTCTAGATGTTGCTTCTTTTCTTATTTATCCACAAAACTTATATGTGTGATACTCCTTGAAATCACCTCAGTGAGCTGATTCAAATGAGCACCTAAAACAGGTTTTTATGGAATATTTGAAATGAGAAAACAATATTTGTCTGACAACTTCCAAACCCTTAAAACATCAGTACCTACTGCAGCAGACGACATTTTGAAATGTTTTTTTTTTATTTGTTTTCAAAGATGTTAAGAGAAAAAAGTCTTCATATTTCATGTGCGATTCACTGCAGTTTTCTCTGGAAAAAAATAAATAAATAAATAAAAAATAGAAATGTCATCTGCTACAAATTTTGCTATGTGCTTTTAAAAGTTTAGACTGTCCTATAGCTAACAGAAACTGTCATGGCAGAATGCTGAATTCCTAAGTTCAGCTTAGACAATTGTATTGATAGTAAAGGATACATTTTGTTGCTTGCATGCTATTGTTTATGACTTGAACCGCCATTGAGCTAATTCAAATTCATATTGCAATATATGCATTGGTAAGAAGAAAAAAAAAAAAAAACGTCTTCAGACTATCCCCTTCATCCAGAAATTCATAGCTCCAGATAATGTGTTTTATTTTTCTTCATAGGTCTAGATAAGAGTGGGTATCAGGTAAATAATTTTCTTATTTCTCAACGAAAACATACATTGTGGGTACTCATTAGAAGCGCCTCAGTGAGGCGCTTCTAATGAGTACCCACAACATATGTTTTTGTTGAGAAATAAGAAATATAATAGATACTTTTTGGTTGAAAAAAGCGCCTTATCAAGAACTATGATTCTATCACCCAAAAAGTATTGTATTATTCCTGTTTCACCCCAAAAACATACATTTTGTGTTCTCATTAAAAGTGCCTTGCTCAGGCGCTTCTAATAAATACCCACAATTTTGGTTTTCCTAAAGAAATAAGAAAGATATTTTTCTGGCAACTCCTCTTATTTTGAGCTGTGGAAATTTGCTCAAATCAATATCCTAAATGTCAAACGTTCATACAGTGCCATTGAATCTGCAAGCTTTTATTGATCATGATCAAATCTGTGTCAGAAAAGGTCTGACTGTTGGAATTTGACATGGAATTGTCGTCACTACTTGAGAATTGCTTTCCTTATATGGATTGGTTACGATTTCTTTAAGAATTACAAAATGGTTACATTCATAGTTTTCCGAGAACTTGTTTCTGACAGTGTATTATTCATTCAGTTACAGAATGTACTCACATGGAGATATTCATTATTTTCTTACAGCGCTTAGTGGTTTGATTTTTTTTGTTCACTTTTGTGGCTATGGTTTAAGAAAAAAACATACATCTCTTTATAAGTTGGTTCATTATAAAATGGTTTCGGAATAGACAGTTTAAAGGTGGACACCAAAGTGTTATCCAAACAAAAATGTATAGATTATATAGAAAATTGAACATTTATACATTTTTGTCTGGCTAAAAACACGGTTGTTTAGCTAACATGATGTTTGCTTTGGATCCCAGCAGTTGTGTTATGAAGAGGTTATGGTGTATGCAAATAAAACTGTAATACCGTATTCAACCTAATTACTGCACATACCCCTATAAGCGCAAAGTCAAACAATTTCGTAGCCTTCAGATTACAGCCAGTGTACTTTTTGTCAACTTCTTTATAAAGGCATATGTTGTGGGTACCCATTTGAATTGCATCGACTTGTCGATGCAATTCAAATGAGTACCTACAACATATGCTTTTATAAGAAAAATAGAAAAAAAAAAATGCATAAACATCAAATAAGTCCTTTGCTGATCTTTTTTCTTAAAGTGTATACCCTTAATAGTTAGATACGTTTTTTACACAAGTTTTCCCAGTAAGTTTGAAAAACCTAAGCGCACATTGTGGTAATAAGGTCTAATACTGTAATACAGTTACAGTATCGTATTTGACCTAATTACCACACATACACCTATAAGAGCACAGTCAAGCAATTCCGTAGTCTTCAGATTACAACCCATGGTTTTTGTATCTGCTTCTTTATTAAAGCATTGTTGTTGGTACTCATTTGAAGTGCCTCGACTCACTGAGGCAAATCAAATGAGCACTAACAACTTGCACTATTATAAACAAAATCAGAAAAAATAGGGGCACTGACAGAATTAAATAATGCTCTCATAAAGTTCTCCGCTGATCTTACTTAAAAGTGTTGTGCTTATTAGATGAAAGTTTTACTACGTTTTTCCAGCAATATTGAAAAATTTTAAGCGCATAGTGTGGTTATTAGATTGCATATGGTATTATTGATATTGTTTATCTCACAGAGAAAAACTGTTTTGGGGTCCCAAAACATTCTTTTTGCGGGGAGACACAATATCTGAATAACTTACTTATCTAGAGATTAATCAGTACACTTTAAGTAAGGGGACTTGATATTTTTGATCGATTTTCAGCCATTTTCTACAAGGGAGACGACTTTTGTGGCTTCCTGTTTGGCTTCCTGCACATTATGCCCCTTCTGAAAAGGGGTCTGCTTTTAAAGGATAGAATTTTCCTTCTGAAAAGGGGTTTATTTTGAAAGGAAAGAATTTAAAGTAGATCTCATTTCTGTAAGGCAGAAAAACTGTTGACAAAGTTGCCTCCCCTGATAGTGTATCAGTTCCCCCTTAAGTTAGGTGTTATTTTTTGGATTCATATTTTAAGTTTGGGATATAGAGTGAAGTGTATGTCCAGACTCTGTTAGTCTTTCTGTTATGGGAGTTTAACTTCTGAAATGACATTTATGAATGGCTGTACTTTTTGGAATTTTCCTGCAAACTGGAAGAGGTAAGGACGATACTGTAGAATATATCAGTGAACAGAGAAGGTTGTGATCAGACTGCTTGCTGCACAGTCTGATCTGGGCCTTCACTGTTTTTATATGGTATTTAAGGGCCTTGTATATGATGTGTCATCTCTTTCAGGGCCCATTTGTTCAAAACTAAGGATATGGTTAAAACTGTGATCATTAAATATGGCATATATGCTAATATTTTTACTGAAAAAAATCAGTAGCTTTTCACACCACATTTTTTCATCAAAAATACCTGTGAATTAAATATTGTACTTACTAGAACAAGTAACATTTTGACCGCTAACAAGCTTGTTTAGCTAATGATGCTTTGAACAGCAGGGCCCAGATCTTTATTAATTAAAATATTAACCCCCCTTTTTTTTTTCAAAAAAAAAAGTGGGACTGCTGTGATTGGCTCCATCTATCAACTGATGATTTCATTCATTAATATTTCTGTTCTTAACACTTAGCATACTGAATAAAAATTTCAACAGACGTCATTTTTTTTTTGGTTTCGTTCCCCAGAAAATAGGCTTTTTTTTTATATTTCATGCATGAAATCTCAAAGCCTATTTTCTGGGAAAAGTAAGAAAAGTATCATCAATTTGTCGTCTGCTGAATTAGCGGAAAGAGTTGTACAGGATAAACAGCATCTTCTCCTACTCCACATATTAACTGGATTTCAACCAAAGTACCCTATATCATCTTTGTATGTTACAGTTATGCAACACCACGCAGGCTTTACAGTGATAACCCTGTGGCCACGGTGCCTTGGTTGGAGTGGGGATCTGAAAGTCACAAGTACACTGGGAGTTTTAATATCATGCCATAGACAGCCACTGATTCTAATTTCTAATTAAGATGAAACTACCTGTAGTTTTTATGAAGAAATCAAAAACATACCAGTATTTTTAAGTGAAAAAAATAAAAACTTAAAGGCCTGTGTAAAAAGTCACTCATTAGACATTTTTTTTCTTTTTATTTGCTCACATGTACCTAAGTTTTGTTCTGTGCCATTCCCACAGGTTCACCTCCCTCAGTAACTTAGAGGTCAAAGTCACAGACTTTTGAAGTGTCTCATACTCAAAATATTATGGTGCTGCATTACAATAGTTAAATGTTAGCGTCTTCTGAATGCCTGATAGATTTAGTTGATACTTGGATTGATGCTACATACTGATCCAAAGGTTGTTTTGTTTTTTTTTTAGTTCAAAATCCACTCAGTAAGTGACCTTGAGGTCAAGGTCATAAGTGATTTTGAGGTCAAGGTCATGAACTTGAAATTTTTCACACTCAAAATGTTGGAATTTTATGTTATAATTTTTATGGTCTATGTTCTTCGACTGTCTGGATAGATTTAACTAACACTTGGACTGTTGTTAGACACCGTCACAAAGTTTTGTTCAGTGCATTGCTAACTTGATGACCTTGAAGTCCGGATCATTTGAAATTGTAAGATGGGCAGGCACTAGTTCTTATGATGGATGGGTCTTATTTTATGATGCCTATGTATTCTTAGTTGCAGCAAAAAAGGGCAATGAAGGAAACAGCAAAATTCCTCCAATGAAGGAAACAGCAAAATTCCTCCAAGAATGAATAATGAATGATATGAAAGAACTATTGACCCTAATCCAGAGGTTCATTCATAAAATATATTTGTTAGGAAAGTTAAACAAAGGCCTTTGAGTTATTCCAGTGTAAATAAACTTGTGTAAACATGGATTTGTTTATCCAGTTGTATTTTGTCTACAAGTAGCTTTATCATAAAAGATAAACCAAGTATCAGAGGGCAGGAATCTGTTGGAATCTTCCAGGGCTTAGACAAGGAATTACTTGTAGTCAGGAGATAAAAAATTATTGTATTTACTCTGAATGCTTATGACACCTTAACTTCTTACATACTTCTCCTGTAAGGTGACTTCCCAGTAATGTTCTGAAAATGTTGTAATGGAATGGCAAACAGTGTAGTCCCTGATCAAACTGCAGTTTAGAAGCAGTTTGATTTGTAAAGGAGCAGAATGATTTGGGTCTTCACTGTTTGCTATGGCCTGTCTGTCTAGATATTTAGGGTAAATAACACTTTTCTCATTTCTCAATGAAAACAGATGTTGTGGGTGCAGCAAGGCATTCCACTGAAGGCCCATGACTTAATCATGTTTTTTTATGAAGAATAAAATTGTCTTACAGTATTTATCCTAAGTATTCAGACAGCTAAACTCCTTACCATATTTGTCCTAAAAACTGGACAAGTTCATTATTACTACTTATTGATGCATCTAAAAATTGCTGGATGAGTGGCAGGCAGTATAGACCCTGATCAGATGGCATATTCTAACTGCTTTAGGAGCAGTATTATCTGGGTCTTCACTGTTTGCTCTGGCCTGTCTCTCCAAATATTTAGGGTACCGTACTAACCATAAGACATGCATACAGTGTAGACCCAACTAGATTAGAGGCCACAGAATGCTGCATCTGATCAGGGTTTGTACTATTTGCAACTCATCCAGCAATATTTTAGACACACCAATTAACAGGTGGTCAAGTAGCATATAACTATATGCCACTTGCAGGTGGTAGAATGGATTCTTTCAAATTTCAGTACAACTATGATAAGGTGTCCCAGTACTTAGGATGAATAGGGTAACTATGGTACGGTAATAACTCTAAGTATTGGGACACCTTATCTATTTACCACACTTGTCCTAAAATTTGAAATAGTCCATTCTGCTACCTGGCGTGTGTCTAAAATATTGCTGTATGTATGGCAAACAGCGTAGACCCAGATCAGACCCCGCATTTTGCGGCATCTGATCTAGGTCTACAATGTTTCCAAAGGCCTATCTGTCCCAATACTTAGGGTTACTATGGTAGTTCTCCATTTCTACATGGTCCAAGTGGCTTCTCTTATCATCAAGGTAAATCATTGAAATATTCCGATCAGGCTGCTGATAAGCACTTGTGCTGTTTCATTGCTCCAGATAAGATCTTTCCAGGGCTAAAATATATATAGTGATATTTTTCTTATTTTCTTGTTTCTTCATGAAAATCTATGGTGTGGTATTCATTTGAATTGCCTTGCCCAGTTAGTTCCAATGAGTTCCCACCACATAATTTTTATGGAGGAATAGGAAAATTTTTATCTAAATCCCCTTATCTGGCCTGCTGCTACTGTGCTTAAAGTGGCTGTTATTTGTTAGGTACCAAGGCTGCCTCTTTATTGTGCAGATTTACCCCAGTCCTGCTGAACCTGGGTATGCCCTGCCTTTGCAAACAGCGTAGATCCAGATCAGAAGAAGCCAACTGAAGAAGCCAACTGATCTGAATCTCCACTGTTTGCTATTCAGTATTTAAATTCATATCAACAACCTGGATCAAGTAATCTGATAGGCTGAAAATTCGAAGTGGGCGTATATTCAGCATGACAAGGGATAACATTTTCCAGGCTCTAATTGGCCCATTAACACTTAGCATGGTGAGTAAAAATTTCAGCAGACAAAGGTTTGAAATATTTTTCTTATTTTCCCAGAATGCATAGGTATGCATAGCTTGCTTGCTAATATTTGCAATGAATATGCAAACAATGTAGTTAATTGAATATCCAAACGGGCCAGAATTGGATTATAAAATGTTCTTTTTGATTCTGTTCATTACTAGATGCACGATTACTGTGTCATTAGTCAAATGTCTTGGTAGTTACTCAAGTTTGGTATAATTCCTGTATTTGATGTGTGATTAGCACAACCCCTATATATGCAGCTTGCCAGGACGACCTGCAATTAATGTAGGAATAATTTTTGTTCTGGTGTATCTGGAACATATGTTTTGTTCTGGTGTATCTGGAACATATGTTTTGTTAGAAGTGCAGTCAACCCTCCTTATACCGACACTCGATACGACAAAATTCGATATAATGACAATTTGAATGTCACGGAACATTAAAGAGAAATTATGCAAAAACATTGCATAATATCTTCAAGCAACATATGTTTTGGATATTTGTTAGAATTGCCTCAGAGAGGCAATTCTAACAAATATCCAAAGCATAATTATTTTCTATGAGGAAATAAGAATAAAACAAGGATGTTCTTACGTATCATTCTATCCATTAAGGATAATGGTAACATTTTTGGGAACAAATGCTGTCGTCGTAACGAGGGTTCACTGTAAGTAGGTAAAGACAAGGTCGCAACATGTAGCGCATACATTAGTACATGTAATAGCTAATCTTCCATGAGGCCCTCACTATTTACATATATATTCACAAATATACAAATAAACAGGATATAAACTGACAATTTTTCTGATGTTGTAATTATGTGCCAGAACTGTTTGTTTGTATGTTTCCGAGTTGAAGTAAAGATTGCCCCTTTAATAAACAGTTGAACCTTTTTCTGGAAACTGAAAAAGTAACATTTACCTACTGCGGGTGACATTTGGCAGAAAACAGACCTGATCTTTTTCTGATATTTCTTTGAAATATGGCTTCATGATTTATTCAGATACAGTAGCTTTTCCTTAATTGAATCAAACGAAATACCAGTCCCTGTTTTTCAGGGAAAAAGAAGAAAATTATTTAAAAATATTTTCTAGTTATAATCTGCCGGTAGCATGGTACCTTTAATCTGCTGAATTTAAATAACAGCAGATAATATTTTAACATATTTCTTATTTTTCCCCCAGAAAAGAGGGTTTGATATTCCATTCAAATTGTCCTTTGAAGACATTTTGAATGAAATATCAACCACTATTTCCTGGGAAAAAATTAGAATTATATGTGTATATGTGTATATCAGTAGTTTGTCATGCTGTATTTCAGCCTGAAGAATGCTAAAGGTTAAGATAGCCCATGATTATAGAATAGAGTTCAATGGAACTTGGCACTGAGGGAAAATAGTATTTCATATAAACTGATTTTGAGAACTTTCAAAAGAGAAAATTGGCATAGATTCTATTATTGCCCTAGGATATATTTACGAGAAACATTTTGCGGGTTATTTTCGATAAATTGCCTGGAGCAGGATGGACTGATTGGAGCTGTTGAAAATGGGTGATGGTTTAGGTTTGGATTGACCACTATTAAAGGTACAACATTGAATAAATTTTAAATACTTTGCCTTTAAAATTTTCTATGTAAATATTAATTAAAGAAAACAACATTCCATAATTTACAGCATAATTGTATTATGGATACAAATTTTAGCAGACAAGTTTTAAAATAACTTTTCTGTTTTTTTTTTTTGTTTTTGTTTTTGTTTGGCTTCTTCAGAAGCCAACTGATCTGGATCTGCACTGTTTGCAATTAAGAATGTGAATGTATAGCAACAATCTGAATCTATTAATCTGATAGGTTGAAAATTAGAAGTGGGCGTGGCATCTTAATTTATTCAGCATGACAAGGGTTAAGACATGTCAAACCCTCTTCTCTAGGCAGAATAAAACCTATTTTAACCCTTTAAGTGCCAAGCAAAAAATTTGTAGCAGACGACATTCTAAATTTCTTTTTTTAGGGAAAACTAGTATTGACAGTTCCTGTGAATGGTCTAACAAGCAGATGATTCACATGACATTTCAAGGCTTGTTTTCTCTGAAAAATAAAAAAAAATAATAAATAAAAATTGTTGTCTGCTGCAGGTGTGATTGGCGCTTAAAGTGTTAAAGTGTTTGCTGCTATTTAAGGGGACCTTACATTCACTGCTTTTTTTTTTTTGTTGTTGTTGTTGTTTTTTTGGGCTTTTTTTTTTTTGCAAAAAAAATAACTTTGTGACTTCCTGTTTTGATGTTTTGCACACCTGACTTATTCTGAGAAGGTGTCTATTCCAAAAGGAAATATTTTTTCTCCCAGTGGGAACAAATTCTTAATGGAAAGAGAATTTGCTCCCAAGAAAAGCAAATTTTCCTTTTAGAGTAGACCCCTTTTAAGAAGGGAGCAAAACATTTCTGATATAAGTTGTCTCCCTTGAAAGTGTGTTGATTCTCCTGAAGTCTGATATGTTAAGCTGACCTTGATGGCTCAGTTTGATGCACATCCGACTAGTGATCAGGAGGTCGCAGGTTTGATCCTCGCAGGGGACGACAACATTCTTTTGTGGAAACTGATCATGAAATATATTCTATGGTCATTCTCACCTTTCCACTGATTCAAGAAGGTCACTTGTCAGTTTCTGGCAAAAAGCATTACGAAAACATGCCTATGTAATTTTGACCCCCTTAAACCCCACTTTTATATAGTAAGGCTGGGGTTTACAGGGGTATACATTATTTTTCTTATTTCCGATCAAAAACATAGATTGTGGGTACTCGTTAGAACTGCCTCACTGAGGCGGTTCTAACGAGTACCCACAATCTATGTTTTAAGCAGATATATGAAAAATATCAGAGTTTTTTACCTGAAAATTTTCAGTTTTTGGAGGTGAAATTTTCTATATATTTGAATAGGTGTGTTTTGTAATGGAATGTGCACAAGTACTGGTCAACCACTAGGAGGACTAAGCCTGTCCTGGCTCAACATGACCTTAATAATGTTGACAGGCTCGTTAAACTCCAGTCCAATCTAATATGTTAAAGTTTAAGACTCGCTTTGTCAATTAAAACACCGCATGCGCAGTAGTTATGAACTTAAATAAATGAAATTTAATTGTCTTGGACTAAAGAACAGTGATTGAGTTTTCCATTATTTCATGATGGTGGAGCATTTCGTCGGATGCTTAAAACTTTTGAATGGATAATACAGTGTATTCTTTGAAAGCTCTGAAAGTTACTTATGTACAGTAAAACCTGTATAAGACAGCCACCTTTGAAATGGACCTTAGTGGTTGATGTGGAAAGGTGGTTGTCTTATAAAGGCACATGTCATGTAATTTTGCTAGCAAAATTACATGACATGTACCTTTATAAGACAGACAACTTTTTCCACATCAACCACTATTTAAAGTCAGTCTCAAAGGTGGCTCTCTTACACAGGTTTTACTGTATGTCTCATTTTTCATTTGTGTTGGCTTTATTCACAAGATGTTGTCTTCTTCAATTTTTACTGTTGACTTAAGTAAATGATTAAAATAAAGTTTACTTTTGTGGGCATTTTTCAATAATTCATTGATTTTTTTTTTATATTTTTGTTTGAAATTTTTCATAATTTGTTTTTCTCAGGATGTTAATGAAACTTTGTGCATTTGGAGGAGGGTTGCTGACTGTGTTAGTAAGGCTGTAGTCTTGACTAGGTATAAGAAAAAAAAGTGTGCAGGAAAGAGCCCGGCTGAGTCATACCAAAGATTTTAAAAATGGTACTAGCTCCTCTTTTGCTTGGCGCTCAGTACACTTTAACCTCTTTATAACACAGTTCGTTATAATACGGTTCAAAGATGGGTCCCAAAAATGTATAGATTATATTGAAAAATGACCATAAATGGTCATTTTTCAATATAATCTATACATTTTTGTTTGGATATAACACGTTTGTTTAACTAACACAGTTTATGCTATGGACCCCAACAATAGTGTTATAAAGAGGTTGTTGTGTATTTTTAAAGTAGAGCTAGGAATCAGAACTGGTCAGCTCAGTGTCAGTATAATGTGACGTGACTGGCAAATGTCTGGGGCATGATATTTCGGTGAGGCAGCAAGCCAGCTATCTGGAAGGGGGCCCACTGGTGTGGATGTTGCCCCTGTACCTGCACGTTAATCAAAAATCCGATTTTATATATATATAGGCAGCACTCTAAAAGTGATCACTGAGCTCCCTGCCACATCCAGACACCATTGCCATATGACTGAAAGATTGTTGAAAGTGGTGTTAAGCCTGACTGAAACAAACAAACAAAGAAAGCAGGAAAAAGTCTTGAATCCAACTATAAGTAGAATTGTTTGCACAGATATATGTCCATAACTCCAGACAAGGAAGCATGGGTGGGTATCCACAAGACACTTTTCTTATTTCCCACTTGCTTGGTGAAGCATTGTAATATGTTTCCATAGGTCTAGATAAGAGTGGGTATCAGACAAATAGTTTTCTTATTACTCGACGAAAACATATATTGTGGTACTCATTAGAAGTGCCTCACTGAGGTGCTTCTAATGAGTACCCACAACATATGTTTTTGTAGAGAAATAAGAAAAATATAGATTCTTTTTGGCGGAAAAAAGTGTCATATCAAGAGCTATGTAGTTTCATTCCAATAAGTAATTTGTATTGTATTTCTACATAAAATAAATATGTTTTGGGTACTCATTAGATGTGCCTCAGTGAAGCACCTCTAATGAGTACCACACCATATGCTATTATGAAGAAATAGAAATGTCCTGATGGCCGAGTGGTTGGCACTTTGGGTCATAAGGTTCTGGGTTTGCATCCTGCTGAAGGAGGAATTCATCTCGACTGTACGGCACTTCTCATGACAGTATGGCACGTCATGACTGTACAGCACTTCTCATGACTATGACCCTTCTCATAACTGTATGGGGCGTCATGACTGTACGGCACTTCTTATGACTGTACGGCACTTCTCATGACTGTACGGCACTTCTCATGACTGTACGGCACTTCTCATGACTGTACGGCACTTCTCATGACAGTATGGCACATCATGACTGTATGGCACTTCTCATGACTGTACGGCACTTTTCATGACTGTACGGCACTTCTCATGACAGTATGGTATGTCATGACTGTACGGCACTTCTCATGACTGTACGACACTTCTCATGACTGTATGGCACTACATGACTGTACGGCACTTCTCATGACTGTTACTATGGCACTTTTCATGACAGTATGGCACGTCATGACTGTATGGCACTTCATGACTGTACAGCACTTATCATGACTGTACGGCACTTCTCATGACAGTATGGCATGTAATGACTGTACGGTACATCATGACTGTACAGCACTTCTCATGACTGTATGGCACTTCTCATGACAGTATGGCACGTCATGACTGTACGGCATTTCATGACTGTACAGCACTTCTCATGACTACAGCACTTCTCATGACAGTATGGCACGTCATGACTGTATGGCACGTAATGACTCTGCAGCACTTCTCATGACTGTACGGCACTTCTCATGACTGTACGACACTTCTCATGACAGTATGGCACGTCATGACTGTATGGCACTTCATGACTGTACGGCACTTCTCATGACTGTACAGCACTTCTCATGACTGTACGGCACTTCTCATGACTGTACGGTGCTTCTCATGACTGTACAGCATGTCATGACTTACGGTACTTCGCTGCTCAGAACCTTTCATTATCATATTAATCTTTCGTCTCATTATGACTTTAATAATAAAGAAAGGTATGTAAAACACCAAATCATCAATATTCATGGCGAAATTAGAGAAAGAAAAAAGGTCAGTTGTAAAAATCAGGAGCCATGAACTGGCAGATATAACTGAAATATTGTTTGTTTGTTTGTTTGTGTTGAGGTTTTACGGCCCAGTCAACCCAATGGGGTCATGTCGAGCGCGGTCAGTTTACCTAACCACACGTTTACTGGGCAAGCTTAGTCCTCTAAGCGGTTAACCAGTACTGTGCACATTCTTCCGCCAGAAACTGACAACTGCCCTTCTTGAATCAGCGGAAGGGAGAGAATGACCGTAGAAAATATTTCATGATCAATCTCCACGAAAGAATGTTGCCGACCTCGGCGGGGGTTGAACCCGCGACCTCCTGGTCTCCAGTCGGACGACACATCCAACTGAGCCACCGAGGCCGGCAACTGAAATATTGTTGAAAGGGACATAAAAGCTAGAAAAGTACCACTGAGAATGGTGGCAACAAAAAAAATGAAGATATTTTGTTATAATTGTTATAATTGAAGTGCGAAATTTAAACCAGCAGTAGTTTGTAGTTTATTGACATTCCCACACAAAAACATATTCTTTACCTTCACCGCTCCCTGGGCTAATTCAGCAGACAACAAATTGATAATATTTTTTTTTTATTTTTCCAGAAAACAGGATTTGACTTTTCATGCAAATTGTCTCCATTGGAGACAATTTGCATGAAATGTCAGATCCTGTTTCCTGGGAAAAACAAGACAAAATAAAGTCGAAATGTCGAAATGTCATTGCTGAAATTTTTACCCAGCATGCAAAGCGTTAAACAAGTTGGGCTTTTGTATAATGCCAGTTATAACAAGAAAAACATACATTAGAAACAAGAGTCTTTTCAAACTTCTTTTGAACTGAATTTAATTCTACACTGACATTGGATGAAAAAATAATTGACAGCATTGTATCTTTGAATAGTTTGTCACATAATGACACATAAGATTTGACCTAGAATTTTTAACGCTTTGCATGCTGGGAAAAAATTCAGCAGACAGTTTGAAATATTTTTTCCTTATTTTTCCGAAAATACGCTTTGACATGTCTTGCAAATTGTCAAAATGCATGAAATATCAAAGCCTATTTTCTGAGAAAAACTAGTTCAGCCTGTCATCTGCTGAATTTGACTATTTGGAGGTGAAGGTTAAAGTGACATTCATACAGACAGTTCCCAAACAGATTGACTTGTCAATGTTTGTGCCAAATCTTAGGTTTGAAATTGAGCCAGCACACCGCAAAACCTACAATAAGACTTGTGTAACCAGCAAAGACTCCGGTCAGCCTGTAAACCCACCGGGTATGGCAAGGGTTCTCTTTTATCCCTCTTTGGATTGCCCAGAGGCTGTAGAAGGCACATGGGATCAGCAAATACTCTGATCGGACTGTGCAGATGTGCAGGCTGATCTGAGTCTTTGCTGGTCTCACATGTTTTATTGTAGGTTTTGTCATGCACTGGCTTAATATTTTTTATTTTTATTTTATTAACCATTGTCCTGCTGAACCCGGATATGTCCTGCTTTTACAAACAGTGTAGATCTAGATCATTTGGCTTCTTAAGAAACCAACTGATCTGGATCTGCACTGTTTGCCATTAAGTATGTGAATTTATATAAAAAATCTGGATCAAGTAATCTGATTGGCTGAAAATTAGAAGTGGGCATGACATCTTAATTTATTTAGCATGACAAGGGTTAATAAGGCAGGCTTTGAGAAATAAAGAAAAGACAGTAGTATTTACTCTAAATATTTGGTCAATACATAAGTCTAGATAAGAGAGTGTATCAGGTTAATATTTTTCTTATTTCTCTATAAAAACATATGTTGTGGGTACTCATTAGAAGTGCCTCGCCGAGGCACTTCTAATGAGTACCCACAACATATGTTTTCATGGAAAAGTAAGAAAAATAGCAATACTTTTGGATTGAAATAAAAACATCTTATCAAGAGCTACACAATAATGCCTGAGCAAACAGTAGAGCCAGAGGACTATTTGGTGAGGATTTTGGGATATTTTGTCTTATTTCTGCCATAGCTCTAGTTAATGCGCTTTTTTCAATCCAAAAATGTCGATATTTTTCTTATTTCTCCACAAAAACATATGTTGAGGTACTTATTAGAAGCACCTCGCTGAGGCGCTTCTAATGAGTACCCACAACATATGTTTTCGTGGAGAAATAAAAAAAAATATTAACCTGATACCCACTCTTATCTAGGCCTATATAAAAATTAAAATCTGCATAAAAATCTGTGATGTGGGTCCTTACAGAGGTGCTTCTAATGCATTTTTATGGAGAATTGGAGAAAATTATTCCAGAAATATTGCCAAGTATAATCCTTCTAAACAAGTCCTCGGAAACCAAGATCAAACTGCTCCCAAAGTTTAAGCTGGGTCTACACTGTTTGCCATTCAGTTAGCACATTTTGGACAGATCATGGGTGAGGTAGTCCACTGGACTAGTTCAGAGTTTAGAATAGGGATGAAGAAGTGTTAACCCTTAAAGCACCAAGAAAAACTGCATCTGAAAATGTCATCTGCTTATGTCGTCTGCTGCATCTTCTTGCAAACTTTTCAAACTTACATTTTGCATATAGGCAAATAGTGTGGACCCAGATCAGACTGCTCCTAAAGGAGCAGTCTGATCTGGGTCCACACTGTTTGCAACAATGACTTTTAAAATCACAAGCAGATGACAAAGCAGACAACAATTGTTGTGACTGGCGCTTTAAGGGTTTAGGTGTCTGAATATTTAGGGTAAATATGGTAATTATTTTATATGAACACCAAAGACATGAACATCTAATTTCCGTTTACAGTCCGTCTGGACAGGGTCATCCTTCTTCACCTCTTTGGTAGTTGGACTTGTGCGGTATAACAGTATATGGATCATACATAAATAATACTGACCCAAAAAAGAAATGCAACTCTTCTGAGCTGCAAAAAAGAAAAAGAGAGATGGATGACTTATTTTTTGTTGCGACTACTTTAGGAAGCAGGAGCGGCATAGGGATAACTTTCCGGTGTTGTTGTTGTTCAGCATCAAGAATGTGCGAATAGCTCTGTTTCTCAAATACCAAGGCTTCTAGCTATAGGCCAATGAAACTTCATACACACATATACCATGATGCACCCTGCCCACTGCCATTGATCTTTACAGACCTTGACCTACTTTTCATGCTTGGCTGAGGGGGTGGTCGGGTGGTGCGAAGGTGCTGTGTATCTTACATCACTGGGGCGTCCAACTGATATTGGCTTACAGTTGGGCAAGGCCTGCTATCCTTGTAGTGGGTAAGGGTAGAGGGGGAATGTTTTTATTTCTTCTGTTTCTTCACTTTCATTCCTGTTCCTCTTTCTTCCCTGTCCCTCTCTTTCATCTCCTCTACTCTCTCTTCTATCTCTTTTCTCCCTTTCTCTGGGAGATGACACAAAATGACCCTCAAGGGTTGACGTGTCGTTAAACCCCAACACAATCAATCAATCATGCTTGGCTGAACAATGTTTGCTCTCTGCATTTAGCTCCATGTCTTGAACACCTGTTGGTCTAAAAATTTTTGCATGTATATTTTATATTAAGGAATAAACAATTCAAGTATACCCTCAATTGTTGATGTACTTGCATGGTTTATAAGGCATTATAGTCTTTGTTTCCTTTGCCATTTAGTAGTGTTGTATTTCTTTTTTGGGTCAGTATATATCTTGTACTTAGACTGCTTAACCAATGAAGAGTCAGAGATGACACTGGTTCTCATGATGACCTTATAATATAATTATTATCAAGCATCTTAAACTCTGATTTCTTCTGGCATTGAAAAGAACATTTGAAAAGACTAAAGTCTGTATTGTTTTCCATTCT
This sequence comes from Anodontia alba, assembly GCA_964016985.1. Classification (NCBI taxonomy): domain Eukaryota; kingdom Metazoa; phylum Mollusca; class Bivalvia; order Lucinida; family Lucinidae; genus Anodontia; species Anodontia alba. The sequence continues at coordinate 1,759,300 of OZ024833.1, forward strand.
TTCAGTGGGTTTTAGACACATTATCAAGCTGAACAATGAACTTGTTCAGATTTTAGGATAAGCATAGTATGACGTCTGAATATTTAGGATAAATATGGAAGAGTGGACAGAGAAGCTTGGTGAGAGAAACTCAGAAAATGAAAATTAAGTACTAGAAGCTTTAGGAAAAAAAAAAACTGCAAGAAGGCATCACAGTTTATTAATGTTGGAAGGTTTTCCTGAAGTTTTCAACAGTTTGCAAGAGAAGCACAGCTAATGTCAGCAGGAGATAAGATAGACATCAATAAAATTCTAATGAAACAAATGCCTATATACTGTATAGACTTGTGGCTGACATTCCTGTGTGAGTCATTGCAGTCCAGGGTTCTGAATACCTTAAGTCCCTAAAAAAATGGATACAAAAACAAATTGGTTACATAATTTAATCTTTACCATGCTCTCGGTAAATTCAGGAGACAACAAATTGATATTGTTATCCCCGCGCTTTTCGAAGAAAAAGTGGGGATATTGTGATACCCCTCATCCGTCCATCCATCCATCCATCTGGCCGTCCGTCTGTAATGTCACACAATTGCTCCAAGACCATTTAAGCTAGAATCTCAAAACTTTCACAGGCGACAGCTCTATGGATGAGGACTGAAGGAACATATTCAGAATTTTGATGTAACCCCTTGGGGCAGGGCCAGGGGTGTGTGGATGAGGACTGGAGGAACACATTCAGAATTTTAATGTTAGACCTGGGGGCAGGGCTAGGGGGTGTGGCCCCCAAGGGTCCAAAATCCATTTTGTACAAACATATAGTCATGTTGCATATCAAATCAAAGGTAATGAAGAGTAGAATACAGTGGTTCAAAAATTTTGCTCAGGGGATGTCTGGGGGTCACTAGAGGTCAAAAAGTAGGATTTGGGGTCCTTTTTTTTTGATTGTCACACAACTCCTCTGAGGCTTTTTGAGATATAACCTTGAAACTGTCACAGGTAATAGCCCTAAGGATGAGGACTGGAGGAACACATTTGGAATTTTGATGTGCATGGAGATACGCGATGGTGCTGGCGTGGGGATATGCGATGGCGCACCATCGACTTGCTCTAGTTTTTCTTATTTTTACCAGAAAATTGGCTTTGATATTTCATGCTAATTGTAGAAAGTAAGCTGTTATTTCATGCAAGTTGTCACATAAGGATTTGCGATTTGCATGAAATATCAAAGCCAGTGAGTATTTTCTGGGAAAAAAAAGAAAAATAGTCAACCCTTTCAGCTCTGCAGACCCAAACAGATGCCAGCATTCTAGATGAGATAGTTCAGGAGACATCTCATCAGTTCAGAAGAACCATCTCATTCGGATCTACTTTGTTTGCTTTTCTGGTTTTGTGTTTTGACTGACATCCCAGTTTGCAACAGTGGATGTGTCCAGATTCAAAGATGGAAGAATCCGTTTCAGAAACTCATGGATGAAAGAATTATAAGGCTTAACTTGCTTGGTAAAAATTTCGGCAGACGTTTTAAAATATTTTTCTTATTTTTTCCAGAAGACGGATTTTGACATTTCATGCAGATTGTCTGCTTAGAAGAAAGTATGGGTATTCTTCATATTTCTGCACGTAATCATACCTTGTGGATGCTCATTAGAAGTGTCTTGCTGGGGAAGTTTCTAATGACCCACAGCGTATGTTTTCTTATTTTTGTGAGCGGAGATTTGTTTTGGGTTCTCATTAGAAGCGCTTTGCCAAGGCCTTAATTCTAATGTTTATGGACAACATGTTTTCATTCAGAAATAAGAAAAATATTTACTTGATACCACCTCCTACCTAGAGTCATGGAGATGTCAGTATAATTTTACTGAGTAGTAATATGGAATAGGTACCTCACTGACACTTTTCCAGTCAGATTGAAGAAGCCAAGTCTAAACTGCCAGTTTAAGAATTCTGATTCCAAGGTGTGGGTGGATTGTTTGACAGTAACTTGGAATTGTGGAGAATCCATTAACACTGAACTGTAATGATCGAAAGCTTTCTTACAGTTCCAGGGCTTATGATAAGGGTATAAGAACTTTTATTGTATCAGCTTCAGAATCTTTGGATAAAAAAGAATGCATCAGTGGAGGCAAATAGCCATGTGAGTCTGTCCATTAGACTGGTTCCAGTCTTTAGTGACTAAATATTATTTCTTAATAATCCTGGGCCCAGTTGTTCAAAGCATCGTTAGCTTAACAAGCTTATTAAGGGTCATTTTGTTAACTGTTTTAGCAGATTCAATACACAATATTCTGATATTTTTTGCTGAAAAAATGTGAGTAGCTTTTGCACTGCAAAAGCTACTCACATTTTTTCGGCAAAAAATTACAGCATATTTGTGTATCACTCGATGTAAATTTTAACGAATCGTTAACTAACGGTGTCGTTAGCTTTGAACAACTGGGCCCTTTTTAATTATCCACTGAAATAAAACCAAAATAATATCAGGACTATAAAGGATGGTCACTAGACTAGTCCAGTGACCAGCCTTTATAGTCATGATGTTTTTGGTTGTATTTTAGTGGATTATCAAACAGGATTATAAGAAAAAATATTTAGTCACTGGAGACTGGAGCCAGTCTATCTGTCTATAAGTGGATACTGTAAATTCACCACCTGTTTGTAACAAACAGAGGCATACCAGCTGGATGTGCCAGAAAACAGATAAATGTTTATATTTCATGATACCTGCCAGTGGGTTATCCAGAAGACTTATTATCATTATAGCCATTTTCAATATCAAACCAAGTTAATATACCATTTTGACTACCATTTTGATGCAAATTAATATACCATTTTGACTACCATTTTGATGCAAATGACCCTCATAGGTTGACGCGTCTTTAAACCTGAACTCATCATCAGCATCATGGCTTATCCAGAGGGGTTCAATGTTGGGGGGGTGGGGGAGGGGTAATCAAACCCCTTCCTATACCTGAATTATTTCATTTCCATTAGAAATTTTGTGAAAGGCCAAAGGAAATTCACAAACTGTTCAGTTGCCCAAACAGAACCTCTCAAATCTCTATATTCTTGAAATCCTGATTCGGTATTGTAAATTGCTGTAAAATATTTTGATTTAATCTTGTAATGGATTTAACAGATTGTATACTGAATAGACTCTCCCACACTATATATCGGAAGAGTCCAATTTCAATTTTAGGTACGTCTGGCTATGAGATTTACATATTCCTAGAGAAAAATGGTTAAATAGTAACTATATAAAAACAGTGGAGACCCTGATCAGATGCCGCATTCCGCGGCATCTGATCTGGGTCTGCACTGTTTGCCAGTTACCCTTTACGGGTCTCCTGACTACAATGGGTTAATTGGTGTATTCTAAGCAAGTTTCAGATGGGGAGAAACAGAGAAGAAAATCGAGGGTTGAGCGCAAGACTGGCGTAAGTCAGATGGTTGTTTTTCCCCAAACCTAATCTCCTCACCATGAAGGTGTTATGAAGATTACAACATTTCTGTCTGTAAACAATGAAAATTTAGGTGCCATTGCTCGTATGAGCAATGGTACCTAAATTTGCATTGTTTACAAAGGGGTCCAAGTTGCCCCTAAACAAGGCTTTCAAAAATATGTTTGAGTTACCATAGTCTTGCGCTCAACGCTCGAAATATACCTCTGATTTCTCATATGCTAATTATGTCTGATGAGGGACTGAGTTTAAGGTCATATAAATGTAAATAATAGATTGACTGTCTGGCACCTTTTTGCTTGTCCTTTCATGGCCTGCTTGATTTGCTTGTTCAGGTATTTGATAAATTAAGCTAATAATGGCTGGTACCATGATAATAGGTGATGTTTGTTTACCCGATAGGGCTGGACTTGATTAGTTTTATGACTATTCTTGTGTACATACTCTTGACATTCTTGTGTTCCCAGTGTAAATTAGGCTTTTAAAAATTTGCATACTCTGTTAATAGTTTTGTGTCCTTTTAAAGCTATTTTCCTTGACGGCTCACACAAGACTGTGTCATTGATATCTGATTAGTCTGTCAATCTGTAATAATTCATTTATCTAAAAGTGGGCTGGTCACCAAAGCTTGTACAATATTGAAGCCTAACATGTAATAAATGGGCTTCTCTAACTTGAGTCTGTCTTGTCTCCACAGCTTGTACAATATTGAAGCCTATAAATACATGTACTTCGTGGGCCTCTCCAACTCCAGTCCATCACTGGTGCTATGAGCAAACCTAACAGTAAAACTTGCATATACCAGAGCCATCTTTGGGACTGAACAAAAGTGGTGGTATCACCAAGATGGTTTCCTTTTTCTGCTACTCTATCCCCTCCGGTACTACTGGATGAATTTTAACCATACTTCTCCATGTACTAGGGCCGTGCAACACCACAATGACTTTTGTTCCTTGCCCTTTAGATTTGGGACAGGGGTCACAAAGCTAAATCTCTCTACTGAGTTTTGTGTTTATGTTCTCCACAACACCTGCCATTTAGACCAAATTTACTCATATATGGTACTATTCTAGTCTGACCCCAGACCCTTTCTTAATTTTTCTTTTTTTTCTTTTTCTTCTTTTTTTTTTTTTTGAGGGGACACAATACTTGTATAGCTTATAGAATTTTTGTTTACTTCAGTCCCTTGGCTAGAAGTTCAGCCATAGATAACTTGAAGTTGGATTAAAGAGGATCATGATAAAAAAAAATAATGTAGAGAAAGAGAGAGATAGATATAAAACAAAAATGACTGGAGCCAGTCTAGGTACTATTCATGCTACACAAATTTTCTTTCTAACCTTGACCCCTTTTTGCCTGGAGTGGGAGTCCATGATCAAAGTCACAAAAATTAGGAGACAATTTCTATGAAATGTCAGTGCCTATTTTCTGAAAAAAAAAAATGAGAAAAATATTTCAAAATGTCATTTGCTGGATTTTTTCCCAGCATGCTAAGTGTTGAAATTTTTAAAATGGGATTTTTCTGCAGTATCAGAGAATGTAATACATGTAATATGATGTGAACCAGTACATAACAAACCCTACAAAATGGCATGTGTACCCTGCGAAGACAGATCACCCTCGGCATCCACCCAGTCTGATCAGTCTTTGCTGTGTGCTTAGTGGGCAGCTAAGAACCCAAGCTTTCTTTATGCAGACAGCAAAGACTCTGATCAGACTGGGCAGATGCCCGGGCTGATCTTAGTATTCCCTGGGGGCACATTCCATTTTGTAGGTTTTGTCATGTTCTGGCACATGTATCAGTTTTTTTAATCCATAATGCTTCTTTGTTATTTTGTCGGGAATATTTTTGGACTGTTTGCCTGTGTTTGACAGTTTTCTCCTTGACCATACAAGTAGCTTGTGCTCACAAAATTAATGATCAATAGTTGTGTTGTTAGGCCACTTGAATCTAAGGTGACATTAAAACCTTGTCAGTCTTTTGGGATCTGCGGTCAAGAGTTTTATAATACCTGAGTCCTGAGTAATGTTACTTTGGAATTCCAAGAGGACAATTACAAGTCATTATAGAACATTGCCAAACATTACAGACAACAGCTCCAGATAAGAGGGATTATATGGTAGCTTGGCAACTTAAGGAATGGTGGAAGGACCTTAATTTTGTGGGAGGTCCTTAATTTTTTTGTTGCTGCCTAGCGAAAACACTTTGACCTATACATGATATGTGCTAGACCAATGTCAAGTTGTGCAGGTATTGGACAGTAAAACCATACATGGGTGAAACAGCGACTCACTGGACTGGCTCCAGTCATTTCTGCACTTTTTTTTTTTTCGTCATTATCATTTCCTGTAGCTCACAGTAGCAAATGTCTCTTTACCCTTTACCACTCTCTGGGCATTTTCAGCAGATGACAAATTGATGATATTTTTCTTATTTTTCCCAGAAAATAGGATATGACATTTCATGCAAATTGTCTCCTTAGGAGACAATTGCATGAAATGTCATATCCTGTTTTCTGGGGCATCCAACTGATATTGGCTTACAGTTGGGCAAGGCCTGCTATCCTTGTAGCAGGTAAGGGTAGGGGGAATGTTTTTATTTCTTCTTTTTCTTCGCTTTCATTCCTGTTCCTTTCTTACTTGTCCCTCTCTTTCATCTCTTCTACAGTCTCTTCTATTTCTTTTCTCCCTTTCTCTGGGAGACGACACAAAATGACCCACAAGGGTTGAGAGGTCGTTAAACCCCAACGCAATCTTGGAAAAATAAGAAAAATATTTCAAAATATCATCTGCTGAAAATTTAACCCAGAGTGCTAAGCATTTTACTACAGTTTTTTACTACCTTTTCCACTAAGGGACATAACTGAATAAATCATATAAGCTGTACTAGATTGTATACCTTTGAAATGAAAAGAGAAAATGATAGAAAAGATAGAGTCTGGAGACAGACTAGCGACTCACCTAAAACTACATTTTATTGCAAAATTACATGGTATTCTGTTATTTTCGTTATTCTGGCATTTCATAGTTTATTTGATGTCCAAATGTAGACACAGCCTTTTAACATGACAAGGGCAGACACAGAGGGAGATCGTGGGGTTCAACTTTTGACTCAGAATATTTTGATGGGAAGTTTGGGATGTTAGATAAATTTGGGATACCGTATTTACCTTAAACATCACTTCCCTAATTACTTTATATTTCTCTTAAAAAAGTCCATTCTACAACTTAAATGAATGTGTGTAAAATTGCTGCTGGATGTGAGTGGCAAACAGTGTAGACCATGATCAGATGCCGCATTCTGCAGCATCTGATCTGGGTCTACACTATTTGTTCAGGCCTGTCTTTCAGAACAAGTAGAGTAAGTACAGTAATTTTATCAGATTGACTCTCCTCCCCCCACCCACCATTCAGAAGTCATCCTGGATCCACCCCTATGTGACATGTAAGTAAGTTTATCAGCTGAAATCAGGAATTGAATTGAACAATTCATTTTAAGAGAAAACGGAAGGTCACTTACTAAACCATGTGCACTTACTTGGATGGTGATTTGAATAGGGCAGTCATAATCATGTCTGACTGCATAGCTCAGCAAGTTTGAAAGTCAGCTCGGCCATAATTATCTTGGAGATTGAATGATCAGGAAATGATTTATATGATTTCTCCCCCTTCCACTGATTCAAGAAGGGCAGGTGTCAGTAAATGGCTAAAGTTTGTGCATAAAGTACTGGTTAACCACTTAAAGGACTAAAACTGCTCAGGAAAAGAAGTGAGTATATTAACTAACCGGCTTGACATGACCATGACAGTGTTGACTGGGCTGTAAAATTCCAAATCAGATAAAAACTATATGTTTATAGAGGCATTGTGTAGTTAGAGTGAACACTATAAAATATAAATGTATCTTCAGATAAGGTGCTTTTTCAACCAAACAGTATTGATATTTTTAATTCTTATTTCTTCAGGCAAAAATGTTGTGAGTACTCATTAGAAGTGCCTTGGCAGGCACTTCTAATGAGTACTCACAACATATGATTTCCAGGAGAAATAAGTGAAATATTTTCCTTACATCTCCTCTTATCCAGAGCTATGATTTACCAATTAGTATTGAGAATCCTAAGCTTCTTACCATACTTATTCTAACATTTGAACAAGTCCATTTTACTTTGTGTTGATGTGTTTCACCCATTGTATACTGAATAGACTCCCCCACACTATATATTGGTAGAGTCCAATATCAATTTTATGTACATATGACTATGAGATTTGGTTATTCTTAGAGAAAATTGGCTAAACTATTTGCAAACAGTGGAGACCCTGATCAGACGCCGCATTCTGTGGCGTCTGATCTGGGTCTGCAGTGTTTGCCAATTACCCTTTTAAGGGTCTCCCGACTACAGTGGGTTAAAAGTTCAAAATAAATGGCAAACAGTGTAAACACTGATCAGATGCCTCTTAATGGACTACATTGGGTCTACACTGTTCTCTCAGGACTATCTGTCCAAATACTTAAGGTAATTTTTTACTTTTGTCTCGTCCCAAATTGTAGACCCATTGAAATATTGTTGTTGTATTTTAGACAAGATAGAATTAGGCTTTGACCATAATTTAATCTGACCCAGCAATAATTTAGAAAAAATTAAGCAGATGACTGCCCATGAACACCAGCCATAAACTATTTAAATTTTTGTTTGGTACTCAGGCCAGTTGTAAAACTACCTGTTTATTTTACAGGTAAATTTACAGGGGTTGTCCATAAAGTTTGTTTCTACTTGCTATCATTAACTGCAGTGCTTGGTTGTAAAGCCAGAATTGAAGCTGTAATGGTTGATGATGTCATTTGTCAGTATTTTGAGCACATCAGCCCTTTTATAATCATTTAGGGATGATGGTATTAAAGACTGCTAATCCTTTGTGCAAAGTGCTCAGAGAAAGAAGGTGAGAAAAATTCTTCTGTAGCCATTAGCCAGAGTGGGTATCAGGAGGACTTTTGCTTCTCTGTACATCAGTCCCCTTCTGAAAAGAGGTCTACTCTAAAAGTAAAGAGTTTGCTCCCCAGGGGGCAAATTCTTTCCCTTTAGACACAAGCTTACAGAGAGATACCATTTAACCCATTTTAGTCTGGAGACTCCGAAAAGGGTATAATTGGCAAACAATGCAGACATAGATCAGACGCCAAAAAATGCAGCATCTGATCAGCGTCTGCACTGTTTGCAAATAGTTTAGCCATTTTTCTCTAGAAATATCTAACTCACATAGCCTGACATACTTAAAATTGAAATTCAAATATATAGAGTGGGAGGAGTTTATTCAATGATCACATACTGCTAAAATGACTTAGAAATGCTATTAACCCTTAAAGCACCAAGAAAAATTGCATCTGAAAATGTCGTCTGTTTATGTCATCTGCTGAATATTCTTGCAGACTTCTCAAAGCTATTTTTTGCATACCGGCAAACAGTGTGGACCCAGATCAGACTGCTCCTAAAGGAGCAGTCTGATCTGGGTCCACACTGTTTGCAGGAATGACTTTTAAAATCACAAGCAGACGACAAAGCAGACAACAATTGTTGTGATTGGTGCTTTAAGAGTTAATTTTGTTCCACATTAAAGGGTCGGGTACTCTTGTCAAATTTACCATTCAAAAGTTCTTTAGGGAACTGGATATACTTAGAAGATTTTCTGCCATTTACTTACCGTATTGCACCTAACTACCGCTCATACCCCTATAAGCGCACAGTCAAGCAATTCCATTGTCCTCAGATATCAGGCAGTGCACTTTTTGTCTACTTCTTTATAAAGGCATATGTTGTGGGTATCCATTTGAATTGCATCGACTTGTCGATGCAATTCAAATGGGTACCACAACAAATGCTTTTATGAAGAAAATCAGAAAAATGAAACACAACACAAAAACATTGCATTAGCATCATTAGATAAGTCGCCCGCGGATCTCTTTTTTATTTTGTAAAGTGTACTCTTAGTATGGATGGATACATATTTTACCACAAGTAATTTTGAAAAACATAAGCACACAGTGCGATAATTAGGTCAAATACGGTAAGTCTTTCCCTCTTTACTTCCTTCCCATCAAGCTCCAAAGAATAGGTCTTCTCAAAAAGGGAAGAATTTGCTCCCATTATTCCTTTTTTGGAAGACACTTTTCAGAAGGCAGGCAAAACATTCATGACAGGGCTACCTGCAATGAAAGCTGGCATATTAATTCCCCCTAAAGCAGTCAGCCTCAGTGGCTCAGTTGGATGCACGTCTGACTGGCAGTCAGGAGGTCTGATCCCTGTCAGATCAGGCAACATTCTTTAATGAGATTGATCATGAAATATTTTCTGTGGTCATTCTCTCCCTTCGGCCGATTCAAGAAGCGCATTTGTCAGTTTCTGGCCAAAGAATGTGCTCAATTGGTTAACCACTTAGAGGACTAAGCCTGTGTGGTTAGGTAAACTGACCAGCTTGATATGACCTTAATAGTGTTGAGAGGGTCGTTACAGTCCAAACCAAACCCAAAAGAGTCCCCTTAAGAGTAGTTAGATCTCTGTCTACACTGTTTGCTGAAGCAGTCCTGGCGGAATATTATGATAAATATGTCACAATCCCTCTCTTGAAGCTAGGGGTTCTGATGATAGCGTCTAAGGTGGGAGGTATGAATATTCTCTGACCAGTTGTAAGTTGTGTTTCAAATTGAAACACGAATCTGGAAATACACTGTACCTCTCTTTTGATCAAGTTAATAGGATCAAAGAATAAAATGGGATCAAGTATGTTTAAAGTTTTGTACCTAAATATAAAGAATTCAGATGTTAAGTTTATTTATATCAGGATTTCTGAGGCATTTTTAGGATTGCAGTGTAGCAAATTTTGGATTGTACTTAATGTTAGTTGTGTATTTTATGAATTATAGTTTAAATTAATGTCATAACACATGGTTGTATTTGAGAGTGTAGAGGTGATTTTAAAGTTGAATGGATAGAAAATAGTTGCTGTACAATGCACATTAACCGAGAGTTCATTTTTGTATGTAGGAGAGACCAAAAACTATTGTTTTTTGGCTCATATTTAAAATCCGCATTTTTTTTCTTTCTGATTCATTTGTCTTTAAATAGTCTTTATAAATTGTGGTATATATAACATATAATTCAAACAGGAACTGAAGTTAGATATTTTGTATAGTTATATCATCAGTAATCATAGATTTAAAAATAATAATTCCATGACTGTTTATTGAATTTTTTTTTCTCAGACAAACTGACGACAGTTCGCAATAAATCTCCATGTTAACATTTAATGTTCAAACACTCTGGCTTTCTTTGGAACTGGATTAATCTGTTTTAATCTGAACTGACTTGTGTTTTGAAAAATAAGAGGATTTAGAAATATTCTATATTTTCATAAAGGTAAGCACCTGAAAATAGCATAACTTGTTTCAGTAAAAAATAATGCTGATCATGTGCTAATGTTTTTCATTCCATCAATAATGTTTCAGGTACAGGATATATCTGTCTTCCTGAGTTCATGGTTTCATAGAAATCTGTAAAATTCTTAACCTTTACCACTCTTTGGCAAATTCAATAGACAACAAATTGACAATATTTTTTTTATTTTTCACTTGAAATACTATAGGTTATACCGTTTCATGTAAATTGTCATCCATATAGAGACAATTTGCATGAAATATCAAAGCATTTTTTGTGAAAAAATTTTTGTGAAAAATGTTGTGTGCTGCAAATTTTACCCAGCAAGCTAAGCATTAAAAGACTGACAAGAATGAAATTTTAATGCCGAAGACTTTAACTTGAAGAACAGAATAAAGATCATTTATGACTGAATATGAATGAACCCTTTCAGAATTAATCTTAAAAGGGATCAACGCTAAGCACTCTGGGTAAAATTTTCAGCGGACAACATTTTGAAATATTTTTTCTTTGTTTTCCCAGAAAACAGGTTTTGACATTTCATTTGCATGAAATGTCAAATCCTGTTTTCTGGGAAAAATAAGAAAAATATCACCAACTTGTCATCTGCTGAATATGCTTAGGGGTAAAGATTAATGACCTGTTTACTACTATCACCTTTTATAAAGAGAAATTCTGTTGATTTCTTCTGTTGTGTGGGCTGTGCGGCCAAGTAGTTGCTTTTGATTTGCAAGCATGAGGTAGTGGGTTTTAACCCCTCTTCAGTGGAAATACTCCTGGACCATTAACCCTTAGGCTGCGGCAAAAAAAAAATAAACTAGATCGGGCAGTCAATAGCACGCCATCGCAAATCCCCACGCTTCTGGCAGAAATTGCCCTTGTACCACACAGCATAGTTTTTAGCAACCAGGCAAAGTTCTACTTGTATGTTATTCTACTCATCATTCCTTTCAATTTGATATGCCACATGACCATTTTGTGAGAAACTTAATTTTTGACCCCGCCCCACCCCCCAAGTCCCACCCCAAAGGGTGTTCCTGGGGTCACAAAGTAAATCCCGTTCAATATATTTTACATCTATCACTACTGAGTATATGTGCACATTTTCGCATAAAAATCTTTAAAATTGACTTTGAAATTGGAAATTGTTAATATTTGACCTTTTGACCCCTCCCCAGGGCCCCTGGGGGTGGGGCCAAAAATAAACATGCTCTTGCATGCCCCACTTGTGTAAGCAAGCCACTCACCAAATTTGGTTGGATTCTGTCGAGCTGTTTGGGAGGAGATAACATAATGGACAGACGGACGGACGGAGGCGATAACAATATCCCCGACGCTTTTTCTAAAAAGCGTGGGGATAATCAGGCCTGTTAGAGGGGGTACCCTTACTTGAGAAGCCATTACTCCCTCGATTTTGCTCGATTTTGATGGCATTTTCACACATATTTTGCCGACTGTATGTGGCCTTTTTACCGGAGAAGTGATGATCACATGACTTTAGTCACATGACAGTCACGTGGCAACCGGGAACCATTTAAGACATTTAAAAAAAAATAATAATAAAAATACAAGAGACCAGCGGTTACTGTGTGCAATGCAGAAAGAAACAGGTGACATGATATTATATAGATTCTATTGTTGTTCCTACTTCTTCCTCACAGGAAATGATTTAGGTATCATGGGTGTTTTTTCCAGAAATTTGTGATAAAACTGATGAAGTGAGTGCCGAAATTGCTGGCAGCTTGAAATTCGTTATTCTCGGTCTTTAATAGCGTGGGTAAAATCCAGCACCTTACTTTCTAATGAAGAGCTGTGTCTTTGTATGAAAGTAGGTTCCTTCCTGTATAGGTGCACTTGGTCTGAATGGTTGCATCTGGTATATTGTAAGTAGGACAGGTTTTAGAGTTGGCATACCTCTCCAAAACAACAATAGTCTCGATTAGCAGCTTAAGATTTAATTATAGTACACCTAGCTCATACTCAGTGTGCTCTGGGTTGAGTATGAAGTGGACAGAGAGGCACTTGATGACAGTCAGTGACATCAAGCATGTGTGGGTGATCTAAGAAAGCAAGGCTGTACGAAAAGTATGCATGTGACACATTTAACTTATCTTCCATGTACCTGGGACGCTTGGTTGTTATAGCCATAAAAACCAGTCCAACAAAATGCTACTGTTGTTGTCAATTGTTAATTCTCGTCCTGCTGAACCCGGATATGCCCTGCCTTTACAAAAAGTATTGATCCCGATCTGACAGTTGGCTTCTTCAGAAGCCTTTTCTGGCGAAAGAATGTACACAATACTGGTTAACCACTTAGAGCACTAAGCCTGCCCAGTAAATGTGTGGTTAGGTAAACTGACCTAGCTCGACATGATCCCATTGGGTTGACTGGGCCGTAAAACCTCAACACAAATAAATTCTTCAGAAGTCAGCTGATCTGGATCTGCTCTGTTTTCCATTCATTATGTGAATTTTATCTACAAATAGGGTTAAGCAATCTGATTGGCTGAATATTAGAAGTGGGTGTCGTATCTGAATTTATTCAGCATGGAATCTGATTGGCTGAATATTAGAAGTGGGTGTGGTATCTGAATTTACTCAGCATGGCAAGGGTTAATCCTGAGTTGTTGCTGACAACAGTTTTAATTTTTTTATTTTTTTTCCTTGAAAAAAAGACATGGCATTTCATGTTTAACATCACGTTGTACCAAAACATCTTGTGACTATAACCCATTGGAATCACCCAACTAAAATATGTTCTGATACAGATTTTAACCCTTCTCTTGCAGAACACGACATGTCCTGTCTTAGCAAACAGTGTAGATCCAGATCAGTTGGCTTCTCTGAAGAAGCCAACTGATCTGGATCTGCACTGTTTGTCATTAAATATGTGAATTTCTGTCAAAAACCCAGATCAAGTCATCTGATTGGCTGGAAATTAGAAGTGGTGTTGGCATCTTAATTTATTCAGCAAGGCAAGGATTAACAAAAATATCTTCGGAATCAGATCCTATGATTTAATTTGGGCGAAACTTCTTACAAAAACTACAGTATTTACCCTAAGTATTGGGACACCCTATCTCCTTACCATGTTTGTCCTAAAATTTGAAAAAGTCTATTTTACAACCTGTTGTCTAAAATAGTGCTGGATGAGTGGCAAACAGTGCAGACCAAGCTCAGATGCCGCAGAATGCGGCATCTGATCTTGGTCTGCACTGTTTGCTCAGGCCTGTCTGTCTGTCCGTCCCAATATTTAGGGTTATTACGGCAATCTAGAATTTAAACAAGTCCTTTTTATTGCCTATTGATGTATCTAAAAATTGGTGGCTGCGAGGCAAACAGTAGACCCTGATCAGATGTCACATTCTGATTATGAACCACTTCATTCTGCAGCATCTGATATTGGTCTACACAGTTTGCTCAGGCCTGTTTGTCCAAATACTTTGGATAAATATGGTGTTTATTTGTACATATGTCAGGTTAGACATTGAAATATTTAATTTCACAAGGTGTTTAAAGGTATACATTACTCCTAAATGAACCTTTTGATAGAAATCCTATAATGTTTCGTTTTGCATAATTCTAGTGCTGAAGTAGTTCATTGTGGATATGTATTTTAGTTACTTTAACATGGAAAACTGTCAAAACACATAACCAGTAGCCACTTCACTTCACTTTTTTTTCTGTGTGTTATTGACTCATCACCTTCCTCTATTCCATAAATTTTCAAGAACAATTCTTGAATGAACAGTTCTAGAACTGTGCAAGATTGGTTCTAGAACAGTGCAAGAATAGTTCAAGGACAGTTTATGACCTGTTCAAGAATAGGAGATCTTGAGTTTGAGAATAGGTCAAGAACAGGTATTCTTTAGCTCATTTACAGTCTATGAACTATACTTGTTCTTGAGTTCTTGAACTGTTCTAGAATATTTTTCAAGAGCAATGCAGGAACAAATTGTTCCTAAAATTTGTCCAATTTAACATTTCTTAAACTGAGCTTGAAATGTTCGTGAACATTTTAAGAACACTTCAAGTACAGTTCAAGAACTTAGTTCTTGAAAAATACATGAATTTTTCTTGAACTGTTCTTTACCCTTAAAGCGCCAAGAAAAACTGCATCTGAAAATGTCGTCTGTTTATGTCATCTGCTGAATATTCTTGCAAACCTCAAAGCTATTTTTTGCATACTGGCAAACAGTGTGGACCCAGATCAGACTGCTCCTAAAGGAGCAGTCTGATCTGGGTCCACACTGTTTGCAGAAATGACTTTTAAAATCACAAGCAGAAGACAAAGCAGACGACAATTTTCTACTGAATACAGTGTATGACAACATAAGTAGGTCACTGTGACCTTTATTTTCACCTCTGACCTACACAGAAAAAAAGCTTCTGCAGTGCTTATTTCATATACTGTTTGACCTATAATATTCCACCAGATTTTGTGTATGGGTTCATTCAGTGAAGTTATTTTGTTGCATCCATAAGTAGGTCACTATTACCTATATGTTGACTTTAGATATATATTCACAGAAGAAAAAAAAAAAAAACATGCCTGTATAATTTTGACCCCCTTAAACTCCTTTTTTATATAGTAAAACTGGGGTTTACAGGGGTATACATTATTTTGCAAAAAAACATAGATTGTGAGTTCTCATTAGAACCACCTCAATGAGGTGGTTCTAACTAGTACCCAAATCAATGTTTTGAGCAGAAATATGAAAAATGTCAGATTTTTTTTGCCTTAACATTTTCCTTTTTTGGTTGTAAAATTTTCAATATTTTTGAATAGGCATGTTTTCGTAATGTGTATGGCATGCGCTGATCAAATTCAATGTGTGAGTACATGTTGTGATGACTTCATACATAAGTAGGTCACTGTGACCTATATGTTGACTCTGACTTATGATCATTGACTTAAGTTACAGAAAAACTTATCCTGTGTATATCTTTTGTACTGTATATATAGTCTAGGCTAATCAAATTTAGTTTGTGGGTATATCTTTTGAAGACAGTGTATCACATTCATATTTAGGTCACTGTGACCTATATATTGACCTGATCTATGTTACAGATAAAAAATTGACACTGCCTTCAGCAGATGACATTCTAATTTTTTTCCCTGGAAAGACGTCTACTACAATTTTAAATAGAACCATAAAAGGGTTACGGTAATACTTATGATATCCAAATATTTAGTGTATTAGGTACCTTTTTGCTTGATGTGTTTTCTGAGGACAAATTACTGCATTTAAAACCAAATTCCTTATTACAACAAAAACTAGTGTGAATTTAATTCAAACGTTAATAATCATAATTCAGACACCTTAAATTACCATGAATTGTAGCCCAGAAGTTCTATTAATTCAGGCAATAAATAGGGTATTATTTACCCTAAATATTTGGACTCCTTACTTCTTGTCCATACTTATCCTAAAATTTGAACAAGTCCATTTGACCACCTGGTGATGTTTCTTAACCCATTGTTATCAGGAGACTCCTAAAGGGGTAATTGGCAGACAGTGTAGACCCAGATCAAATGCCGCAGAATGCGGCATCTGATCAGGGTCGTCACTGTTTGCAAATAGTTTAGCCATTTTTCTCTGGGAATATGTAAATCTCATAGCAGGACCTACCTCAGATTGAAATTGGACTCTTCCAATATATAGTGTGGGTGAGTTCATTCAGTCTGCAATGGATTAAAACTGCTGGGTGAGTGATCTGAGATGCCACATTCTATAATGCCTGATTTGGGTGTGCACTGCCTGCTTAGATGCGTCTGTCCAAATTCTTAGGGTAAATATGATACCATATTCTACCTAATTACTGCTCTGTGCACTTCGGTTTTTCAACACATGTACTAAGAGTGCACTTCGGTTTTTCAACACATGTACTAAGAGTACACTTTAAAAAAAAAAAAAGATCAGCAAAGGACTTATCCAATGATGCTAATACGATGTTTTTGTGCGTGTTTTTCTAATAATAATAATAATAATAATAATAATAATAATAATAATAATCGACCTTATTTATAGAGGGTAACACATTTAGTAATCTAGTACTAATCTTCCATGTGGCCCTCTTTTTTCCTGGGTAGAAACCAGTACTAAGCAATGTGGATAAAGTCTCTTGCTCAAGGAAACAACACTTGCTGTTAGTGGGGATCGAACCCGGTACCTATCGATCTTGGCAAGGCACTTCTATTTTTTCTGATTTTCTTTATAAAAGCATATGTTGTTGGTACTCATTTGAATTGCTTCGATTTGTCGAGGCAATTCAAATGAGTACCGGCAACATATGATTTTATAAAGAAGGAGATAAAAGAACACGGGCTGCTATCTGAAGACAACAAAATTGCCTGACTGTGCCCTTATAGGGGTATGTAGGGTAATTAGGTCGAATACAGTAATAATTTTTCTAAGAAATTCTAATAATTTGAACAAATCTTGTTTAAAAAAAATGCATAACTCTCAGATTTTTTCATCCAAAAGGTATTGATATTTTTCTTATTTATGCACAAAAACATATGTTGTTGGTACTCAATAGAAGTGCCTTGCCAAGATGCTTCTAATGAGTACCCACAACATAGGTTTTTGTGGGGAAAGAAGAAAAATATTTATACAAAACTCCCTCTTATCTGGAGCTAGGAGGTCCTTGATTCTCAACATATAGAATTGTTAGATATTTGACTGCAGACTCTACTTACAAATTGAAAACACCTAGATCAGGCTTGGTGGCTGTCATTTTTTTTCTGACATGAAATATGTAGGTGAAGATACTAAACTCTTTCAATTTCTTATTTATTATACCATATTTATGCCCCCACCATTTTTAATGAGGGGAGCATATACACTACAACCTCTTTATAACACTGTTCTTTATAACAGGGTTTTCGATATAACACAGTTCAAAGATGGATCCCAAAAATGTATAGATTATATTGAAAAATGACTATAAATGGTCATTTTTCAATATAATCTATACATTTTTGTTCGGATATAACACGACTGTTTTACTAATACGGTTTATGCTATGAACCCAAAAAATAGTGTTATAAAGAGGTTGTGGTATAGTATCAATGCTGTCGGTACGTATGTATGTCCATACATGTATGTCCCGTCCATCCCATCTGTCAGTACGTACAAAAAGTGGTTTCCGTTCCATATCTTTTGAAAAGATTAGTGTATTGGATTCATATTTTATACAACGGTATATAATCATAGAACATAGGTCAGGTTCGATTTAGGGTAAAATCCATCAATTATTATAGGAGTTATGGCCTTTTATCAACTTATTCATCCCGTCCATATGTGTGAAAATGGTTTCCGTCCGATATCTTTTAAAAAGATAAATGTATTCGATTCATATTTTATACACAGGTACATAATCATAAAATAGAAGTCGAGTTCAATTTAGGGTAAAATCTGCCACTTATGATATGGGAGCTTTTGCCCTTTTTTAACCATTTTTTGCAAAATGCTTGTTTTGGGATGAGGATGGCCCCCTGGAAGGGGGCATCTGTGTGGTATTGACACATTTCTAGTTTTGACTTAAGTTTTAACTGTATGAGTGGCAAATAGTGTTGACTGATCAGATACTACATTTTGTGGCATCTGATCTGGGTCTATACTGTTTGCTCAGGCTGACTGTGCAATTACTGGGGTTAACCCTTGTCATGCTGAATAAATTAAGATGCCATGCCCATTTCTAATTTTCAGCTTATCAGATTACTTGATCCAGATTGTTGATTTAAATTCAAATCCTGAATGAGAAACAGTGCAGATTCAGATCAGTTGGCTTCTTCAGTAGCCAACTGATCTGGATCTACACTGTTTGCAAAGACAGGGCATATCCGGGTTCAGCAGGACAAGGGTTAATACCATGAGAAAAATAAGGAAATTTAATATGTTAATTAATGTAACGTGTAGGTTAAATAGATTCATTTGTCTTGTCTGGGTGTATTCAAAAACTATAATGTCTCTAGTTAATTAAAGAAAGCGGAAGTTAACTTGCATAATGGAACGAGAAGCTTAGAAAATGTACCTTCTGATATATGTTACATCCCAGTAAGCATTGTTTATGAATCTATAGCGGGCCGTTATCGGCCCCACAGGGTAGCTGACGGGCCGATAACGGCCCGCTATAGATTCATAAACAATGCTAGCTGGGATATTGCAAGCTAAATTAATATGTTAGCAGATGTCATAATTTGATTATTTATCTTTTTCCTCAGGATTTAAGAATTTAAACATTAGAAGACAAAATATTATGCCATAATAATTTATTATTATTTTTTCTTAACTCTTGTCATGCTGAATAAATTAAGATACCACGCTCACTTATAATTGTCAGCCAATTAGATTCCTTGATCCAGATTGTTGATATAAATTCACATACTGAATGGCAAACAGTGCAGATCCAGATCAGTTGGCTCCTGATGATCTGGATCTACACTGTTTGCAAAGACAGGGTATATCCAGGTTCAGCAGGACAAGGGTTAATTCTTAGCATGCTATGGGCAAATTCAGCTGACCACAAGTTGACAACATTTTTCTTATTTTTCTTAGAAAGCAGGTTTTGGCATTTTAGGAGGCAGTTTGCATGAAATGTCAAAGCCTATTTATTATCAGGAAAACATTAGAAAAATATTTCAAAATGTTTTCAGCTGAAATTTGTACCCAGCATCCTAAGGGCTAATTTTCCCTTTTGATCCTTGTAAAATGGATTGATTCACAGTACGAGATAATAAGCCCTTGAACATGTCAGCCAGCGAAGATTAGGATCACCTTGCGTATTAGAACAGACAGCATAAACCCAGACCAGATGCTGCAAATCATAAGACCGGATCTGGATTTACATGGTTTTGATTAAATACAGAAATTTTGTAAAAAGCTGACCCCTCTCTACACTACCCTCCCACCCACTTTAAGGGTTGGTGCCAGAGCTAATTTTGATATAATTTTACTTTTTTGTTGTCTGAAAATACTATTTCCAAACATGCAAATGAAATTAAGCTGCCCCTAGTTTGCTATAGAATGCTTCTGAGGACTGTGCAATAAAATATAGGAAAAAATATTGTCTAAGTATATTAAGAACATAGGTTTCTAACTAGGCTATGTAGCCATTAAATAGTGATTATAATCTAATTATTACTCTTAAATGTTTTGATGTATTTTTATGTATTTTTTTTGATAAGCATGTCACAATGAGTGTGCAGATTCTTCAGAATCTGAGTGAGAGAATAAAATTATTTTCGTGAAGCTTAAAGTATCAGAACACTTATTCTAATTAATTTTATGGACAATATAATTATCAAAACAACAGCATGGGTAAATCAATTTGAAACAAAAGTGAAACTCATATGATTTTCTTTATTACATCTAACCCATTATAGTCGGGAGACCCCTAAAAGGGATATTGGCAAACAGTGTAGACCCAGATCAGAAGCCGCAGAATGTGACGTCTGATCAGGGTCTTCACTGTTTGCAGATAGTTTAGCCATTTTTCTCTAAGAATATCTAAATTTCATAGCCTGTCCTACCTAAACTTTAAATTGGACTCTTCCAATATATAGTGTGGGTGAGTTCATTCAGTCTACAATGGGTAGCTCCACATCTAAAGCAAATAAGGGAACTCAGGAATTGCACATCAAGCCCCCAACACCAAAGGGAAAAACAGACAAATACAATTAAGTAGCCACCAGATGAATAGATGGAAAGCAGAGTAAGCAACTCTTTCCCAAAAAGGTGTTAATTCTGTTACCCAAACTTAACTGAATATATCTTAACCCTTAAAGCGCCAGTCATGACTATTGTCGTCTGCTTTGTCTTCTGCCCATTACTTTAAAAGTCATTTCTGCAAACAGTTTGGACCCAACCCTTACGGGATCCCAACCCTTTAGGAGCAGTCTGATCTGGGTCCACACTGTTTGCCTGTATGCAAAAATAGGTTTGAAAAGTTTGCAAGAATATTCAGCAGACGACATAAACAAACGACATTTTCAGATGCAGGTTTTCTTGGCGCTTTAAGGGTTAAAGTTTACATAATTAATGAAAAAAAACAAAAAAAAAACTTTAGAAAGTGAAACACTATATATAACAATTAACAAAAAGTACCACAATGAAAGTACCGCCTTGGAACGGTCAGTAATGAATTACATGGGGGCTTAATAGCTTTACGGGATCCCAACCCTCGCCCTCAGCTTCCATAGTGGTAAAACATATATTTGTTTGGTCCATGTGGAGGTCTCCTAACTCATCCATGTATCATTACGGGCAACAAATAAATCACAGATAAAGCCTACAATGAAGCTAAGATGAGGACTCAACAGAAACAATGTGTTGAGACTCTTGGAGATCCTTGGATTGTCAAACCAAACTCTGGTATCAACCTTTAACCCTTAAAGCGCCAAGGAAAATTTGAAACAGAAGACATTATAAATTTTATATTATTTTTTATTTTTACAAGAAAACAAGTTTTGACTTTTCAGCAGATGATTCACATGAAAAGTCAAGACTTGTTTTCTCTGAAAAAAAAGAAAAACTCAAAGTACCGTCTGCTGCAGTTGTGATTGGCACTTTAAGAGTTAAACTGGAGATGCACCTGTCCAAAGGGTAAATGAGGAGAAGAATCTACTGGCATAAATGGGTTATTACTCGTCACCTCAGTGATCTTCTTCAGTTACCAGGAGCTATTGAATAGCAAGGCTCAGATCAGCAGAGCAATCTGTTCAGAACTGTTGCTGTTTTCACAATAATGTTCTGCTGTATCATTGATTACAATATGTTCTGCTGTATCAATGATTACAATATGTTCTGCTGTATCAATGATTACAATATGTCCTGGTGTATCATTGATTACAATATGTTCTGCTGTATCATTGATTACAATATGTTCTGGTGTATCATTGATTACAATATGTTCTACTGTATCATTGATTACAATATGTTCTGGTGTATCATCGATTACAATTATGTTCTGGTGTATCATTGATTACAATATGTTCTGCTGTATCATTGATTACAATATGTTCTACTGTATCATTGATTACAATATGTTCTGCTGTATCATTGATTACAATATGTTCTGCTGTATCATTGATTACAATATGTTCTGCTGTATCATTGATTACAATATGTTCTGCTGTATCATTGATTACAATATGTTCTGCTGTATCATTAATTGGGTAATCCAACAATGAAGGCCTTGATCAAACTGTGTAGATAAAACTGGCTGATCCATAGCTCCAGATGAGCTTTTTGTTCAGCTGTTCGTATTTCTCCAAGAAAACATATGTTGTGGGTACTCATTAGAAGTGCCTCTGTGAGGCACTTCTAATAAGTACCGACAACAGGTTTTTGTGGAGAGATAAGAAAAATATTTTGTGGATACCCCCTCTTTTCTAGAGTTATGGCCACAGCTGTATGCAGTTGTGCAAAGGTCCCTTTTATCAGGGTGTAGCTGAATTAAATTAAGCTGACTTTTATTATATAAACCTGTTTGATAATTAGCATTAAGGCAGTCATGGATTGCTCATGCACAGTGCATGATTTCCGTGTCTGTGGCATGTTGCCATTGCATTTTGCATTTGTAACATTTTGGGCAAAGTTTGGTGCAGACTTTTTCCTTTTTGCTTAGTTCCACATAAGGCGCTTTTTTCAGGCAAAAAACCCTTTTTTCTTATTTCTCCACAAAAAGGTATTGTGGCCCTCCTAACCCTTATCTTGCTGAACCCAGATATACCATGCCTTTGCAAACAGTGTAGATCCAGATCAGTTGGCTTCTAAGAAGCCAACTGATCTGCATCTGCACTGTTTGCCATTCAGTATGTGAACTTATATCAACAATCTGGATCAAATAATCTGATTGGCTGAAAATTTGAAAAGGGCATGGCATCTTAATTTATTCAACAGGACAAGGGTTAATAAGAGTTGCTACCTCAATAAGGTTCTTCTCATGAGTACACAACATATGTTTTATGAAAAAATAAGAAAAAAATATTATGTGGATACCCCCTCTTATCAGGAGCTCTGGTTTTTGTCCATAAATCATCTTTACTCAAGTTTCTTTGTGAAATATCACAGGTCTTGTTTTCATTATGCCCTAACTTCGAAGAAGTTGGAGGGGCATATATTGCTTCTGGGGCGTTCGTCTGTTTGTTCATCCGTCCATCCATTTGTCACACTTTTTTATGCTACTGTTTTGAAATTTCTTTTTTGGATTCCTCGTGAAAAAATAGCTAACATATTTTTTCTTGACAGGATTATGCCCCTTATCTGAGTTATTGCCCTTTGAAAAATTGTCTGCAAAATATCTCGCAAACTGTTGAAGCTAGAGCTTTGAAACTTGATGACTAGACTAATAATGATGTGCTAAGATAACCTGATTAACTTTTGAATAAATTTTGAAAAATACTTCATGAGTTTTGGCCCTTTGTAACTTTGGGTATATGGGTCAGCTGTGGCTGGCTCTGGTTTGCCCCCAATTTATAAGTTTTGGAGGGGCATCATTGCTTTCAGGTCATTCTTTTGTCTGTTTATCGTTTGAGTTTCTCCGGCTTATCTTCTAATGAAGATACCTAAAAAATTCTTTGAGCTAGAGCCTTGAAATTTAGTTTGCTGATTGGGGATGATGAGTAGGTTACCAATTCTAAAAAAAAAAAAAAAAAAAAAATGGCTGGGTTATGGGCAAGCATATACATATAGTTGGAGTCATAGTAATTTCTAGTTAAATACATTTACTAATGCTTGGGCAATTTTCGATGAGCTATATATATATATATATATATATATATATATATATATATATATATATTAGGATAAAAATCACCTGAGAAATCCAGTTATCTGATGCCGTGATCAATCACATCGACACACTGTCCAAAATTGAATAAAAATATTTGTACAAATTATGGTGTCTTTCCATCCCATCTGTTTACACTAAGAGAGGTAGGTTAACAAAGTCATACTGCTCTAGGGAAAAACTTCTTACCAATTTTATACCTCTAGATAAGGAGTTTTCTTCAACAAAAAAATCTTGATATTTTACTTTTTTCTCCACAAAAACATACATTGTGGGTACTCATTAGAAGTGCCTCCATGAGGCACTTCTAATGAGTACCCACAATGTATGTTTTAATGGAGTAATAAGAAAAAATATTTGTCTGATAACAGTCTTGTATGGAGCTAAGAATTTTGTCGATGAAAGTTGTCCCACTATACATAAAACATGTCCCCAAGGGCACTGATAAGAACAACTTTTTATGCACCATTTTGTCAAGGCTCTAGACTGAGGTGTATTTGTGTTAGTTTTGGAAAGAATATTTTCTGCCTTCTCCCTGAAAAAAGTGTGTCGTGCAATTTTATATAGAAGTTCTCTGAATCTCTTTAACATTTCTTATTTCTTCGCCAAAAACTTTCAGATTCTGATCTCAGAATTTTAAAGTTTGTTTTAGCTAAGTAATCAGAAAACATATCCTTTGAAAAATATTGCATTTCTGGAGCCCTGAAATTTACTGGCAAACCTGTCTCATTTTTATTGTCACTTATAGGTTCACACTGAAGAAATACAAACTATCGCTAACTTTTGAAATGAATTTATCAGTCCAATCTTTTTGTTTTTGAATTTCGGAGGTTTTTTGTTCAAGTAAGATTTTTCTTCAAATGGATTGTTTTCTGAGGCGTCAAATTGACATGAGTGTCAAGTTGTAAGTGTTTAAACTTGTTAGACTATTTATTTAAATCAGGCTGTACTTGTGTTATTAGTAAATTTGTTTTATGGAAGAGTCATCAATATTTATCAGTTGTATGTGACCGTAGAAAAAAAGGTGTGTTACTTTACATTGGTGGCAGTAATTATATTTTCATTTGTGTCTTTTCTCACGATGGATTGCTTCTGTTAAAAATCTCTGTTGACGCTTTGCTTACTGGGTACAAATTTCAGCACACAACCTTTTATTAACCCTTGTCCTGCTGAACCCAGATATAACCTGTTTTGCAAACAGTGTAGATCCAGATCAGTTGGCTTCTGAAGAAGCCAATGATCTGGATCTGCACTGTTTGCCATCAAGTATGCAAATGTATAGCAACAGTCTGGATCAAGTAACCTGATTGGCTGAAAAGTAGAAGTAGGCATGGCATCTTAATTTATTCAGCAGGACAAGGGTTAAACAGTTTTCCTAAAGGTATATATAATATCTTATTTTCTAGGAAAAATAAGAAAAATACTGGCAAAAAAAAATTTAAAAAATCATCAACTATTTGTGGTCTGGTTTGACATGTCGTGCAAATTGTCACTTATGAAGGAATTTGCATGGAATATCAAATTCTGTTTTCTGGGGAAAATAATAAAAACATAATTATGAATTTACTGTCTGGTGTTTTTGCCCAGAGTTGTAAAGGTTAATATTTTTTTGCAGGCTGACAGGCGTGGTCGGCAAGCTGCTTGGAATGGACCACGGACAGTGCTAGTACCACGGACAGAACGTGGATTTGGATTTACACTGAGGCATTTCATTGTTTATCCTCCCGAGTCAGCCATTAAAGATAAACCCAAGGTAAGAATATTTAACCACACAAGAAAAGGTACCTTCTGATATGACCGTATGCCCGGTGAAGACTCATCAGATCAGCCTGTGCATCTGTCTGTAAGCCCCTCCCAGGGGTTTTGGGGAACAGGGGAATAAGGCCATTTATTTCAGGGGAACAAGGGAACAAAAGTCTAAAACTGAAGGGAGCAGGGGAACAAAGGCAATTTTGGGGAACAGGAAACATAGAAAATCAAGATTTTGATTTTGGGGAACAAGGGAAAATGCCAATTTTTTCAGAGGAACAAGGGAACAGGTAAACCCCCCCCCCCCCACCACCCGCCCCCCAGGGAGGACCTCATCTGTGCTGGTTGACCAGAATCTTCTCTACCCATATGAAGAAGCCTTGGATTCTCTATGAAGTGAATACCCAGTAAGCATTCTTTATAAACCTATAGCGGGCAGTTATCGGGTAGGTGATGGGCTGATAACGGCTCGCTATAGATTTATAAAGAATGCTAGCTGGGTACTGATCAGATTGCACAGATACCCTGGGCCCAGTTGTTCAAAACTAATGATGTCGTTAGATGACACATCGTTAAAACTTTGATCATTAAATATGACATATAGGCTATCATTTTTGCCGATCATTTTTGCTGAGAAAATGTGAGTAGCTTTTGCAGCTACTCACATTTCTTCAGCAAAAATACCTGTGAATTTGATATTGTACTTACTAGAACACTTAACATTTTGACCACTAATGAGCTCATTAAGCTCACGATGCTTTGAACAACTGGGCCCTGATTGACATGAGTCTTTAGTGGGCTCACAGGCATTGAGGTACATTTGTGATGTTATGTGTTTGTCACATTTACTTTGCTAATCTGGAGTCCTTTAGCAGTCTTAGTCTGCAAATATTTTCTGTGTTTTATGTCGCAGTTGGCAGGCCTCTGCTTTCTTAAACTCTTGTCAGGCTGAATAAGTTAAGATGCCATGTGGGGGTGGTTGGGTGAGGCAAAGGTGTTGTGTATCTTATTTCACCGGGGCCTCCAACTGATATTGGCTTACAGTTGGGCAAGGCCTGCTATCCTTGTAAGTAAGGGTAGAGGTGGAAGGTTTTATTTCTTCTGTTTCTTTATTTTCCTTTCTCCCCTGACCCTCTCTTTCAACTCCTCTACTATCTCTTCTATCTCTCTTCTCCTTTTCTTTGGGAGATGACACAAAATGACCCAAAAGGATTGACATGTCATTAGACCCCAACTCAATCAAAAATAAGATGCCACAACCACTTCTAATTGTCAGCCAGTCAGATTCCTTGATCCAGATTATTGATACAAATTAACATGCTTTATGACAAACAGTGCAGGTCCAGATCAATTGGCTTTTTCAGAAGCCAGCTTATCTGGATCTACACTGTTTGCAAAGGCAGGGTATAACCGGGTGTAGCAGGACTAGGGTAAAGATTGGATGCCCACAGATACTGACCTCTGAGTGCGGTAATTAGGTTGAATACGGGATGTTCTTTATCTAGAGGCAAATTTATACACCTCAAGGAGAGAGTACTGTTAACTGAATGTTTTTGCCTCCCTTTTGAAAGGGAGACCACTCTAAAATAAAAGAACTTGCTTCCTTAGTATATGTCCATGTCAAAGGTGGTTACTTTTTAAAGAGCCTTAGACTCCATTAAGAGTGGTACCCCATACATTCAGGTCTGGGTTATCCCCCTTAGAAGTATATATCCATTCACCTTTAGCAAAAATGTTAAATGTTCGTATATTAATTTATGATGCATATTTGTTTAATTAAGGGAATTTACAAGTGTGCTGTTAACCCTTGTCCTGCTGAATAAATTAAGAAGCCGCACCCACCTCTAAGTTTCAGCCAATCAGATTGCTTGATCAAGCTTGTTGAATCAAATTCATACTTGATGACAAACAGTGCAGATCCAGATCAGTTGGCTTCTTCAGAAGCCAATTGATCTGGATCTACACTGTTTGCAAAGGCAGGTTATATCTGGGTTCAGCAGGACTAGGGTTAACATTAAGCACCTGTAGGTTATTGATTGGTTTCTTGATTGCTTCATTAGTGGAGCCTGTGATTTCTCCTGCTTTCTCAAGGTGTTTTACTTCCAGTCGGAAATTACATCAGGATTACCTGTATTTCTTACTCATAGGTCTAGATAAGAGTGAGTATCAGGTAAATAGTTTTCTTATTACTCGACGAAAACATTTGCATGTACTCATTAGAAGTGACTGGGCGAGGCGCTTCTAATGAATACCCACAATATATGTTTTCGCCGAGAAATAAGAAAAATATAGATACTTTTTGGTGGAAAAAAGCGCTTTATCAAGAGCTATGTTATTTTGCCAGTCTCTTACTCCTCTTACTTATGCAGATTGAGTTGAGAAAAGTTCTGATATTTGTGCTCAGTGATTCAAAGCTTCATTATCTTGTTAAGTTTTATTATCACATAGTGGCCTAAATTCCCAACATTCAACATGAAATATCTTGCGATGTAGATGGTCTACATGCATGCAAATGTGATAAATCAGTTATACCATGGTTCTGCGCATGTACGTGCGATAATGCACTCGCTCACGCTCGTGCATTATCGCATCGTACATGCGCACGAACCATGGTATAACTAAGACTAGTTTGGGGTCAGACAGTGAAAGGTCACCAAACTATGGTATAATTTACAGTATACCCAAAACCTTGACAATAACCATGGTTTATCTATAACTTATGTCAAGAAATTCAAGGAGTTGCATATTGCTTTTAGGTTGTTCATTTGTCATGCTTTTCTTGTCAGCAAGATACTGTAGTTTGATAACTATTGGGTTGTTAGTCTGTCATGCTTTTCTTGTCAGCAAGATAGTTTGATAACTATTGGGTTGTTCGTCTGTCATGCTTTTCTTGTCAGCAAGATCGTTTGATAACTATTGGGTTGTTCATCTGTCATGCTTTTCTTGTCAGCAAGATAGTTTGATAACTATTGGGTTGTTCATCTGTCATGCTTTTCTTGTCAGCAAGATAGTTTGATAACTATTGGGAACATGTATCTGTCATGCTTTTCTTGTCAGCAAGATATCTTGATAATTATTTGAGCTGAGGCCATGAATCTTGGTGAGCTTATTGGGGCATAGGAGTAGATCCCCTGATTAACTTTTGAAGAAGAAAAAAAAACAGATTCATTTTGTGAGAGTTATGCCCCTTTTCAACTTTGGCATTTTGTAGGGACAAGAATACAGTTGGCAGCATAGTGAAACACATTTCTAGTTTTATCTGCCTACCCTGTTTGTTCAAATATTTAAGCCGGCCTCGGTGGCTCATTTGGATGCGCCGTCCGACTGGAGACCAGGATGTCGCGGGTTCAACCCCCGCCGAGGTCGGCAACATTCTTTCATGGAGATTGATCATGAAATATTTTCTACGGTCATTCTCTCCATTCCGCTGATTCAAGAAGGGTAGTTATTATTGATCATGAAATATTTTCTACGGTCATTCTCTCCCTTCCGCTGATTCAAGATGGGTAGTTATCAGTTTCTGGCGAAAGAATGTGCACAATACTGGTTACTGCTTAGAGGACTACGCCTGCCCAGTAAAGGTGTGGTTAGGTAAACTGACCGCGCTCGACATGACCCCATTGGGTTTACTGGGCCGTAAAACCTCAACACAAACAAATTGTTCAAATATTTAGGGTAAATACGATAATGGAACCTATTGACTAAAATTATTATAAAAAACGAAAACTGTTACCTATAGCTTCTGATAAAGCACTGTTTTCATCCACGTGCTTCTATTATGGGTACCCACAACATACGCTTTCATTGAGCAATAAGAAAATATTTGCTTTAAAGGGAAGGGCCCATAAACTAGTACTTGTAGTTTGGAAGAAAGGCATTCAGTAGCTTAACATTTTGAAACAAGTTTCATGAAAATCGACCAGTCTGTAAGAAAGTTATAATGGTTTAAAAAAATTGATAATGTGAGTCCAGAACGAGGCTGTGAGTTTTTGACATCATAAACTCACAATCAAAAATATCAAATAACAGCCATTCTGGTGCAAGATAATTTCAGTGAATGGCGAATTTATATCCCTTTATTTGCATATAATGAAAATTAACTGTTTATAAGAGAAAACAACTTATCTTTATGCTTGAATTTAGCGATTTCATATTTCGTCACTTGACATGACTGACAAAATTGAGGCCTCCATAAAAAGCTATTGTGAAATGTACAAAAGGCCATATCTCCTTAACCGCTCAACCAATTCATATATAAAATTTGTGGCAAAATGTTTGCCTCTTTAACCCCTTTTTACTGAAATGACAGTTAAAGTTTGTGGGCCCTTCCCTTTAAGAATGTTTTCAGTGAGAGTAAATTGATAATGTCATAGCAAAAAGTGTATACCCAGGTCAGATGCTGCATTCTACAGGTCTGCACTGATTGCAAATGTTAATTTTGTGGAAACCAGACATTAATGGGTAAGAAAAAAGAAGAGAAAATACCAGTAAGTTTTGTCTGAAAAAAGAAAAGAAAAGAAACAAACGAACAAAGAAAAAACATCAGCAACAACAACAATGAACAAAAAAACAAGAAAAGCACAAAAATGTCAATAATTATCATCCCACTATAATAATTAATCTGATCCTTGAATGTATGCAGTTGTTTAATTGGCTCTTGTTAACTGATAGAGACGTATGGAATAGTGATTATCGTCAATATTTCTATTTTTAGTTAACCTTGCGGAACGTATCGCCATCACTGAGGGTATGTGGTTACCCCAAGTATCAGCAAAAAACTTAAACAGTCTGTTAGAAGTCTGATATGTATGCCTTAGCGTGAAATAAGAGGCAAAAACTCTAGATAAGAGGGTTGTCCAATAAATATTTTTGGTATTTATGCATATCAACATAATTATGTTGTGGCAGAGGACTGTTGAGGAGAAGCATTTGATGTTATGTCTGGGATCATTTTCTGGGATCATTTTCTCAATTGCACAATATAAACATATGTTGTGGGTACTTATTAGAGGTGCCTCAAAGAGGCACTTCTAATAAATACCCACAACATATATTTTTTTACAAAGAAACGGAAAAATTAGCCAAAAATTTTCATCAAATACTTCTCCTTGATATTTCCTCTGGTTGAGGTAGTTATTAGAAGTGGCTGGAGATGCTCCTAATGAGTACCCACAATTTACAGTTTCAGGGAGAAATGATAAAAAATCAATACCCGTATTCGACCTAATTACCACACATACCCTATAAGCGCACAGTCAAGCAAATTCGTTGTCTTCAGATTACAGCGAGCATACTTATAATCTACTTCTTTATAAATAAATATATATGTTGTGGGTACCCATTTGAATTGCATCGACTTGTCCATGCAATTCAAATGAGTACCAACAACATATACTTTTATTAAGAAAATATTTAAACAAAAATCGCATAAACATCACCAAATAAATTCTTTCTGATCTCGTTTTAAAGTGTACCCTTAGTGGTTACATGCAAATACATATTTTACAAGTTTTACCAGTAATTTTGAAACGCCTAAGCACCCAGTGCGGTAATTAGGTCGAATACGGTACTTTTTTGTTTGAAGACAAAAGCACGTGTGCATACTTCTGCAGATGTCGAAGGCCCATATCAGGCTGTTCATTTGGTCACTCTGTTCAGCGCCATCACTGTTTGCTCAGAGGAAGTCCAGATAGTTTTAACCCTTTTGGCCTTAACTCTTGTCCTGCTGAATAAATTTAGATGCCACCCCCATTTCTAATTTTCAGCCAATCAAGTTACTTGATCCAGATTGTTGCTATAAATTAGCATACTTGATGGCAAACAGTGCAGATCCAGATCAGTTGGCTTCTTCAGAAGCCAACTGATCTGGATCTACACTGTTTGCAAAACAGGATATATCCGGGTTCAGCAGGACAAGGGTTAACAGACCAAAATTGCCAACTTTGCAAAAAGTGTAGATACAGGTGACTCCTAATGAGACATCTCTTCACTAGATTAACACTGTTTGCCATTCTGTTCTTGATTGGGGAAGAAAACAGATCTCATGTTTGGTTGAAAACAAACGGATATGTATCACATAATTACCATAGAATATTTGGTTGCTGTAATCCCAGAATGTGTACTTATCCTAACCCTCAAAGCCCTAAACAAAATTTTGTAGCAGATGATATTCTAAATTTTTTATTTATATTTTTTTTTTCTGAGAATTGCCTGAAATGTCAAATTTTATTTTCTGGGAGAATAAGAAAAATATTACAACCTGTTGTTGGCAGCATGCTTAGAGTTAATCACATGTTTTATTATTATATCATTAATTATTGTTAATTAGACCATTAGCATATGTACCAGTTAACCCTTAAAGCCTAGTCTTGCTGAACCTGGATATGCCTTGCCTTTGCAAACAGTGTAGATCTGGATCAGTTGGTTTCTGAAGAAGCCAGCTGATCTGGATCTGTACAGTTTGTCATTAAGTATGTGAATTTGTATCATCAACCTGTACCAAGTAATCTGATTGGCTGAAAAATAGAAATGGGCGGGGCATCTTAATTTATTCAGCATGACATGGTTAAGTGCCTGAGTCTAAGTGCAGCAGATGACAGTTATTTTTTTTTTTTTTTTCTTTTTCAGAGAAAACAAGTCTTGACATTTCATCAGAATCGTCTGCATGACAGTTCACATGAAATGTCAATACTTTTTTCTTTAAAAATATTTTTTCTGTTTTGAATGTTATCTGCTGCAAATTTTATTTGATGCTTGAAGGGTTAACGCTTAGCACTCTGGGTAAAATTTTCAGCAGACGACATTTTGAAATATTTTTCTTATTTTTCCCAGAAAACAGGATTTGACATTTCATGCAAATTGTCTCCTAAGGAGACAATTTGCATGAAATGTCAAATCCTGTTTTCTGGGAAAAATAAGAAAAATAACATCATTTTGTCGTCTGCTGAAAATGCCCAGAGAGTGGTAAAGGTTAAGATGCTAGTTTTGGCCAAAATGTAGTGGCACTATATGACATTTGTTCAGGGTTCATGTTAGTGCTGGAACTGTGCTGTGATAGACTTAGGTCACCTTCTCTGACTGGCATTTTGTCAAAATATTGTTTTCTAAGACAGACATTTATTGCCATTCTTAAGTTCTTATTCAACATACCCCTAGATAAGATACCTTTTTCAACCAAGTTTTATTTTCTTTAAAATTTTCCTTCATGAAAACATTTGTTTATGGGTACTCATTAGAAGTGCCTCAGCAACACGCTTTTAATGAGTTCCCACAACATATGTTTTCTTGTCATGGCAAAATAAGAAAAACATGTCATCTTTGTCTGTTTCCCTGTATACACATACATTGTATCAAGATTATCATCATAGGGCCAAGATAGTGGAAAAGAATATTTTTTCCTGTCAGAAAAGCTAGATTGTTATCAAAGCTCCAGGTAGGAGTGGGTATCAGGTAAATATTTTCTTATTTCCCCACAAAAACATATGTTGTGGGTACTCATTAGAAGTGCTTTGCTGAGTAGTTCAACATATGTTTTTGTGGAGATATAAAAAAGTATTAACCCTTGAAATGCCAAGAAAACCTGCATCTGAAAATGTCATCTTTTTATCTTGTCTGCTGAATATTCTTGCAAACCTTTCAAACCTATATCTGCATACAGGCAAACAGTGTGGACCCTGATCAGACTGCTCCTAGAGGAGCAGTCTGATCTGGGTCCACACAGTTTGCAAAAATGACTTTTAGAATCACAAGCAGACGACAAAGCAGACAACAATTGTTGTGATTGGCAGTTAAAGGGTTGTTTGGAGCTATGTTGTTCTGCTACTGAATGCACCGAATGCACTGTATTTACCAATAGTATTCAGACAGACAGGCCTGAGTAAACAGTGTAGACCCAGATGAGATACTGCAGAAGGCAGCATTTCATCAAGGTCTACACTGTTTGCCACTCATCCAGCAACTTTCAGTCACAACAACAGGTAGTAAATTGTACTTGGTCAGATTTTAGAACAAGTTTGGTGAGGAGTTGTCCGAATACTTAGAGCATATACGGTACCACTTCATGCTGCAGATTAACCCTGCCTTGCTGAACAAATTAAGACGCCACGCCCACTTCTAATTTCCAGCCAATCAGATTACTTGATCTGGGTTTTTGATAGAATTCACATATTTAATGATAAACAGTGCAGATCCAGATCAATTGGCTTCTTCAGATCTAAATCTACACTGTTTGCTAAGACAGGGCATGTCATGTTCAGCAAGAGAAGGGTTAAGCTGTCTGCATGGGCTCCAGATAAGCAGAGAATTCTGAGAAATGTTTCTACCATATTTGTACCATATTGGTGCTGAAATTAGAACTAGTTGACTATTGGAGAGGTGCTTAAGTTAACAGCTACCATATTTACTGTATGTATTTGGACATACATGCCTGAGACAACAGTGTAGACCCAGATGAGGTGCCTTAGATTATGGCACCTCATCAGGGTCTACACTGTTTGCCACTCATCCAGCAATATTTAGACATAACATAAGGTAGTAAATTGTTCTTGGTCAAATTTTAGAACAAGTATGGGGACATTGTCGAGCACGGTCAGCTAACCTACCCACACTTTTACTGGGCAGGCTTAGTCCTCTAAGTGGTTAACCAGTATTGTGCTCATTCATTTGCCAGAAACTGACAACTGCCCTTCTTGAATCAGCAGATTTTGCCTGAAACTGACAACTGCCCTTCTTGAATCAGCAGAAGGGAAGCCATCATCCCCAGCCAGATCATATCTAAGACTCTAAATTTGGCATGAGCTGCTCTTCCACTAGGCACTCAGTATTAAGAAGAAGAGTTAGAATTGATCACATCAGTGGGCCTTGATACTACAGCGATGTGACACTATAAAAGGGCATCAGTTTTCCCTGTCACATCAAGACGTCATCATGACATGACTGAAATATTATTGACAGTGACAGTCTCAAATAAGATGCAAGAACGTGTTATCACCAACTGAATCAGAATTGGTTAGGATGACAAATCTGATGAGCCATTTGTTTAACCCTTCTCTTGCTGAACACGACATGCCCTATCTTAGCAAACAGTGTAGATCCAGATCAGTTAGCTTCTGATGAAGCCAACTGATCTGGATCTGCACTGTTTGTCATTAAATATGTGAATTTCTATCAAAAACACAGATCAAGTAATCTGATTGACTGGAATTTAGAAGTGGGCGTGGCATCTTAATTTATTCAGCATGACAAGGGTTAAATGAGCGTTTCTTGGCATATCATGCTGATGCCATGAAATGTACTTTTGTTCACAAAATAATTTATCTGTAGCCCTGATCTGGTTATATCTGCAGTGGGAGAGGGTTGTGAGTTGAGTCAAGGGGAATAATAATCTGTTGAGTATGGTAAAATTTTATACGCCAAACTTTCTGACAAAATGACATAAGTAAACAGTGCAGACTGTAGATTAGACAACTGAAGGAGCAGTCTGATTGGGTCTTCACTGTTTGCCATTCCACTAATAAGTTTAAGAAACATGATGGCATATATAAAAAGGCAAAATATAGGCATAAGAAGTATGGAATATAATGTTTGAAAGTTTAGGACATTTACCATACACACAACATATGTTTTGGAAAAATGAGGAACATATTTGTCTGAACACTGCCTGAGCAAATAGTTTAGACCCAGGTCAGATGCCTCTGAATGCAGCGTCTGATCAAGGTCTACACTGTTTGACATTCATCTACACTGGTCAAAAAATATGGGAATCACTGTCAGGGATATAGTACATTTGAAACATTCACAGAACAGCTAAAATAACCTTCATACATACTAAGCTGTGTCAAGTCATGTCTGTTATTCAGAAAAAAAAAAATAATAAAATTATTATTTCACCAAAATGTATCTTGTGGATAAGGTGAATGTACTAAAATTCTGTACACTAAAGTTTCTGACAAAATGGCATATGAAATCATTATCTCAGAATTATTATCAAATTTTCCTCTGTAAAATCCTTTACATCACCATCTCAGTTTGATTTAACCCTTGTCCTGCTAACCCGGATATACCTTTCCTTTGCAAACAGTGTAGATCCAGACCAGTTGGCTTCTGAAGAAGCCAACTGATCTTGATCTGCACTGTTTGCCTTTAAGTATGTGAATTTATAACGACAATCTGGATCAAGTAATCTGTTTGGCTGAAAATTAGAAGTAGGCGTGATATCTTAATTTATTCAGCAGGACAAGGGTTAATATCATTCACCTTACCTGAAGTAGTAGCATATTCAATAGTGTGATACAGCACCAGAATTGCTTATGAGGCACTTCTAATGAGTACCCAACATATATTTTTAATGCCACTGCCTGCTGAAGGCAACAGTAGGGCATATAGCATTTCACTGTAATGTTATGTCCATACCTGCATATGTTATGTTTGTAACCAGAGTTGAACAAATGTTTAAATATACATTCAAATTTACATTGACAGTTACGTCCACATTTCTCTTGGAGGTCATAACTTGGGTACCTTCTATTCTAGGACGTTGAAATTTGGTATGCTACTTACCCAGACCTAAACCTTCAACTCCTTGCTAGAGTTGCTCCAGGGTCATTTTCTGGGGTGGGGATTGTAGGGGTCAGAATATGTAACAGATCAGATCACACATTTGAAAAATAGTTGTTGAAATTTATGCATCCAGATGTTCTTGCCATGTGGGCAAAGACCAACGGCGGGGTCATTTGTGTACTTTGGACACATGTGTAGTTGTATGGAGAAATAAGATAAATCTTTTTACATTATTATCAAATACTCCTCCTACAAGTACTCCTCCCACAAGTCCCCTGCTTCACCATCTTGATACAACTTAACCCATTGTATACTGAATAGACTCTCCCACACTATAATACTGGAAGAGTCCAATTTCAATTTTAGGTGCGTCCGGCTATGAGATTAACATATTCCTAGAGAAAAATGGCTAAATTATTTACAAACAGTGGAGATCCTGATCAGACGCTGCATTCTGCGGCATCTGATCTGGGTCTGCAGTTTGCCAATTACCTCTTTACGAGTCTACTACAATGGGTTAAATAATGGTGAAAGGAATGTAAAACACTAAACCGTTATCATTCACCTTGCCTGGTAATAATGTAGCATGTTCAGTAGTGTGGTAACACACCAGAATTGCTAGCATTGTTACCTTTACATAATACTTATATGAAAATATCACTTTTTTGGCAGTTCTTCAGGAGGAAAATCACAAACATTGCAATACTCCTTCTGTTACAGTGGAGAATTCTTACTTTATGATTCTGGCATTGTTGTGTGGTATCAGTTGGGAGAAATATCTTGAAATATAGCTCCAGATTAGAAGCATTTTTTTCAACAAAAAATACTTGTATTTTATTCATTTCTCCGCAAAAACATATGTTGTGGGTACTCATTAGAAGTGCCTCGGTGAGGCACTTCTAATGAGTACCCACAACATGTGTTTTTGTAGATAAATAAGAAAATTATGTTGATAGACCTCTTATCTGGAGCTATGCATTGAAACCTTCAGTGTTGCAGGAAATCTATTCTTAGTGACAGTCAAGTTCTGTAGGCTTTGACAGTTGTATGTAGGGATGATACATCTGCATCTACAGTTTTTCCAGCACAGTTGTACTGCTCATGTGCTGGGAACCAGCTATAAAAAGGATGGTGATCAAACTGGAACAACGTGCAATCTTGGGGACCAGGACAAGTTAAGGCCCTTTTTATTTGGCGCAGATCATATTTTCTTATGGTTCATGGTTAGTTTGAGAGGAAGCACTTTGCTTTATGAATGTTTTTGTTCTACTCTGTGATTGGGTTCTATTCTGGGCACAGAAGCATGATTTCTAAGGAGTAAACAATGTTACATAGGCATTTCAGTAAGAATGCTTGAAAGATGACAGGTTATTTTTGTGATATAAAAGTCATTCTTTGTAATACAGACAAGAAACTCTCACTGTTAAATACCTACAGTTTGCTTTGATCGCGAGTTCTTTGGAGCACTCCACATTTCGTTGTCTCTTCTCACTTTGAAGGAATCTCTCTTATAAAGTTGTTTCGAAAATGTGTCAGGATGATGATGTATACATTTATCACCATAACATAAAAAATTTGGCTTAATTGGAAGTGATGTACTGGTATAATGCTTAAATTATTAACTCTAAAAGTATTATTCAAAATTACTGTAATTAATATTCTCATTTTCTTTTTTTTTTTTTTTTTTTGGATAAAATAATGCTTGATATTTCATGTGAATTGTCTGCTAGCAGACAATTCACATGAAATATCAAGCCTTACTTTTTTATAAAAATAGGTGCAAATATTTATAGCACCGCCTGTTACTCTTTAAGGGTTAAATACTTTTCTCACTCTTTATGGGTTAAATACTTATATTCTTACTCTGCAATATCAAAACTTATCATTTACTTATCATTTTGACATGCACCGCACCCACTGGCAGACTTTAATCTTGACGAAATCGTGATAGTGGAAATCGAGAAGTAGCTTAGTTTAAAATTCAATCTAAATTTCATTTTTTTTTCTTTTGATTTGACATTAAATAGACAAAACAAAATCAGTGCTCAAATAGCAGTATTGTGTTCACCTGTTAAGTGCTGTTGACATAAACAGCAGATGGCATTCTGATTTTTTTTTATGCCTCCAAGAGAATATAATAATGGCTTGACATGTTCACAAGACAAATCTTATTTTCTCAGAAAAATAAAATAAAAAAAAATGTCAGGCTGTCATCTGATGCAATTTCGTTTGAATGGCATTTTGGAGGTGAAGATGTACAGTGAACCCTTGTTACAATGACAACATTTGTTCCCAAAGACATTGTCATTAAAATGAATTTGCTGCTATACGAATAATTAATGAGCAGATTGATATGCAAGAAAGGTCTTGTTTTGTTCTTATTTCTGCATAGAACATATGATTTGGATATTTGTTAGAATTGCCTGAGTGAGGCAATTCTAACAAATATCCAAAACTTATGTTCTTTAAAGTATTAAATACAATATTCTTGCATAATTTGTGACTAGTTGTTACCTCTTAAGTGAAGGTTTCATGACAGTCAAATTGTCATAATAACAAATTTTGTTGTTGTATCTAGTGTCGGTATAAAGTAAGAGGGTTGTCTGTATAATTTTGTTTCACTGGCAAGCTCCAGAAAAAAAGTAAAGCAGGTAGCACACTAAAGTTTAAAGGGGAACACAACCTTAAAATGTATTGTGCTTTAAAGTGAAGAACTTTACAAACAATGGATTTTGACACAAATTTGATCAAAATCGGTGGAAAATTGAGTAAGTTGTAGACAATTGAATATTTAAACATTGGAGGAATGGGCGCCGCCATTTTGAATATTTAATGAGGTTTCATAAAATTAACATTCGTTTCATAATGCTAGTTATTCTCATAAAGTTTGTCTATTGGGGGGAAATGACTGCTTGTCACTAGAATTAAAAGATTAAAAAAAAAATTGTAGCAAAATTAATCTTAAAACCCCTTTATAATTTGGTTTTGCATATTTAATTTGGGCTGTGTGACGTCACAAAGCCTACAATATGGCGGCATATATGACAGTCATTTTAAATATATTCAAACCACCATTACTTCCTTATTTCTAGACCGATTTTGAAAATTTTTGCATTAAATTAAATGGCTTATTAAGTACTTTACTCCCTTTACTCCAAGATACACTGACAACTTATATT
Organism: Anodontia alba; assembly: GCA_964016985.1. Lineage (NCBI taxonomy): Eukaryota > Metazoa > Mollusca > Bivalvia > Lucinida > Lucinidae > Anodontia > Anodontia alba. Next base: position 1,798,450 of record OZ024833.1, read on the forward strand.
GCATTCCCCTTTAAATGAAGCAGTTATTTAGAAAATATTCGGTTGGTGGAAGATGCCGTTTTAACAGAAAATACTATTTTTGTATCAGCTTTATATGAAGGAATTTGTTTGATGTTTTATGCAGATGGCTTGTTGATTTTCCATTTCACAGCATTCAATTGACATAGTGGTATTACGGTTAAGTGTTCTGTTGTGAGTTATTAGGATCTCATCAGAATGTTTAGCCTAAGAAACCTGTTTCCACTGTATAATATAATTTCTGAAACTCATTCATATCTCATTTTTTTATGTTCTGGGATTTGTTTCTTTTTTTTTTTTGTGAGAAAGACAATAAAATTCTGAAAAGATCTCATCACCCTGGTCTTGTTGAACCTGGATTTGCCCAGCCTTTGCAAACTTGCAAACAGTGTAGATCTAGATCTGAGTTGGCCTCTTTTGAAGAATCCAACTGATCTGGATCTGCACTGTTAACCATTAAGTATGGGAATTAGTATCAGCAACCTGGATCAAGTAATGTGACTGGCTGAAAATTAGAAGCCAGGCATGGCATCTTAATTTGTTCAGCATGGTAAGGGTTAAAATGTAAAATTTATAAAATTATTATGCTATTATTATTATTATTATAATATTTTGTTTTATCCATCAATTTTTTTCTCATGGCAAAGCACTAAGAAATATTATGTTTTAGATACTTTTTTAACTAAAATATTTTTTTTTTTTTTTTTTTTATTTTTCAGAAAAAACAAGTCTTGATATATATCATGTAAATTGTCTGCTTGGCAGACGATTCACATGAAATGTCAAGACTTGTTTTCTCAGAAAAATAAAAAAAAATTTTTGAATGTCGTCTGCTTCAAATTTTGCTTGGAGCTTTAAGGGTTAATTTACTGATCTAAAGAACTGAAATTATCTGATGCTCTTGCAAAACACAGATTTATTTTGTTTTGCAAAGTTTAAGGAAACTTTGTCAGCAACATACTCGTAGAAGAGGCTATTTTCAAAAAATGTCTTGCTTACCAGGGAAGGTGCTCGCGGGACAAAAGTTAATTTCATTGACAAAACTATTGAAAGAGGTTTCATTGACAAAACTATTAAAAGTAGATGACAAAAGCGAAGAATATTGAATATATCTGGTGGTTTGATTGGAATATAAATGTATGGAAAGTACTCATGAAAAAGAAACATACAACAGTTCTTGTTTTAGATGTCTGATCAATACAAAATGAATTACATAGTTACATGTCCAACTTATGAGATTTGATATCCTTGACCTATATATAATCATTGGAATACATTTTATTGCAAAAGTATAATCCATTGTTTGTGAACACCTTGTGGAAGACAAAATGTATTCATTAGATGAATTTGAGGAATCTGAGCCAGAATTAGAACTTTTGGAGTGGGCTGGCATGGTGAGTATCATCTTTTCTTATGTCTCCTAGTGCTCTCTTTATTCTTAGTCACAACGTCGACGTCCATTGAACCAGTTCGATGGTTTAATTTTTGGATGTATTCTCATTGTGCTTCTTTTTTTTTTTTTTTTTTTTTTTAATCATGATTTTTTTCTGGTATCAGTAGCTGTAAACTGAGTGGTATTGCACTTTCCTAACAGTACTTAACCCATTGTAGACTGAATAGACTTTCCCACACTATATATTGGAAGAGTCCAATTTCAATTTTAGGTACAGCTGGCTATGAGATTTATATATCCCTAAAGAAAAATGGCTAAACTATTGGCAAACAGAGTATACCCTGATCAGATGCCACATTCTGCGGCATCTGATCTGGGTCTGCACTGTTTGCCAGTTACCCTTTTATGGGTCTCCTGACTACAATGGGATAACATTGGAATCCAGTGTTCAAAATTATGCAAAACATAAAAATCCAGTGAGAGTTTTTGTGAACTATCTTAATCACCCTTATAAAGTTGAATCGTCATTCTAACCCTTAAAGGGCTGCTCACAGTGGTGCTTCATTGCACAGAGCCTTTTATTATTATCACCCCTTCATCATCTCTATATGCCTTAAATGCTATTAAGCCTTAAAGCGCCATTCACAATAATTGTCGTCTGCTTTGTCTTCTGCCGGTTACTTTAAAAGTCATTGTTGCAAACAATGTGGACCCAGATCAGACTGCTCCTCTAGGAGCAGTCTGATCTGGGTCCACACTGTTTGCCTATATGCAAAAATAGGTTTGAAAAGTTTGCAAGTAGATGCAGCAGATGACATAAACAGACGACATTTTCAGATGCATGTTTTCTTGGCATTTTAAGGGTTAAAGAGACCAAAACACTAAATCTTCTTTTTCAGAACAGTAAGAAGTTACAGTGTCTGAAGATTAAGTTTAAATTGGTAGTTTTTGTATTGGTTGGTTTAAAACATATTTATTTCTCATAATATATGTGCATTTATGCAAACAAACAGAGTCAGTATAATATACAATAGTATTAATACTGCATATCCATAGCCCTTTAATTGATAATGAATGACATTTTTATAAATGAATAAATAAATGAATAAATAAATATATAAATAAGTAAATAAATGCAGTCATCAGAAGAGGTAAGGATGAGAAATCTAGGATAATTTTCTCTAGTTCTTTGTAAAAACATATGGGTACTCTGAAGGGCCTGAATGAGGGCTTCTAATGAGTACCCACAATGTATATTTTCAGTGAAAAATAAATTATCGCAGAATTATTGCCAGATCCTCCTCCTTAACAACACCTTCAGAATGCATTTCATATTCTAAGTATTTTTTAAAAAGCTCATTCTTGTTTCCTGAATGGTCTTGGTGTCTGTGAACTTGATGGAGATAGACAATTCCCCAATGGATAAAGTAGCTAATCATAAAAAATATAAAGTATTGACAGCTGTGGCTTATGATAATATCACTCAGCACCTACTATTATGTTGTTTTTCTGTTTATATGCAGCAATAATCTCTCCATGTGGCTCCAGAATAGACAAGTATGTGTATTTAGAAGAGGATTTTTGTTAATATCGCATCACATATACCAAAACATATCTTGTGGGTACTCAGTGGAATTGCCTCATTTCCAATGAGAACCCACAAGAAATGTTTTAAGCCAAAATAGTCTAAATTGTGGGCATGATTTTCACCTTATCTGAAGTTGTCGGTGCATTCCTCCCTGCTGACTCACTGATTGGAACCAAGGGTAAAGACTGGCTCTCATCTATGGTAATAGAACCCATAGCAACACATGGTTCCCACCTGTAAGTAACAACCTGGACTGGACCTGGTTTCCAGCCTCTTATTGAAACTAAGGATAACAATTGGACCTGGCTAACTAGCTCTAACCTTTTGAATTTCAACGAAGAACAACAAGAATAACTCAGAACCAATTCCATGTGAATTCTTTATTCTTTTCAATGACAGGAGTGGGTCTAGGCAAGAACCAAGGATATAAAGCCGGTGGAACTGTTTAGGGCAACAATCTGTTCTCTTCCTAAAGTTTGTACCAATTACAACAAGTGGTTCTCCTTTTTAGGTTAGAACCATTTTAGACAACAATTTGTTCTATTTAGGTTGGAACAAGAGGCAACACTCTGTTCTCTTATATGAGTTAGAACCAAGAGCAACAACCTGTTCTTTGAGTTGGAACCAAGCAACAGCTGGTTCCCTCATTATATGCACTTATTCACATTCTGATATCAACAATAGCTACATAAGTTTTCATCGATATCTCTGCCAACATCATAATTATGCATATTTTTCCATGTAATTATGCTCTCTTGTAACTAGATGTTAATGAATGATTGTTGTATGTATTTTAGCATAACCTTTACCATTCTCTGGGCTAATTCAGAAGAAGACAATTTGCGGATATTTTTCTTTTTTTCCCAGAAAACAGGATTAGACATTTCATGCAAATTGTCTCTAATTGCCTCTAATGGAGATAATTAGCTTGAAATGTCAGATCCTATTTTCTGGAAAAATATATTTCACCATTCATCTGCAGAAAAATTTACCCAGAGTGCTAAGTGATTAAGCACTACATTCCTGTGAATGCATGTTTATTGATGGTCTGTTACAGAAAAAAAGTAACAATTGCACACACAGGCACAATGAAGATCCAGTCCATCTGGACCAATTTGCAGGCTGGTCAGAATCTTTGGTATTTATTAATTTATAGAGAATTTTATGTACAAAACATAATGTTTTAATTTTATACTGCCTCATCATCACAGTCTGCTGGGTTTTCATTTTTTGCGTTCGGGGAAAAGTGGGTTTTCTCACAGAGTGTGCCATGATTTATCTAAGAATGCCACAGGAAATGCCAACATATGTTACCCCATCTAGGCAGCACTGATTTTAGTAAGAACTTGCAAAGAGTAAATCATGTTTACAAGGCTACAGGGAGATAAAACTAATACTGTACTTCTTCCTATGTCATTGATCAGGGTCTACCCTTGTTATATAATATCACGAGGTCTCTTTCATTTGTTCTGCTATAGCTATTTCTAGTTTTCATACAGACATGCTTGAGCAAAGGGTGTATGCCCACATCAGACCCCTATTTGATCAGAGTCTACACTGTTTCCCATTCTGTTGGAATTTTTCAGACATATAAGTAAATAGAATCGACTTGTTACATTTTTAGAAGAATCATGTAAGGAATTTTAGTATCGGAATAATTATGGTGAATATGGTACTGAACTATGCCATACCTTCAGTTTAGGCATTTTTTCAACTAAAAAGTAATGACATATAGTAAAACCTCGATAATTCAAACTCCAATAATTCAAAATTCTCAATAATTCAAAATCAATTTAAAGTCCCGACTTAAATATATGTATGCATTTTAACCCTCAATTATTCAAAGTCTCAGTAATTCAAACAAAACTGGTCCCTTGGACTTTGAATTATCGAGGTTCCACTGTATTTTCTTATTTCTCCACAAAAGCATATGTTGTGGGTACTCATTAGAAGTGCCTCATCGAGGCACTTCTAATGAGTACCCATAACATATGCTTTTGTAAAGGAATAAGAAAACTGTTATGCAAATATTAAGACTGGCATGGTTAATCGGATAATCGATTAATTGATCAATAAATTCCACAAAAATGACTATCATTACAGATTTGCTAATAATTGATCATTTGATTTCTGTGTCTGTTACTATCACGTTACCCTTAGTATTCAGACACCCCAACTCCTTACCATATTTTATCTAAAATTTGAACAAGTCCAGTTTACTACCCACTGTTGTGTCTAAAATAGCTGGGTGAGTGGCAAACGGTGTAGACCCTGATGAGACGCCGCATTTGCGGCGTCTCATCTGGTCTATACTGTTTGCTCAGGCCTGTCTGACAAAATACATACAATAAAGTATAACATATGATAGGGCCATGCTCAAATAGATAAAATTATGGACTAATCGATTATCAATCACTATTGTAGGACTGATAATCGATTATCTTTTCAGCTCTGATTAGCCAGCTTTAGCAGATATTCTGTCTGATCAGCAGCTATGACGTCTGTGCGGCAAATAACTCCATGTGCAGACTGGTATTGCTGGTTTTCTGGCACAAGCATACCCAAAATACGCCAGAGAATAATTTCTTTTAATGATGCATGAAGTATGTACTTGTGCTTTTGTTTACAAAAAAACAAAAATGAAATAATTCCAGTGAATGGTAAATCTGTCTCACAATAGCATATTCACTGTCTGTTACAGCTTTGATGCAAGATAAGGTTTTTCTTATTCAATCCCCACAAAAGTATTCTGTAAATTAACTTCCTTTCATTTGAGAACTTCAACATTTTGGTTTTTCTGTAACTTAACAGGACACTGCAATGAAAGCCATCATAATGTTTAACCCTTAAAATGCCAAGAAAACCCACATCTGAAAATGTTGTCTGTTTATGTCGTCTGCTGAATATTCTTGCAAACTTTTCAAACCTATTTTTGCATACAGTCAAACAGTGTGGACCCTGATCAGACTGCTCCTAGAGGAGCAGTCTGATCTGGGTTCACACAGTTTGCAAAAATGACTTTTAAAATCACAAGCAGATGACAAAGCAGACGACAATTGTTGTGATTAGCAGTTTAAGGGTTAAATGTTCAGGTGAGAACTGGTCTAAATGGCTCGATAGAATATCATCCACCTTTGGATCTAGAGATTTTGGTTTCAATGCCCTGGCTTCGAACTCTAAACTTTGTACTTGGCATTTTGAAAAAGAGCTAGGACTAGTAGCACCGATGCCTTTATGAGGGGCATTTAAAAAGTAGTGGCAGCAGTGTTGGGTTATTAATACAAGGCTTTCTTGATCAAAAGTGTCTGCTTCATTGTTCAAAGTACTGTCCATGCACTTGCACAGACTTAATTCAAGATATGTTATCCAATCAGAAAAAGGCCTTTTCAAATGTATTTATACACTGGAAAAGTGCACTAAGCACGGGACAATACAATGAGGGCCCATATTTCCCTTGATATGGGGATTTAAACAGAAGTCACAGGGAGAAAGATTGGGACTATAGGGTTTTACAGAGTTTTAATATGAGAGTTTTAATATGAGAGTTTTAATATGATGTTTCTCCTAATATCTAATATCCACAGCTGGATAATGGTGCATTGTCCTGTAATAGATGGATTTCATGCACACCTGTCAATATGCGCTTTATAGCATTAGTGCTGAATGACTGGAATCAGAATGTTCTTGTAAAATACTTCTAATGAGGACCCATAACATAATGTTTTGGAGGAGAAATATGAAAAAATATACTTTAATTTCTAGAATATTAATTTAAATGTAGTGTAATCCAGGGATGATTGATGTCTGTCTGTCTGTCTGTAGAAATGGGGGGACATAAACAGAAGAGAAAAAAATATATTAACAAGCTGCAAGATTCCAATAATATCTGAGAATCTTGCCAAAATTTCATCCCTGTTTTGAAGGTGAAAATGATAAATGAGTTGTTTTTATCAACTGAAAATGTGTCAGGGTTCCAGATCAGATATCTTTTCTACTAAATTAGGCTGTGTTAGGCCAAATAAAAAAAAAATATGCGTGTTTTGGGTAACCCTACCCTACATAACATAAGTTTTCATTGAGAAAAAGAAAAATATAGATACGTTTTTTTTTGTTGAAAAAAAAGCACTTTATCAAGAGCTATGAGAATGCACATATATTACCAAATAATTTGCTTTAACAACCATAGCTACAGATAAGAGGGGGTATCTACATAATATTTTTCTTATTTCTCGACAAAAACATATGTTGTGGGTACTCATTAGAAGCGCCTCAGCGAGGTGCTTCTAATGAGTACCCACAACATATGTTTTCATTGAGAAATAAGAAAGATATCAGCAGTTTTCAGATGAAAAAAGTGCCTTATCTGTTGCTGTGAACAACTCCTCTGCTTAGTGCCTACACAAAATGGTTGTTCGTTTTCTGCTCACAGTAGAATTCTTATCGTGATCATTTTGCTTGATGGAACTCCGAAGAAAATAACACTGCCATGGATATATTTGCCTTGTTTCCCATTAGGGTCCACTCTTGAAGGAAGGAAGGAAGGAATTCCCTCACGCTTGGAGGAGCCCATGTTTGAAAGGTCTCCCTTAGAGTATCCCCCTTTTTTGAAAGCAGCTTCTTATCTGCAAAAAAAGTTGTCTCCCTTTGTAAAATATGTTAAGGTGTATCCATTCACCCTAAAAACACCTGTAGAAATATATCTGAAATTAATGAAATTATTAAGTTGAGATGAGCTGCTGGTGTAATAAACCTGGAAACCTGGGGTGAGACAGAGCTGCAGCTAAATTAGTAGTTTGGGAGATAATCAAAGCACTGACAACCCTGGTGGGTCGATTGTCTCTCAGTATAGGCTGAGAAAATGGTTTTGTTTGTTCGTGTTGAGGTTTTAGGGCCCAGTCAACCCAATGGGGTCATGTCGAGCGCGGTCAGTTTACCTAACCACACGTTTACTGGGCAGGCTTAGTCCTCTAAGCAGTTAACCAGTATTGTGCCCATTCTTTCGCCAGAAACTGACATCTGCCCTTCTTGAATCAGCGGAAGGGAGAGAATGACAGTAGAAAATATTTCATGATCAATCTCCGGGAAAGAATGTTGCTGACTTCGGCGGGGATTGAACCCACGACCTCCTGGTCTCCAGTCCGACGGCGCATCCAACTGAGCCACCGAGGCCGGCCTGAGAAAATGGTCCTCAGTGGACAAGACTGTTTCATTTAACCCTTAACTTTGGGGTTGGTCGGGTGTGGCAAAGGTGAAATTGTGTATCTTACGTCACTGGGGCGTCTAACTGATATGGGCTTACAGTTGGGCAAGGCCCGCTATCCTTGTAGAAGGTAAGGGTAGAAGGGGGGGGGGGATGTTTTTATTTTTTTCTGTTCCTTCACTTTCATTCTTTTTCTCTTTCTTGCCTTTCTATTTCATCTCCACTACTATCTCTTCTCTTTTCTCCCTTTCTCTGAGAGACGACACAAAATGACCCTCAAAGGTTGATGTGTCGTTAAACCCTAACACAATCAATCAATAACCCTCAACTTCCTGTAATTTAAGCAAACAGTGCAGACCCTGATCAGATGCTGCATTCTGCGGCATCTGATCTGGGTCTGCATTGTTTGCCAATGTCCCAAATGTCCCAGTCCAGGTTTTGCACATAACCCGCTATCAACAGCACTGAGGTCACAGCGACAAGAATAGTCCTGCTATAAATAACCATTACCTGGATTTCATCTAAAGGGCGGTTTGATTACATTGGTCAATGATAATAATGTGGACAACTACCTGAAGGAAATTTTGGCGTTTGTAAACAATCAACCAAAAAAGGGTGCTTCCACTCATATAAAAGCAAGTGCTTATATATGTAAGTTTTGTATGTGCTGGAGTTTTATGGCCTAGTCAACACAGCTATAACCTAATCACACTTTTCCTGAGAAGGCTTAGTCCCAGTACTTGTGCACATACTTTTACCAGAAACTGACAATTTCCCTTCTTGGACCAGCAGGTGAAGAATGACCGTAGAAACAATTCCATGATCAGTTTCCCATGTAAGTTATGTGGCCGAGCTGGGATTCAGACTTGTGACTCCTGGATTAGACTGGTTTTCAGTCTCTAGTGCCTAAATATTTTTTTTCTTATAACCCTTTTTATTAATCCACTTAAAATAAAACCAAAGTAATATCATGACTGTAAAGACTGGTCACTAGTGACCATGCAGCCTTTATAGTCATGATATTTTTTGGTTTTATTTTAGTGGATTATCAAACAGGATTATGAGAAAAATATTTAGTCACTGGAGACTGGAGCCAGTCTACTCCTGGATCTCAGTTAGACACATTGCTGACTGTGCTATGGAGCCATCTTACACATCTGAGAACTCTTCGACTACCATACGTACGCTAAAGTTTGGACAGTTATTTTTAAAATGAAAAAATTACACTACATATCTTCTTCACCAATATACGAGAGGGAAGTAATCAGTTTTGCAAAGGGATTGGAATAATTGACTCCTTTGATTACTTTTCAGTCCTATATTGGTAAAGCTCAACATTTTCTCTGTATTTACATTTTTCTGCTTATCTTATGCTCTGTAAAATTACAAACACTTTCACCCATTGTAGACAATGAACTCACCCACACTATGTACTGGAAGATTCTAATTTCAATTTTAGGTATGTCAGTCTATGTGATTTAGTTATTCTGAGAGAAAAATGGTTGAACTATTTGCAAACAGTGGAGACCCTGATCAGATGCCGCATTCTGCGGCATTTGATCTGGGTCTGCACTGTTTGCCAGTTACCCTTTTAGGGGTTTCCCCCGACTACAATGGGTTAAACACCCACTTTCCCACTAGAAACCCAGGAAGGAAACCTTGGAGATCATATTATATAAGTAAAGATCAAAGGAAGTGTTAGCCTGGAATGCTGTTAACGCTTCGCATGCTGGGGAAAAATTTCTGCTGACGATATTTTAGAATATTTTTCTTTTATTTCAGAGAAGTTAGGCTTTGACATTTCATGTGAAGTGTCACCTTATGAAATGCCAAAGCATACTTTCAAAATAAAAAAAAAATAAATAAATAAATGGAAAAATATCAATTTGCACCTGCTGAATTCGCCCAGAGATTTGTAAAAGTTAATAATATTTCTGTTAATTAGGCAGGGTGTCTGAAGTTATGAGTTCCACATTGAACTGGAAGATCTAGAGATGTAACTATTTTTGTTTGGCTGCCAGCTTCTTATGTTGCTAACAGGTGTCTAATTTGATCTGTACAACAAGAAAATCTGCTGAAAATAGCGTGTGAACAGCCAAGCCCAAGTGAACATTCATGCAATGTGGTCAGGCCCTTTTTTAAAGTCATTACTGAGATTCTTTAAACCTTTAAGACAGATTGATTTTTTGGCATTTCATTACCCTACTCTTGCTGAACATGACATGCCCTGTCTTAGCAAACAGTGTAGATCCAGATCAGTGGGCTTCTTCAGAAGCCAACTGATCTGGATCTGTACTGTTTGTCATTAAATATTTGAATTTCTATCAAAAACCCAGATCAAGTAATCTGATTGGCTGGAAATTAGAAGTGGGCATGGCATCTTAATTTATTCAGCAAGACAAGGGTTAAAATGGTCTGCTACAATTCACATGAAATGCTAAGTCTTATTTTTTCTTTCATCTCATGTGAATTATTTTTTCTTTCATCTCATGTGAATTTTCTGCCTAGCCTATGATGCACATGAAATGCCAAGCCAAGTGAAAAATAATAATAAAAAAAAAAAGAAAAAGAAATAGAATGTTGTCTACTACAACTAAGCTCTTAGCTTAGTGCTTAAAGGGTTGAAATCCCAACATTTGGTGCATTAAGCCATTGTAGTCTGGATACCTGTAAAAGGGTAATTGGCAAACAGTGCAGATCCAGAGCAGACGCCGCAGAATGCGGCATTTGATCAGGGTCTCCACTGTTTGCAAATAGTTCAACTATTTTTCTCTAGAAATATCTAAATTGTATAGCCTGACATACCTAAAATCAAAATTAGACTCTTCCAATATATAATATGGGGTAATTCATTCAGTATACAATGGGTTAAAAGTGAAAGACTAGGCCATCAGGTGTGGGTGTATAACAGGCCTGATTTTGTGCTGTTTGCTCGAAGTTTGAAGCAATAGGGGTCTGATGGATATTGAAATCTTGATAACCAGGGAATTCAGATTATAAGAATCAACCATGGGTGTGAGGGGTAGATAGAAAAATCCATCCGGAGGCTTACTGTCTGGCATCAGGAGGCTTGCTGAATGATGTCAGACTGTAATCCCAAGGGACGGATTTTTCTGTCTGTCCCTCACACCCATGGTAGATTCTTTTTCTTGCATACCTTTCATTTCTGAAAGTGGGTTTTTATAATGCAGTCACTTTGATTGCAGACGTCCGCCATATTGTGATGACAGTATCGTGACATTTAGTGATGTCATTCTGTTGAGTGACGTCAACCTTAACAATGGCGTACTGTGACATCCTATACAACCAGTGTATATCAAACACGTGAAAATTCTCAATTTTTATCTTTCCCGAGGGACGGATAAGGGTGTGTGAGATAAGTTTTGCTGGCACCGGTGTAATTTGCGGAAATCCTTTATCCGGTATGCAAGAAAAGTATTTTCATTACTTATCTGAAGGTATTTTTAGTAATTTCTGCAGGAAATACAATTTATATTTCCCCGGAGGAAATATTTCCTTTAGAATGCTATCACTCTGGGTGATGAGTGTAGATGACGTAACGTTGCAAAACTTATTGACGTCATTTGAAAGAGCGTACTACCGAATCTGAAGAAAAAAGGCATTTTTATATGATATGTAATATATAAGTTGATACACACTGAGTTTAAAATACAGGAAATATTTCCCTCAAGACTTGCAAATCTTATAAACAAACTGGTGCTATGCAAATATTTCCTGTATTTTAAACTCAGGGTGCATTATCTTAATTATTATACCTCTATTTATTATTTCTATTAAAACTCTATCTAAGATGTTTTTTTCAACCAGAAATGTTTCATCTTTCCTTATTTCTCCATAAAAACATAGGTCTGGGGTAATAACTAGAATCACCTCACCATTAGCTCAGGCTTTTTAACCAAATACCGTATTCGATCTAATTACCGCACATACTCCTATAAGCACACAGTCAAGCAGTTCCATAGTCTTCAGATTACAGCCAGTGTACTTTATGTCTACTTCTTTATAAAGGCATATGTTGTGGGTACTCATTTGAATTGCATCGACAAGTCGATGCAATTCAAATGGATACCCACAACATATGTCTTTATAAAGAAAATCACAAAGATAAAAAACACATAAAGTCGTTCGTTGATTTTTTTAAAGTGTAACGTTAGTATAGGTAGGTACACATTTTACCAAAGCTTTTCCTAGTTTTTTTTTTGAAAAACCTAAGTGCACAGTGCGGTAATTAGGTCGAATACGGTATTATCACCCCTTCATCACGATATGACTCAAAATATTTCTGGTGAAAGAATCTGCACAAGTACTGTTAATTACATAGAGGACTAAGCCTGCCCAGGTAAACTTAAGACTGGCTTCAGTCTCCAGTGACTAAATATTGTTATCTTATAACCCTTTTTATTAATCCACTAAAATAAAACCAAAGTAATATCATGACTATAAATACTGGTCACTAGTGACCAGCCTTTATAGTCATGATATTTTTTTGGTTTTATTTTAGTGGATTATTAAACAGGATTATGAGAAAAATATTTAGTCACTGGAGATTGGAGCCAGCCTAAAGTAAACTGACTGGTTCAACATATTGACTGGGCTGTTAGACTCCAAACCAAAATAAATTAATATTTAGGAATGATTGAAGCACCTTATGAGTAATCACATCATAATGTTTTTCGTGGACAACTACTAAATACACAGGTCTTCCTGGAAATTCAAATAAAATGTTTTATAGGGGGTTTGGGGTGGGAGTGGGAGTGGGGGGAGGAGGTGCATCTTATCTAGAGCTATGATCATTGTTTATTTCTCCATCAATGGTTAGTTACAGAAATTATGACACAAAGACAATAATTACCACATACTTACAGATATTGCACCTAATTGTTCAGAAATAAGAGAAATAAATTTCTTATGGTAAGACAGGTGCTGCCAATATTGTATAGCTCCAGATAAGTGATTGTCTCCAGATAATATTTTCCTAATGTCTCCATGAAAATGTAGGCCGGCCTCGGTGGCTCAGTTGGATGCACCGTCCAAATGGAGACCAGGAGGTTGCGGGTTCAACCCCCGCCGAGGTTGGCAACATTCTTTCGTGGAGATTGATCATGAAATATTTTCTACGGTCATTCTCTCCCTTCCGCTGATTCAAGAAGGGCAGTTGTCAGTTTCTGGCAAAAGAATGTGCACAATACTGGTTAACCGCTTAGAGGACTAAGCCTGCCCAGTAAATGTGGGACTAGGTAAACTGACCTTGCTCGACATGACCCCATTGGGTTGACTGGGCCGTAAAACCTCAACACAAACAAACCATGAAAACGTATGTTGTGGATACTCTTTAGAAGCAAGACGCGTCTAATGAGTACCCCTCAACATATGTTTTCATGGGGAAATAAGAAAAGTACAGTGAACCCTCGTTACAACGACGGCATTTGTTCCCAAAAATGTTGCCATTATAATGAATTTGTTGTTGTAAAGAATCCTTAATGGACAGAATAATATGTAAGAAAGGCCTTGTTTTATTCTTATTTCCTCATAGAACATATGTTTTGGATATTTGTTAGAATTGCCTCTGAGGCAATTCTAACAAATATCCAAAACATATGTTGCTTGAAGATTTTATGCAGTGTTTTTGCATAATTTCTCATCAACCATCACTTTTTGAGTGAAGCTTTTATGACATTCAAGTTGTCATTATAACGAATTTTGTCGTTGTATCGAGTGTCGATATAAAGAGAGTTGACTGTATCAGACTTTTGTGTTGAAAAAAAGTACCTTAAATTGAGCTATGCCAGTAATCAGATCATATTGGATGGATGATCTGTACATATACCTGTATACACCACAACCTCTATATAACACCATTGTTGGGATCCAAAGCTAAACAACCCTCAGGGCCCCTAGGGGAACCTTTAAAACCTTTAAAAACCTTTAATTTTATTGAAATCCTTTAAAACCTTTAATTCGGCTGAAAAACCTATAAAAAACCTTTATTTTGATGAGAAAACCTTTATATTTGGCAATTTGTAAATGCAAGAGAAGGACAGAGTAAATATGTAGCATTTGTATAGTTCTGTTTCTTAGATTCATATGTTTCTAAACAGAAATGCAAGTTAATATTGTCATTACCATTTAAAGATGAAAATCCCCGAATTTCTCTGCAATTTTTCTCTCTATTTTGCATGAGAGGCGATGATGCAGAGTTCTTTTGCTTGGGATCTGCCAAGAAATTTAACCATTAAATGCTCTTTATTTTGTACAAAATTTATCCCAAAAAACCTTTATTTGGCCGAAAATAACCTTTATAAAAAGTCTTTATTTTTAAGAGAGACTGCTAGGGGGCCTGAACCCTGTTGTATCATGTGGTGTGAAGGTGTCGTGTATCTTATGTCACCGGGGCATCCAACTGATATTGACTTACAGTTGGGCAAGGCCTGCTATCCTTGTAGCAGGTAAGGGTAGAGGGAGAATGTTTTTATTTCTTCCATTTCTTCACTTTCATTCCTGTTCCTCTTTCTTTCCTGTCTCTCTCTTTCACCTCTTCTACTATCTCTTCTATCTCATTTCTCCCTTTTTCTGGGAGACGACACAAAATGACCCACAAGGGTTGATGTGTTGTTAAACACCAACACAATCAATCAATATATCCAAACAAAAATGTATAGATTATATAGAAAAATGACCAGTTATGGTCATTTTTCTATATAATCTATACATTTTTGTTTGGATACAACAAACTATAGATTATATATAAAAATGTCAATAAATATTCCTATTGTATCCAAACAAAAATGTATAGATTATCTGGAAAAATTATCATTCATGGTCATTTTTCTATATAATCTATACATTTTTTTTTTGGATACAGCATTTTTGGGATCCATCTTTAAACCATCTTAATTGCAAACCCTTTTATAATGAACTATCATATAAAAATATTCCAATGTATATACTACATGTATCATGTAATGGTTTTCAGCTGGGAAGCACCATATGTCTTTATCATTAACTCACTATAGGAATAAACATAGCAAATCTAGGTTAATGGCAAAGGCCAAGACATAGCCACCTTCCAGATGTAAATTTCTGCTCATTTTTCCAGAAGCTGTACATACCCAAAATATCAGGAAACCTTAACCCTTAAAGCGCCAATCACAACTGCAGCAGACAACAATTTTTTTTCTTCATTTTATTTTTATTTTTCAGAGAAAACAAGTCTTGACATTTCATTTGAATCATCTGCTTGGCAGATGATTTACATGAAATATGTCAAGATTTGTTTTCTCTGAAAAATAATAAAAAAAAAATTTGAATGTCTTCTGCTACAAATTTTGCTTGGCGCTTGAAGGGTTAACATTCTACCATGCTTGTCTCAGTTTCCCTTTGGATGTGCCTGAAGTCTGCTGGATCAATGTGGGGAATCCACGTGACCAAATGACCAAGTGCACGGAGTTTGTAACTATTTTTAGCTCCGCATCAGGTATGATTTTTTAGAATATCTCGATTTATGCCTGATGGAATTTGTTCAAATAAAGTGCAGAGTACGCAGAAAATCAAACTCTTTCTGGTGGTATAAGCGCTGTTCTACAATCTGGTCTGATTCTCAGAATTTTCGGAGAATGTTTTTCATCAAAATTCATGTACATTGTCCAGGCAGCCCAGATTGACAGCAAAAACATTCTTCAAATGTTCTCGAGAATTAGACCAGATCGCAGAATAGCGCTTACCCACCAGAAAGAACTTGATTTTCCGTGTACCGTGTGCTTTATTTGAACAAATTCCATTTGGTATGAATAAAGATACTCTAAAGAATCCTACCTTATGCGGACCTAAAAATAGTAACAAACTTAGTCGTTTGGTCACGTGGATTCCCCACACTGTGGATGATTGGCAAACAGTAGATTCTAGTCAGATGCTGCATTCTGTGCTGTGTGATCAGGGTCTGTGCTATTTGCCCTAGCATATTTGTCTCGGTATTCAGGACTTATATGGTTCTCTTATGGCTGAAGTATATATATATATCTCATCATGCAAATTTCTCTAGTCATTGATAACCAACCAATCTATTACCTGAATATGTTATGCATATATTCATTTGTATTTGCCTATACAGGACAAAAATCATTTAGATTCCTTTTATGAGAAATGTAATAGTAACTTTCTGACAAAAAAGTGTGCATCTTCCACAAAATTAGCACTTAGTGCTAGGATGGTTTTATTATCCACATACAGAAAGCTCTCTGCCATATCTAGGGTTCTGGTCCCAGCCCATCAGGGCCCATGAGACAGATGGGCTGCCTGGTGTCACTAGAACAGAGCTTCTAAACATAAGGCAGGACTTCAGTTTGTCATCTGACCAGATCAGGAAAAAGACTACCGATAACAAGTTCGGTAACCATCCACCTTAATTCAGAAACACTTCAAGTGAACAATATGGATGCATACATGCATAACACCAATCTGATGTAAGTGGACTGGCTCCTGTCCCTAGTGATTAGATTTATTGTATTTTGTAATTCTTTGTTTTAACCCTTGTCCTGCTGGATAAGTTAAAATGCCACACCCACTTCTAATTTTCAGCCAATCACATTATTTGATCTGGATTGTTGCTATAAATTCAAATACCTAATGGCAAACATTGCAGATCCAGATCAGTTGGCTTCTTTAGAATCTACACTGTTTGCAAAGGCAGGGTATATCTGGGTTCAGCAGGACAAGGGTCAATTTGGTGTATAAATTACAAAAAAAAAAAAGAAAAGATTTTAGTTGCCATAGACAGAAGCCAGTCTACTACACCAAGCCCCTTCTGAACAGTTTTCTATTCTAAGGGGAGCAAATTTTCTCAATTTAGAGAAGGTCCCTTTTCAGAAGGGGACAAAAAAAAGTGTTGCCTCTCCTTAAAACTATAAATTCCCTGAATAAAATTGCTTAAGGGGATCTAATGATTCAGTAGCCACAATGTGAGTTTTTTGTGCAGAAATAACAATTGTGTTGTGTAGCATTCTGGTACTGGTCAGACCGATATACCGAATTCGACTAAATTACCACATTGTGAGCTTTGGTTTTTTAAAATTACTGGTAAAACTATGTATCTACCTAGGGTACACTTAAAAAAAGATCAGGAAAGGACTTATTTGATGATTTTCTTTGTAAAAGCATATGTTGTGGGTACTCATTTGAATTGCATTGACAAGTCAATGCAATTCAAATGGGTACCTACAACATATGCCTTTATAAAGAAGTACACAACAAGTACACTGGCTGTAATCTGAAGACTATGGAATTGCTTGACTGTGCGCTTATAGGGGTATGTGTGGTTACTAGGTCGAATAGGGTATGCTGAAGGAAATATTTTTGGTAGTGTGGTTTGATCCTTTGGCTTCCTCAGAGAGAAACATGCTACTGTTCTGTGTTCATTTCAAAAGCCACATTGACCTGATAAGCGACCCAGAACCACAATTTGGATTTGTGGGTGTATTACAAACAAGTTGTACTACTGTTTGTAGCTGTTGGAATGTAAATGTGACAGAAACTATTTATTCACTAAGGAAATGTGACACACTGTGTTGTACTTCCCATAAAACACAGGCAAATAAACTTGATATCAAAATAGGAGATTATGTACCCGATAATGATTGATGATAACAAAATAAATGATTAGACTAAACCTGTTTTTAAGTGCTCTATGATTTGACAGTTTTAAGTCACATCTCATACAAATAGTTTAGAAAGGATAGGGGCGACTTTTGTTGTCTGCTGATAACCTTTGCAAACAATTTGGACCCAGATTAGGCCCGACAAAATGTCGGGCCTGATCTGGATCTAAACTGTTTGGCACTCTGATGGTATTCCTGAAAGATATTTTTTTGAAAAAGTGAATTTAAAAAAAGATCTACAGACGACAAAAAAGCATGCAAAATTACCCAGCATGCAAAGAGTTAAATGCATATGTGAACAGTGAGTACAGAGTTTTAAGTGTACACCCATATCGTCTGAGGAGACATTTTTTACTGATTGTATACTGAATATACTGAATATTTTGCTGTTGTAAAATCTATAGCAAAACTGAAGACAATGAACAGTGCATGGAATACTCCTGCTTGTCTGGGAATTTGAAATTTTCATGTTTTATTGTCCCTTTTTGATGGTGAAGCCCAAGCTGAATGTTAACCCTTAAAGCGCCAATCACAACAATTGTCATCTGCTTTGTCTTCTGCCGGTTACTTTAAAAGTCATTGTTGCAAACAGTGTGACCCAAGATCAGACTGCTCCTTTAGGAGCAGTCTGATCTGGGTCCATACTGTTTGCATATATGCAAAATGTAAGTTTGAAAAGTTTGCAAGAAGATGCAGCAGATGACATAAGCTGATGACATTTTCAGATGCAGATTTTCTTGGCGCTTTAAGGGTTAATGTTCTGTACTTCAATATTAAAATGTGTTTAGTATTGACTTAACTCTTAAAGCGCCAAGCAAAATTTGTAGCAGATGACATTCAAAATTTTCTTTTATTATTTTTCAGAGAAAACAAGTCTTGCATGAAATGTCAAAACTTGTTTTCTCTGAAAAATAATAAAAAAAAAAATTGTCGTCTGCTGCATTTGTGACTGGTTAATATATGTACAGTAAAACCTCAATGACTCGAACATCGATGGCTGGTGGCTAATTCAAACTCATTTTTGAGTTCCTACAAAATTCACTTGATAGCCCAAGAAAGGAAAGATTTATGGATATATTTAGGGAAATTTGTTTATTTTATCGTGAATGTATGTTGTATATATGCATTAGGATCACCTCATTGAGGCATTTCTAATGAGTACACTCAACCTATCATTAATATACAGAAGATTGAAAAGACATCCCCATATTATATCCATTTGCCTCTTGCCCTGGCATTATTATTAACCTTCAGTGGTTCGAACTACCCATGTCCTGAACAAATTTACATGGTCTCAAAGATGTTAACCCTTAAAGCTCCAATCATAACTAAAGCAGATGACAATTTTGATTTTTTTTTTTATTTTTCAGAAGAAAACAAGTCTGGACATTTCATGTGAATCATCTGCCATGATTCACATGAAATATCAGGACTTGTATCTCTGAAAAATAAAAAATGAAAATTTTAGATTGTCGTCTGCTGCAAATTTTGCTTGGTGCTTTAAGGGTTAAAGTTATTGGGGTTCGACTATACTTAGAATTTCAAAATATCTGTACTCACTTCAAGGGACTATGTAGACCCTTATAATAAAATTACTGAAAAATAGTGGATTTGGGAATTCTGTAATTTGAAGATGTAAGTATGTTGTAGCCCAGCGGGCACATGACGTTTATACAACGTCGCCACAACATCGATGCAACGTCATGACGTTGCATCGATGTTGTGGCGACGTTGTATTAACGTCATGTGCCCGCTGGGAGGTACTTATTAAAAGTGTCTTGTAGAGGAATTAATGTGACATCTGATCTGGGTCCTCACTGTTTGCTCATGCCTCTATGTCCCAATTCTTATGGTATTTACAATAATCAGTTTTAAGTATCAGCTTTAATATAACAACTCCAGATTATCAATCAGGAATCTTTTTATACCCCCCCCCCCCCCCCACCACCACACACACAAACTGCATTTGTGAGGGCTTGGGGGTATACTGTTTCATATTTGTTCGTCTGTCCATCCATCTGGAAAGTTATGTTTTGGTCCTAGCTGTGGGTATCTAATAATTGGTCCTAGTTGTTAGTGTGTTAGTGTGTATGTGGGGGTGGGGGGGTGGGGTGTAATCTAATAAGCACTGCTTTTTGGAAATTTCTTGTTCTGGTCATTTTAAAATGTACCAAATTCTTTCTTAGAAAATAAGATAGGATTTGCCATTTCACACAAATTGTTTCCTTAAGAAAATAGGATTTGAAATTTTATACAAATTCTTTCCAAAGGAGTTAATTTGCATGAAATGTCAAATCTTATTTTCTGGGAAAAAGTAAGAAAGATATTTCAAAATGTCATCTACTGAATTTTTTATCCAGCATGCTAAGTGTTAAAGACTATATATTTATCACATTGTAGACTGAATAGATTCTCCCACACTGTAATTATATTGGAAGACTTCAATTTCAATTTTAGGTACATCAGGCTATGAGATTTACATATTCCTAGAGAAAAATGGCTAAACTATTTGTGAACAGTGGAGACCGGCTGATCAGACGCTGCATTCTGCAGCATCTGATCTGGGTCTGCACTGTTTGCCAAGTACCCTTTTACGGTTCTCCCGACTACAATGGGTTAACCACATATTATATGGTAATATGACAGAGTAATTGTCGAGAGCAACAGACATAATCATTCAAATGTCATATTTTACCATAATCTTTACCACTTTTTCACCCACGCAATATCCACTACAGTCCAATACAGAAAAGGGAAGCTGAGCTGAGAAAGTTATCACTTAGCAAGGTCTGGGCAATTTCAGCAAACGACAAATTGATAGTTTTAGTATTTTTTCCAGAAAATAGGATTTGACATTTTGTGCAAACTGTCTCCACAGGAGACAGTTTGCCTGAAATGTCAAACACTGTTTTCTGGGACAAATAAGGAAAAAAAATCAAAATGTCATCTGCTGAAATTTTTACCTAGCTTGAAGACTTCCAGTATTCTGGTCAATCAGCCATTCATACAGTCTGAAGTTGCATACATTAAATCATCGGTAGCTGTTGCATATGTCTGTTCAACAAGAATTTGGTTAGATTTATACAGGTTAATGGCCACTGATATATCCTGTCATCCAGCCAGTTATTACAAATAATAGTATCTCTAGTAATCAGTCAGTCATCTAGTCAGCCACTTAGCCTGTTCTGATTGTCTAACATCCACCTGGTTGAGAATCATTAAGTTATACAGACATTTGTAGCAAACAGTCAGTCTTCCAGCTGGTTATTACAAATAATAGTTACTCTAATAATCAGTCAGTCATCTAGTCATGCAGTCACCTAGCCTGTTATGGTTAGTCTAACATACACCTGGTTGAGAATCATTAAGTTATACAGACATTTGTAGTAAACAGTCAGTCATCCAGCCGGTTATTACAAATACAATGTAATAGTTACTCTAATAATCAGTCAATCATCTAGTCAGTCACCTAGCCTGTTATGATTAGTCTAACATACACCTGGTTGAGAATCATTCAGTTATACAGACATTTGTAGTAAACAGTCAATCATCCAGCCGTTTATTACAAATAATAGTTACTCTAATAATCAGTCAGTCATCTAGTCAGTCACCTAGCCTGTTATGATTAGTCTAACATACACCTGGTTGAGAATCATTCAGTTATACAGACATTTGTAGTAAACAGTCAGTCATCCGGCCGGTTATTACAAATAATAGTTACTCTAATAATCAGTCAGTCATCTAGTCAGTCACCTAGCCTGTTATGGTTAGTCTAACATATACCTGGTTGAGAATCATTCAGTTATACAGACATCTGTAGAAATCAATCAGTCAGTCATCTAGTCAGTCACCTAGCCTCTTATGGTTAGTCTAACATATACCTGGTTGAGAATCATTCAGTTATACAGACATCTGTAGTAATCAATCAGTCAGTCATCTAGTCAGTCACCTAGCCTGTTATGGTTAGTCTAACATATACCTGGTTGAGAATCATTCAGTTATACAGACATATGTAGTAATCAATCAGTCAGTCATCTAGTCAGTCACCTAGCCTGTTCTGATTAGTCCAACATCCACCTGGTTGAGAATCATTCAGTTATACAGACATCTATAGTAAACAGTCAGTCTTCCTGCCAGCTAGTCTGATATTTGCCTTGTTAGTAAAAAGTCAGTCTTCTAGTTAAGTCTTCCAACCAACTGTCTAGTGAGTCTGAAATCCACCTAGTAGTTCAGTAATCAGACAGCCAGCTGTTGAATTATTATCACATCTACTTTGTCAGAAAACTAAATCAGTCCATTTCTTCCATCTGAATATTGGGTCAGAAATTTAAACAGTCAAGTCATGTGATCAAATTCTCCATTAAACTCTCTTTTTAGAAATCAAGACAAGGGAATTTCCCTTGTTTGGTTGATTGTTTACAATCGAGGCATAGTATACAAATGCCAAAATTTCCTTAAGGTCCACGTGATTATCATTGACCAATGTAATCAAACCGCGCATTAGACAAAATGCAGGTAACAGTTATTTATAGCCACACTATTCTTGTCACTGTGATGTCCGAGTGCTTTTGATAGAGTGTTATCTGTAAAACATGGACTGGGACAATTGGGACATTGGCTAACAGTGCAGACCCAGGTCAGATGCTGCAGAATGCGGCATCTGATCAGGGTCTGCACTGTTTGCTTAAATTACAAGAAGTTAAGGGTTGAATGAAACAATCTTAAGTCCCCATTCAAGAGCATTATCCCAGCCTAACTCAGAGAGCGCTGTCAGTACTTTGATTTTTCTGTCAGTCTACAATGTTAACCCTTATCTTGCCTTTCGCGACAATAGTCGCGCTGGGGGGGTCTGTCAACTCAAAAGCCTGTCATACTTACAATATACCACATGCAACCATTCAGAGCAAGTGTTCCTATACAGGAGTGAACCTACTTTCATACAAACACGCCACTTTTCATTAGATAGTCAGGTGCTGGATTTTACCCACACTAAAAAAGACCGAGAATACCAAATTTCAAGCTGCCATTAATTTCAGCACTCACTTCAACAAATTGATCAGGCTTTTCTGGAAAAAAAGCCCATAACACCTGAATCATTTCCAGTGAGGAAGAAGTAGGAATAACAGTAGAACCTATGTATGTCACTCGTTTCATTCGCAATAGTACACAGTAGGCGCTGGGCTCTTGTAATTTTTTTTTTTTTTTTTTTTTTTTTTTTTAAGTGTCTTAAACGGTTCCCGGTTTACACATGACTGTCACGTGACTTTCTAGTCACGTGACCATCCTTTCTCCGGTAAAATGGCCACCTAGGATCGGCAAATTATACGTGAAAATTTCATGAAAATCGAGGTAAAATTCAGGGGGTGATGACTTCTCAAGTAGAGGTACCCCCTCTTACAGGCCTGATTCATTTTATTTCCGGCAAGAGAAGGGTTAACCTTTACCACTCTCAGGGCATTTTGATCTGAGAATTATGATTATGCCATTGGTAAGTTTGTTTGCGTTGAGGTTTTACAGCCCAGTCAACCTAATGGTGTCGTGGGGCACGGTCAGTTTACCTAGCCACATTTTTACTGGACAGGTTTAGTCCTCTGAGCATTTAACCAGTATTGTGCACATTCTTTGGCCAGAAACTGACTTTTAACAGCCCTTCTTGAATCAGTGGATGGGAGAGAATAACCTTAACCATTGGTTAGTAAATGATGCCCCATTTTGTCAGTTTATGATTTATCTTTAACCCTTGTCATGCTGAATAAATTAGGATACCATGCCCACTTCTAATTTTCAGCCAATCAGATTTCTTGATCCAGATTGTTGATATAAATTCAAATACTGAATGGCAGTCAGTGCAGATCCAGATCAGTTGGCTTCTGAAGAAGCCAACTGGTCTGGATCTACACTGTTTGCAAAGGCAGGGCATATCTGGGTTTAGCAGGACAAGGTTTAAAGCGCTAATCACAACCTCAGCAGACAACATTTTGATTTTTTTTTCTTGTATTTTTTAGAGAAAATAAAACTTGACATTGCCTAGCTGACAATTTACATGAAATGCCATCTTATTTTCTATAAAAAGTAATAAAACTAGAATGTCGCCTGCTACAATTTTGCTCATTACTTTGTTAAACTTTGACTCAAACTGAGAGAAAATTCAGCAGCTGTTTAACTCATGATGCAGGAAATACCACTGAATGAATTTTTCATAAAGAAAAATTGTTCCGCCTGCTTAGATCTTTCTGATTTGATAGCTGAGGTTAAAAAACCTTTCATAAGAATACTTCCAGGATCAGAATATCTTCTTTTTTTATCATTATTATAATTTATATCTTTGGTGAGTAAAAATATCATTGAAAACTGATTAGTACAAAAAATATCCACACATTACATTCCTGCGGAATTATGTGGTTGGAAGCTTTTATCCTGTGGCTTTGGGGATAAACCTGAACCCTGCAGCAGACAACCCCAGTTAACAAGTGAGTGTTTTTTTGTTGTTGTTTTTTTTTTGTATGTTTTTTAAGGGAGGAGGGGTTGGAGCCCGGATGGGCGAAGGGAAGTGGGGTGGGGGTGGTGGGGGGGAGCAGTCCATAGCTCCAGCTAAGAGGTAAAAGGGAGTATCAGGTAAATATATTTCTTATTTCTCCATGAAAATATATATTGTGGGTACTCTTTAGAAGCATCTCAGTGAGATGCTTCTAAAGAGTACCCACAACATATGGTGTTAGAAGAAATAAGATATTGTTTCCTTTTTGTTGAAAAAAAGACCCCCTATGTAGAGCTATGGCATTGTTTGACTCATAGAGTTGACCTACCGTAGTTAACCCTTAAAATGCCAAGAAAACCTGCGCCTGAAAATGTCATCTGTTTATGTCGTCTGCTGAATATTCTTGCAAACTTTTCAAACCTATTTTTGCGTACAGGCAAACAACGTGGACCCTGATCAGACTGCTACTAGTGGAGCAGTCTGATCTGGGTCCACACTGTTTGCAAAAATGACTTTTAAAATCACAAGCAGATGACAAAGCAGACGATAATTGTTGTGATTGGCAGTTTAAGGGTGAACCTAAGTCTTTAGACACCTCAACTCCTTTCCATACTTTAAAATTTGAACAAGTACAATTTACTACCCGATGTTTTCTAAAAATTGCTGGATGAGTGGCAAACAGTGTAGACCCTGATGAGACACCACATTCTGCAGCATCTCATCTGAGTCTACACTGTTTGCTCAGACCTGTCCCTCCAAATACCTACGGTAAATACAGTAACTATTTGTTAGGCGGAGGATTAACCCTTAAAGCGCCAAGAAAACCTGCATCTGAAAATGTCGTCTGTTTATGTCGTCTGCTGAATATTCTTGCAAACTTTTCAAACCTATTTTTGCATACAGGCAAACAGTATGGACTCAGATCAGACTGCTCCTAAAGGAGCAGTCTGATCTGGGTCCACACTGTTTGCAGAAGTGACTTTTAAAGTAACCAGCAGAAGACAAAGCAGACGATAATAGTTGTGATTGGCGCTTTAAGGGTTTTTAATAGCATTCTTCAACTTCAACAGGATCATTAAAACTTTGCATGCTGGGTAAAAATTTCGGCAGATGAAAGTTTGAAATATTTTCTTATTTGGCCTAGAAAAAAGGATTTGACACTCAAGCAAATTGCTCCTTATGAGACAGTTTGCATGAAGTGTCCGATCCTATTTACTAGGAAAAATAAGAAAAATGTGATCAGTTTGTCATCTGCTGAATTTGCCTATAGCATGGTAAGTGTTAAAACCACTGGTCTGTAGAGAAGGAACATATAATTGGAGAACATTTGCATGAAATGTCAAAATGTGTGTTCTAGGGAAAAATAAGAAAAATATTTCAATATGTCTTCTGCTGAAAATTTTACCCAGAATGCTGAGCATTAAATGGTGTGTCCATTAAAATGTGCCATTGCATAGTTATTTTGCTCAGTATAATCAGTGTGATTAGATGCTTGACCCCATTAACTGCTTGACCCTGTATTTTTCATGTAAGAGATATTCATAATTGGCTTTAAAAGCGCTAGGGCATCATATCTTTGCCTTAAATGGCTTGAAATAGGTATTTTTGTACATTGTTGTTACACAGTTGACAATGGTTGTATGCAGAGAAAATTGTTTACAGATAGAAAAATTGGATAATTTATTTAACCCTTGCCTTGCTGAATAAATTAAGATGCAACGCCCACTTCTAATTTCCAGCCAATCAGATTACTTGATCCTGGTTTTTGATAGAAATTCACATATTTAATGACAAACTGCAGATCCAGATCAGTTGGCTTCTTTAGAAGCCAACTGATCTGGATCTACACCGTTTGCTAAGACAGGGCATATCATGTTCAGCAAGAGAAGGGTTAATAGCTGAGACCATAGCACCAGATAAGAGGTGGTATCAGGAAAATATTTTTCTTATTTCTCCACAAAACATATGTTGTGGTACTCATTAGAAGTACCTCAGTGAGGCACTTCTTATGAGTACCACAACAAATGTTTTCATGGAAAAATAAGAAAAATATCAACAATTTTTGGTAAAAGAAAAAACGCCTTAACTGAAGCTATGACTGAGGCATTGTGACAGAACAGATTTGTTGGAGAAACAATAGTTTGTTTCTTTCCTTGGTGTGCAGGAAGACTAGTACCATATTTGTTTGTTTGTGTTGAGGTTTTACGGCCCAGTCAAGCCAGTGGGGTCATGTCGAGCATGGTCAGTTTACCTAACCATACTTTTACTGGGCAGGCTTAGTCCTCTAAGCGGTTAACCAGTATTGTGCACATTCTTCACCAGAAACTGACAGCTGCCTAATATTGGGACACCTTATCTACCTATCAAACTTGTCCTAAAATTTGAAGTAGTCCATTCTACTACCTCTAAATGTATTGCTGTATGTGTGGCAAACAGTGTAGACCCTGATCAGATGCCTCATTCTGCAACATCTGTTTGCCAGTTACCATTAACTGGTATCCCGACTACAATGGGTCAAACAGGAAAATAATACTTAGTTTGAAGGGTAAATTTCAGCAGAAAACATTTTGAAATATTTTTTTTTTATTTTTCCCAGAAAACAGGCTGTTACATTTCATGCAAATTGTCTCTCCTAAGGAGACAATTTGCATGAAATCACAAAGCCTGTTTTGGGGAAAAGTAAGAAAAATATCAGTTTGTTGTCTTCTGTATTTGCCCAGAGTGTGGTAAAGGTTAACCAATTGTACACTGAATGAACTCTACCACACTATGTATTGGTAGCTTCTAATTTCAATTTTAGGTATGTCAGGCTAAGTGATTTAGATATTCCTAGAGAAAAATGATTGAACTATTTGCAAACAGTTGAAACCTGCATGATCAGATGCCAATTTCTGCCAGTTACCCTCTTAGGGGTCTCCAGACTACAATGGGTTAACCAAACAAATTTTAATCTAGAGTTTTCTTTTTTTCTTTTTCAGGAGAGAGAATATATCAGTGAAGATGATACTGAAGGTAAGTGTCTGCCATTTTGTCTAGTATTCCTCTTGCATGGAGGGTAAACATGCAATTCCATTCCATCCAAAAAATAGGAAATGAAAAGCCCTGTCAAATAGCTAGCCAAATATAACAATGCTGTTCGACCTATAAACTGTGAAAGCCTATTGTGCAAAATTTAAGCTTTATAGCAGATGAACTGGTGGAGCCATCTCAAATCACCGAAAAGTGATCAGACAAATTAACCCTTGATCTGCTGAACCCAGATATACCCTGTGTTTGCAAACAGTGTAGATCCAGATCAGTTTAGCCTCTGAAGAAGCCAACTGATCTGGGTCTACACTGTTTGCCACTTAGTATGTGAATTTGTAGCAACAATCCAATTCAAGTAATCTGATTGGCTGAAAATTAGAAGTGGGCGTGGATCTTAATTTATTCAGCAGGACACGGGTTAAAACTTGGTCACTTTCTGGAGATTTGTGCTAACTCTACCAGTTCTTCCATTACAAAGTTAAAGTAGTGCATAGCTAGACTTAATAACAAATACAGTAAATGTCCTAAAATTTTGAACACTTTTTTTTATACAATTTTGGTCTAAATTTTGCTTTTTATGCAGTTGTGTCTTAGAAAACTTAGTTGAATGGCAAACAATGCAGACCCTGATCAGACTGCTCCAGCAGCATTGTTTGCATATGCCATTTTGTCAGCAACTTTGGTGTACAAAATTTTAGGACATTTACCATAGCAGTTACATACCGGCTTTGCTGTTTACAGATTTTTACTTTTTAACCCTTGTCCTGCTGAACCTGGATATACCTTGCCTTTGCAAACAGTGTAGACCCAGATCAGTTGGCTTCTGAAGAAGCCAACTGATCTGGAACTGCACTGTTTGTCATTAAGTATGTGAATTTATATCAACAAACTGGATCCAGTAATCTGAAAATTAGAAGTGGGTGTGCAGTGATTTTTTTACAAATTTGCCCTTATGGGTCCTGGGACTCGCTAGGTCCAGAATTCATGCATCCCAAACTCAAACCTTGCATCCAACCTGGGACTCATGGTCAAACATTTTGTTGCGTCCTAGACTTTTCGTTCAAACTTGTGTAACAGTGTTTTATAATTACTTTCTTGATATTTTAATTGGATGTGCAATAAAAGTAAATAAATGTGACTGAGTTGCTTTAATTCTTTCCAGAAAACTTCCTGAGAAATGTGAAATTATAGTACCACAGTCCACTGTCTATTAAAACTGAAGAATTAAGAAAATGTTTTCACACATATAGTTGTGAAAATGTTAAACTTTTCTTAAAACTTCCGTTTTAGTGATAGATGATCAAATACCTGTGATACATGATTAAAGGACAGACATTTTGTCTGCTTTTGACTAGACTGTGATATATAAAGCAGAGACTTTTTTGTCTGTTGCTTTGACTAGACTGTGATAAACAAATATTTGTAAACAAAAAACGTAAACTTTTTTATCTGCTGCTTTGACTAGACTGTAAAACAAATGAAGTTTATACATTTTATCTCCTGTGATTTGATTGACTGTGATGCAAATATTTTTTACTTTTAACTAGTCTGTGATGCTTCAAAAACACAATATCTGCAGACAAAAGAAGTCAGTTAAGATTAGTTTGATTGTAATGCAGCTGTCACATTTAATGACTACAGTCCAAAAACACTTTTCAGTTTTTTAAAGATTTCAATTTGAAGATTCTCCTGTTCTTGGCCTGTCGCCATTTGTTCAAAGCTGCATGAAAATCAAACTGTTTCCTGGCTGTGGATGTCTTAGTTTGGTTGTCTGGTGCTTGTTGCTGCTGCAATTTGTGACCACTATCAGTTTCTAATTTCACTTGCATTAGTTGCTGTTGAGTATCTACTGACAACCTGTTTCTGAAGGTTGTCAGGATTCTATTCTGAACTGAAAATCCACGCTCACACCCTGCAGTGTGAACAGCACATGTGATAGCCAACCTTGCCAGTGTTGTTAAATTTGGAAACTGATTCCTGTGGTACTTAACAACTGACTGCCACAAATTAACTAATGAATCTCTACTGTACTGTTCAGCAAGAACAACTTTCTTGAGGAGTTTCCATTCAACAAGGGTCTTTTCTGAGTCAATTAAGGACTGGGAAGTTTTCTGATGCTCCAAACCCCCTTCCTTCCAAACAACTGTTTGTTGTGAACCATAGGTGTCACACAGACTCTGAATTTCTTTCGTACCAAAGTCGTCCAATTCCTTGGGAGATAAGAAAGAAATTGGGCGCAGTGCTAGAACACTGAAATTTGCCAGAAGATCATTATCTGGAAACCTAGACTTGATATTGCTGGTCAGTGAGTTAATAAAGTCTTCAGTTACATTTTGCAGATTGAACCCTGTTCGAGTGACCTGATGTTCTTTAAAAGTACTTTCAGTTTCTGATAAGTCCTCTTTCAGTTTAGACAAGTAGGGAGACTCCATTGCCTTTATTTTCTCCAAGTCTCCCAAGCATAAATCCAGTTTAACCCTAACAAGGGCAACATCTACATTTTCGGTCTGAAAGAACTGAGAAAGGACTGTCACAGGGGCCATTGCATCCATCATCATATAAGATATTGATATGAACTGATCCGTAGCAATCTTCTTTTTAAGTCCATTTGCTTTTGAATCATTCACACCAACATCGGCAAGGTAAGTCATCAAACTATCAATTGTTCGAAACACTGCAGTTAAAGCATTGAAGTATGACAGCCATCTTACAGAGTGTATTTCCTTAATTGTTAGGGCAGGGTCATCTACAAGAACCTGTATTTCATGGAGTTTTGCTGCCCGCTTAGCGCTGCCTTTGAAGTAATAGAACAGATCAGTCAAAATTTGCTGGTGCTTTTTCAAAAGGGGGATATTCTCAGCAGCCTGTGAAGTGCACAATGCAAGTTTATGGGCAACACAATGAATGTTACTTAAGTGGGGGTTCTCTCGCCTCATTACAGCTGCACAACCATTTATTTTGCCTGTCATTACAGAAGCTCCGTCGGAGCCAAGGCTCATGATCTTCTCATTTGGAACACCTCGTTTATTTAACTCGTTCATGATACTTTTTGCAATGCCTGACCCAGTTGCATCTTGACATTCTACATTAGCTACGAACCGTGTCTTAGGTGCCATGTCCTCTGAAATTATCTGGGCATATACAACCAGTCTTTTGTGATTAGCGATATCTGTGCTTTCATCAGCCAGAACTGTCACTACCTCAGATTCTTCTAATTCGGATTTTAGGTTGTCTTCAACGACATCTGCCATACAACTTAGGATTTCTGAAGATGTATAGGAGGACTCATATCCAATATCTGACATTTTTAGGACACCCATATCATTCAGGTCATATCCATCCTTGACTAAATTATGCAGAAATTCTACTAGTGGCTTAAATTTCACCAGTGCTATGTCTTCACCGATAAGGAAATGTAAGCAGCGAAAGACAATCTGCATAGCACGCTCCTCTTTTGAGTCCTTTTTTTCATTGACAATTCTGAGGTCATTTCTAAGAGAGGGGGCCTCTATCAATATTTTATGCTCAGTAAGTCCTGCATGACGAGTCAGTGTACTATTTTGAAAGTTCCTACATTTTGCATCCTGGGACATTCCATTTCGCTTTTTAGCCTCTGTGCATAAAGTACAATACATATAGTTTTCATCTTTATTATAAGCAAGCCAGCTATAATATTTGGTCCACTCATCCTGGAAGGATCTTTGTTTTTTTTGTTTATCTGAGCTTGTTGGCGTGGGTTCAGTTTGGGAGTTATCGTCGAGATCGCCAGTCTCAGACTTGGAGGCCTTGCTGTTTGTGTCGGTCTGCTTTTGTTGGCCAAGCAGACCGAACAGCGTGTGCTGTTTAGGATCAAGTTTTATGATTTTTTTCGGGGGCATTTTTTTCTTCTTTTGAAAATAAACGATCGCCGTTTCACGTTGACACTGTGCGAGGTCAAACGGTGTTACGATAAATAAAAACCAATACTTGAGTGTCCGCTAAGTTTTCCTCCGATACTGGACAACCTGGTATTGATTATTTGACTATACAGGTAAAATCGGTGTACCGAAAAGATACGACTTCTTTCAGTACTGGGTTTTACCAAATACTGTACTGAAACACCGCTTGTGCATTCGCTTTTTACGAAAATGAAAGTAGACTTCAAAAAGCAAAACGTACGTACCTTCGAGATTTTGTATGAGTCCCGTGGACTCACCAAGACAAATTTTTTGCGTCCTCTGACGAAATTATGCGTACCGGACGCAGGACGCACGCCTAAAAAAATCACTGGGTGTGGCATCTTAATTTATTCAGCAGGACAAGGGTTAGGAGGGAATGGAAGTGAGCATTTACCCACTGTATCTTTGTATCATTTGGAGTAATCATTCTGCACCAATTTTCTCAAAAACAAAACAAAAAAAAAGTGTGCTGCTGTTGGAATTGAAAAATAATAATAATAAAAAATAATAATAATAAATAAAGTATTGTCTGTGTTAGTGACTTGCACTTTAAGGTCAATAGAACGGCCTCATTAATTATGATAATATTGAGATCCAACACAGTATTTAGTGTACTGTTACATCATCACTCCTATTTTGCACTCTTTGATTTATGATGATCATATTTCAGTCCTAAACTCCTGTGTGACTTACCAAGATGTAATGTGACAAATTGTTGTCACTTGTAAATAGCCTTGTTTAACCCTTAACATGCCAATCACAACTTCAGCAGACAACATTTTTATTATTATTTTTTTTAATTATTTTTAACTGAGAATTAGTCTTGAGATTTCATGTGAATCATCTGCCAAGCAGATGATTCACATGAAATCTCAAGACTTGCGTTCTCTGAATAAAAATTTAAAAAAAATAGAATGTCGCCTGCTACAAATTTTGGTTGCCGCTTTCAAGGTTAACAAAAACCAATAGGTAATTGGACCAACATTGACAGATTGGTGTACATTTGTGTCATCTTTGATGGAGGTAGTTTAGGAAAAAATTTAATCAAGATTTTTGTGTTGTGAGTAAATTGTGATCACTTTTACTTGTTACTGTTTTATAGAAGAAAACAAGATGGAAGATGTAAGTGATTTTTTTTTTTTTTTTTTTTTTCTTTTGCTTTAAGAGAACACTAAACCCTGTTTTTTGTACTTTTTAGAGTAAAATTTAATGTGTCTTGACATTTCATGTTAAACATCTGCTAGGCAGACAATTCACATGAAATATCAGATCTTATCTACTCTGAAAACTTAAAAACTAGAAATGTGCCCAAAGGACATGGATGCCCCCACCTGAAAAACTGAAATGCAAATTGCTAACGTTGGCTGGATGGACAGGTGTAACACTATAATGCCCTTTCTACTATTCTTCGAATGGTGGGGGCATAAAAATAAATTTCAGAATGTCGTATGCTGCAGTTGTGGTTGGCACTTTAAGGGTTAATGAAGGAGCATTCCTTTTCTTGATCTGTAGTTTCCTTGACTACCAACACCAGATTCTTCGATGGAATATTAACGCTGAAAACACCAAACAAAATTGTAGCAGAGGACTATCAAATTTTTTTTTTTTTTTTTTTTTTTTTTTAATTTTCAAAGAAAATAAGACTGTATTTTATGTGAATCATCAGCTAGGCAGATCATTCACTTGAAATGTCAAGCCTTATTTTCTCTGGAAAAAAAAAAAAAAAAAAAAAAAATACAAGTGTCTGCTTTACTTACGATAAGCATTTGAAGGGTTATAACTTAACGTTCTTGGGTAAAAATCCAGGCAGGCAGCTTTCTGGAATTTTCTTTATATTTTACCAGAAAACAGGGTTTGGCATTTCATACAAATTTTCCAAAGGATACTGTATGAAATGTGAAATCCTATTTTCTGGTGAAAATATGGAAATATATATTTTTGTTGCCTAGAGAGTGCTTACTTGATATGCTTAACACTTAGCACACCATGGGCAAATTCAACAGATGACAAATCAGTGATATTTGTCTTATTTTTTCCAGAAAATAGGATTTGACATTGCAAGCAAACTGTCTCTTAAGGAGACAATTTTCATGAAATGTCAGCCAATTTTCTGGGAAAAGTATGAAAAGTACTTAAAATTGTTGTCTGCTGAATTTTTTACCCATCATGCAAAGCATTAACCCTTCTCATGCTGGATAAATTAAGATGCCACGCCCACTTCTAATTTCCAGCCAATCAGATCACTTGATCCAAGTTTTTGATAGAAATTCGCATATTTAATGACAAACAGTGCAGATCCAGATCAGTTGGCTTCTTCAGAAGCCAACTGATCTGGATCTACACTGTTTACAAAAGCAGGGTATATCCGGGTTCAGCAGGACTAGGGTTAACCCTTGTCCTGCTGAACCCAGATTGTCCTGCTGAACCCAGATATACCCTGTCTTTGCAAACAGTGTAGATCCAGATCAGTTGGCTTCTGAAGAGAAGCCACCTGATCTGGATCTGCACTGTTTGTCATTAAAAATGTGAATTTCTTTCAAAAACCCAGATCAAGTAATTTGATTGGCTGGAAATTAGAAGTGGGCGTGGCATCTTAATTTATTCAGCATGACAAGGGTTAATATAGTTATGCTGTGCATATTCATATATAATATTTTTTTTCAGATCTATATTTTGAGAGACTTCAACATGGCGGTATGGACCCGCTGGACACCATTTTTGTCAAGAATGTCAAAGATGGCGGGCCTGCCCACCTGGCAGGCTTGAATCCAGGAGACAGAATAATATCGGTGAACGGGGAACCAGTAACTGGAAAATCCTATGGTCAGGTGATCAACTTGATACAACATAGCAACAGTGACCTCAGTTTGTTGGTAGTACCAAAGGATGAAGACATTCTTCAGCTGGTAATTTGTTTAACCTTTAACCTCATAGCTCCAATTAAGAGAGGGTATCCTATAAATATTTTTCCTGTTTCTGGACAAAAACAGATGTTGTGGGTACTCATTAGAAGTACCTTACTGAGGCATTCTAATGAGTACCCACAACATATGTTTCTTGGAGAAATAAGAAAACATTTTATACTTTTTGGTTGAAAAAGTGTCTTACGAGAAGCTATGCTAAACGTCAAATTAAATACAGTGAAACCTGTGTAAGAAAGCCACCTTTGAGACTGATTTTAGTGGTTAATGTAGAAAGGTGGCTGTCTTATAAAGGTACA
The DNA here is from genome assembly GCA_964016985.1 of Anodontia alba. NCBI lineage: Eukaryota > Metazoa > Mollusca > Bivalvia > Lucinida > Lucinidae > Anodontia > Anodontia alba. The sequence goes on from OZ024833.1 coordinate 1,832,983, forward strand.
TGTCATGTAATTTTGCTAGCAAAATTACATGAAATGTACCTTTATAAGACAGCCACCTTTCCACACCAACTCTCACTATTTAAAGTCTGTCTCAGAGGTGGCTCTCTTACACAGGTTTCACTGTATCTTGAGACAACTTTGGTTCTGGTACTAGTACTGCAGCTGGGCTCCGTAGCACTGTCCATATGCAAATGACTGCAAATGGAGATTGATCGTGAAATCATTTCTAAGGCAGTCTCCCTCTTCCCATGATTCAAGAGGTGTGAGTGTCTGGCCAACAAATATGCACAAGTACATGTACAGATTAACTGCTTAGAGAACATAAGCATGCCCAGGAAAAAATGTGAGTAGTTAATGACTGGCTCAACATGACCCTAACATAGTTGACAGGGCCATAAAACCCCAACTCCAACTCAAAACCAGTACTGCAGTACCTTTATGAAAACGTATGATAACAATGTAAAATTTTGAAAATGTTCTAAAAGTAAGTTGATCTTCTCACAGGAGAGGCTATTCTTTCCTGATTTTTTATTTCCTTCGTTTGATGTATTTTGCGCGGGGAATAGCATATTTGGTATTTTGTACCATAACGAAAACACGCCTATTCAAAGACACATGTATATAAAAAATTTCACTTCCAAAAAACTGAAAATTTTCAGATAAAAAACTCTGATATTTTTCATATTTCTTCTCAAAACATAGATTGTGCGGGTACTCATTAGAACTGCCCCACTGAGGCGGTTCTAACAAGTATCCACAATCTATGTTTTTGAGCAGAAATAAGAAAAATAATGTATACCTGTGTAAATGCCATAGGTTTTACTATTTAAAAGTGGTTTTAAGGGGGTCAAAATTATATAGGTATGTTTTCGTGATGAGATTTTGTAAAAGTAACAATGTTTGCACTTGATGATAGCTAAATGACCTAGTGAAAGATGTGAACAAGATGTGAAAAAACTGGCCCTCAAATACAGGTGATTGTTTAATACAGGTGGCCTTTAACCCTTAAAGGGCCAAGCAAAATTTGTAGCAGACTGCATTCAAAAAATTTTTTTTAATTTTCAGAATGCCCGCCATTCTTAAGTTCTTAACCTTTAAAGCGCCAATCACAACTAAAGGAGATGACAATTTTGATTTTGTTTTTATTTTCAGATGAAAACAAGTCTTGATATTCCATGTGAATCATCTGCCAAGCAGACGATTCACATGAAATGTCAAGACTTGTTTTCTTTGAAAAAAAATAAAATAAATAAATTAAAAAAATGTTGTCTGCTGCAGTTGTGATTGGCGCTTTAAGGGTTAAGATGTGTTTGACTGTAGCTTAACCTTGGAATACCTTCCTTATTTGAAAGTCTGGAAATAGAGATGTCTAATTATGGGGAAATTCCTGTTGTTTACAATGCAGCTTAAGAGTACATAGGCATCTGGCTGTTATTTCCAGCCTTGTTTATAGTTGATCCGATAGGTAGTACTTGTCAGTGAAATCAATATGTTTATCACAAATTTATCTATTTTAGGTATACTTTTGTGAATCACCATGATTTTAGGCTTGGTCTAGTCTATTATCAAGATTGTTTTACACAAACAATGTTTCGAATAAAAAAAAAATGTGTTCTGAGTAACTCTTAACCCTTAAAGTTCCAAGAAAAATTTGTAGCAGACTACATTCTTTTTATTTTTTTATTTTTTTTTCCAAGAAAACAAGTCTTGATAGTTCATGTGAATCGTCTGCCAAGCAGACGATTCACTTGAAATATTAAGACTAGTTTTCTTGGAAAAATTAAAGAAAAGTATTTCAAAATGTCGTCTGCTGCAGTTGTGATTGGCACTTTAAGGGTTAAAGGGGTAGATTTTCCATTACAGTTTACAAGGGAGACAACTTTTGTGACTTCTTGTTCATTTTCCTGTGCATTATGCCCCTTCTGAAAATGGGTCTCCTTTAAAAGGAAAGAATTTAAAGAAAGTCAAAAAAAAGTTGTCTTTTTTTGTAGAATATGGTGTAAAAATTACCAAGAATGTGCATCTCAGATTTTTATTATCTATACACTAATGTTTGTAATGTTATGTCAAGTCTAATATTTGTTTCTTATCAATTTTGTTGCAGGCATATGAATCATCAACCCAATCTCTTGACTCTGATTATGGACTAGCCGGTGAGAGCACCGGCAGCTCAGTCTTTGATCATAGTCATCGTGTTCCCCAGTACCCACATACCCACCAGCCATCAATGGAAAGCATTACCCATAATCCTTCATCTAGTTCCAGTAGAGATAGAAAATTAGTTTCTTCATCAACCAGTAACTTAGATTCTGTTTCAAGTGGTCGCTATGGAATTGATCGTGAACCACGTCGAAGTTTGACCTCATCAACCTCATATACGTCGGGATTAAGTATTTATCATGAACCACCACAGCATAATGATGAAGCCATGAATCGGGCATTGTTTCTCGATCGTAAACGTGAGTTTGAATCTCGTGCTGCTCAAGAGAATGTTAATCCACAGACAAAAACATACTCATTTGGATTATATTATCCAAAGGCTAATAAGGAAAGCCGGGTGAATAGTGCAGATAATTTGCCTCGTTCTGTAGTGATTCGATCACGAGAGAATATATTACAGCCTACTGATTCTCAGGAAAATATTTCAAAATGTCACAGAACTTCAAGGACTAGAAATGTTCCGATTGAATATCGACATAGTGGTACTCCTGATGACAAAGTGTCTGAGCGATTCAGATCACAGGAAAGCCTTGGACATGACCCTGATGTGAGGCCGTCTGTACACCATGGGGCAGGAAGTATGATACGACATAGCTTCCCCGACTCTGGTGTACAGGTATGGTCAGCATCACCGACAAGGCAAGTAAATGAAACCAGTAGTCCATATATGTTCGATCGTGGCACACCGATCCAGGACAGTAGCCCCAAAAGAGACAGTTATTCTGGTTCAAGGCAGTATGTACCAGTGATAAATCAGTCAGCCATGGGACAAAACTCAAAAATGTCTGCCAGTGTTGACAGCATTGATCCGCGATCTAATGTCTTCCACTCAGAACAGTATTTACGAACAGCATATAATTCTCCGGGACCTGAGCAATCAAATCAAAATTCATCACGAACATTCATTGTCAAAATCGGTGATAGACAGAAGGAACTGAATAAACGTAGTAGTTCACCAAATATTTCACATGACTCACCAACATCACTGAATCAGTCTTATGGGACAGCGTTTGCAATAACTCGTTCACCAGCAACTGAAATAGAGATTCGTAAAAATGAACCGAAGATATTGGTTTCCCATAGGAAAAAACAGTTTGAACATAGTCGGAATGAAAATACTCCTCCACCCCCAACCGATGGTGGCAATGTAAATAGATTTAGAACTGAAATCAAAAGGGAGCCATTTAGAAAATTTGAAAGTATTTCTCAAAGGGTTGCCTCTTTTGAGAGACAGAATTCCGATCAAAGTTCACGTTCACGGTCACAAACACCGGTGTTGCAGCCCAACAATAAGGTTCGTAGGTTATCACAGGAACGTGTGAAATCACCAGAACCTGCTCAGAATGGTTCATTGTCTCAGGGCAATTTTTCTGATTCTGCACAGATTAGAATATATGTTTCCCAAGGGAGTTCAAATACTTCAGGCTCTCCAATTGTCGAAATTTTGCCCATGCCAACGACCTATGAGCACTCGGACTCCCGTGGACATCAAATAGAATCTCATGCGCACCAGGATGAAGTTGATGGACAGGTTCCGGAGAGCATGAGGGACAGTGGTGAAGGTGATGGTCAGAAACCTGTGCGGAAAGCTTCATTCTTGTCAGCAGTGAATGCGCCTTACAGTAGATGTAAGTATTATGGATGAAAAGAGATGTGCCTAAACCATGAAGCCTAGCTACAGATAAGAGGGGTTATCCACATAATATTTTTTCTCATTTCTCAACAAAAACATATGTTGTGGGTACTCATTAGAAGTGCCTCAGTGAGGCACTTCTAATGAGTACCCACAACATAATTATGTTTTTGTCTAGAAATAAGAGAACTATCAGTACTTTTCAGTTGAAAAAATTTGCCTAATCTAGAGTTATGAATTAATGATATTTTTTTTGTCTTTTCTCCCCGAAAACATAATTATTAAAATGTGGGTACTAATTGGAATTTAAGGCATTGCTGATGAGTACTTACAACATAGTCGCCTCTGTAGTGTAGAATGTCCGTCCATTTGTCTGTCCATCTACAGACACTTTAGAAATAAGTCCTTGTATCTTGGATTTCCACAGGGACTGGTCATTTTAAGCTTCGTCAGTGAATATATCCCAAAACTCTTAAGTGACCTGGCACAAAACTAGATTACTGTGACCTGCTTCTGAGAATTTCGACACCTGGGTCCAGTTGTTCAAAACTAATGATGTCGTTAGTTAACGATGCGTGAAAATTTTAATCAAGTGATACGCAAATATGCTGAAATTTTTTGCTGAAAAAATGTGAGTAGCTTTTGCAGTGCAAAAGCTACTCACATTTTTTCAGCAAAAAATATTAGAATATTGTATATTGAATCTGCTAAAACAGTTAACGAAATGACCCTTAACGAGTTCGTTAAGCTAACGATGCTTTGAACAACTGGGCCCTGATAATTTTTTCAGAGTTCAACTCATATTTTGGCTTCCAAAGCAGTGAGCCCCCTAGAACTTCATCAGTGCATGCATTCCACCACCACAGGTCACTGCCCACAAAACTGGATCACTGTACTTACTGAATGCTTAGCATGCTGGGTAAAAATTTCAACCTACAACATTTTAAAATATTTTTTTCAGAAAATGGGCTTTGATATTTTATCTCTCTCAAAGCCCATTTTTGGGGAAAATTAAGAAAAATATCATTGATTTTTTTATTGTCTGCTGAATTTGCCCAGAGAATGATAAAGGTTAGCTTACGGATGGTCAGGTGGTTTGCCCCCCCCCCCCCCCACCCCCCACCCCTCCCCCTTCCCGGGTTCTCGGGGTTTTCCCTCATCTTTGATGAAGGATCAACTGGATATAAGTGGAATATTCTTGAAAGGGCCATAAAACCCAAATCAGAATGATAAATGTTAAATTAGCATCAGGTAGAATGATAACGGTTAAAGTAGCATCTGGTCAATTTTGACTCCTTTCTCAGTCCCATTTATTGCCAGCTGTTTTATCAGTCTTTAATGCATACGTCCTGTGACCTGCTTCTGATGAAATGTTACAACTGTTAAGTTTTTTGGTGTTGGATGTATGTTTTGGCATCCACAAACCCTTAGAGTCTCAAAATGTTATCAATGCATGCACCACACCACTCCAAATCATCTGCCACAAAGCTCCTGTAAAAATGTTTGTGTTGAGGTTTTACGGCCCAGTCAACCCAGTGGGATCATGTCGAGCGCGGCCAGTTTACCTAGCCACACGTTTACTGGGCAGGCTTAGTTCTCTAAGCGGTTAACCAGTATTGTGCACATTCTTTCGCCAGAAACTGACAACTGCCCTTCTTGAATCAGCGGAAGGGAGAGAATGACCGTAGAAAATATTTCATGATCAATCTCCATGAAAGAATGTTGCCGACTTCGGGGGGGGAGGGGGGGGGTGGGGGGTTGAACCCGCGACCTCCTGGTCTCCAGTCGGACGGCGCATCCAACTGAGGCCGACTTCATGTAAAAATGTATCATTGCATTCTACCAAGCACTGATGGTCTCTACATGCTGGCTGTGGTCATTTAGTCTTATATCGTCATGAAAACTTACATTGCATTTCTCCATGAAAACATGTTATAATGATTCTCAGTATGATGCATCTAGTGTGTACCAACAAATTATTGCTCAGAGCCTGAATTAAAAAATAAAAAAAATGAGAAAACTTCTTCGCTATTGGGACAGTTTGTAGATCTTTAATTTCTTAAACAGGCCTCTCCTTTTACCTATCAATCCATTGTAGTCTGGAGACCCATAAAAGGGTACTTGGCAAACAGTGGAGACCCAGATCAGATGCTGCAGAATGCAGCATCTGATCAGGGTCTCCACTGTTTGCAAAATGTTCAACCATTTTTCTCTAGGAATATCTAAATCACATAGCCTGACATACCTAAAATTGAAATTAGAATCTTGCAATAAATAGTGTGGGGTAGTTCATTCAGTCTACAATGGGTTAACAGTGAATATTAAGCTGTTAAATTAATTGTAATGGAGCTTTATAATAGACTGTTTATTTACAACATTTCATTGTTGTGTTTACATTGTATGTCTGTTAGTATTGTAAGAAGTATGTGTATATAATTGTTGTAAATTGTCTGTAGTGTTTTGATGGTGTAATTAATACTACATTATTGTGGCCTGTTTTTAATTGCATAACTGAATTATCCTGGGCCCAGTTGTTCAAAGGGTCGTTAGCTTAACGAGCTCGTTAAGGGTCATTTCGTTAACTGTTTTAGCAGATTCAATACACAATATTATGATATTTTTTGCTGGAAAAATGTGAGTAGCTTTTGCACTGCAAAAGCTACTCACATTTTTTCAGCAAAAAATTTCAGGATATTTGCTTATCATTCGATGTAAATTTTAACGAATCGTTAACTAACGACATCGTTAGCTTTGAACAACTGGGCCCAGAAGTTCAGAACCTGACAATATTTACATTAAATAAGTAGCTTCAGATAAGAGGGGTATCCACATAATACTTTCTTATTTCTCCACAAAAACATGTTGTGGATACTCAAAGTATATGTACCCACAACATATGTTTTTTTACGGAGAAATAAGAAAAATTATCCCAGAATTATCAGCAAATACTCCATCTTAAGAACTGGCCTCTCTTTCCATCTTCCTTCCCTCCCCTACCCCCTCACCTCATCTCCCCCCCCCCCCCACCTCCCCCGACAGCTCCCCTCTTATATACTGCTTACTAATTCTAAGCACTCTGGGTAAAATTTTCAGGAGATGGCATTTTGAAATATTTTTCTTTTGTTTTTCCAAGGAAAGAGGATTTGACATTTCATGCAAATTGTCTCCTGTTTTCTGGGGAGAAAAAGAAAACAAAAATCATCAATATGTCATCTGCTGAATTTGCCTAGAGATGGTAAATATTAACTGGGCTAATTGTCTTAGTTCCACCAAGGTCATGGCATACAAGATCAAAATCAGCTAGTATGTTTTGTAGTGAGTTTACAATAATTAGATGTGTGGTTAATGCTATCAGGACCAAGATTCGGTTGCTAATCTTATAGTAAATCAACCAAAACCAGTGCTTAATGCAAGCTGGGTAAAATTTTCAGCGGATGACATTTTGAAATATTTTTTCTTATTTCTCCCAGAAAATAGGATTTGACATTTCATGGCATGATATATCAAATCCTATTTTCTGGAAAAAAAATAAGAAAAATATCCTCAGTTTGCTGTCTGCTGAATTTGCACAAAGCATGCTGAGTGTCAAGATAAGACCTGCTTTTCAAACAAAAATGATAGTTTTCTTTTTTAGCCAGAAAAAAAAACAAATCATTTTTATGTTGTGGCCAGTTACACTGAGTTACCTACAACATACCGTATTCGACCTAATTACCGCACACACCCCTATAAGCGCGCAGTCAAGCGGTTTCATAGGCTTCAGATTGCAGTCCATGTTATCTACATGTAAATAATAATATATGTTGTGGATATCCATTTGAATTGCATCGACTTGTCGATGCAATTCAAATGAGTACCCACAACATACGCTTTTATGTACTTGTAGAGGTGATTCAATGAGTACCCATAATATATGCTTTTATAAAGAAAATCAGAACTCATATCACATAAGCATCATTAAATACACCCTTCAGGAAGTCCTCTGCTTATGTTCCTCTAATGTGTGCCCTTATTACGTTTTTACCAGTAACTTTGAAAAACTTAAACGCACAGTGTGGGGGGAATGGTCGGGTGGTGCGAAGGTGTCCTGTACCTCACGGCACCGGGGCGTCCAATTGATATTGGCTTACAGTTGGGCAAGGCCTGCTATCGTTGTAGCAGGTAAGGGTAGAAGGGGAGTGTTTTTATTTCTTCTGTTTCTTCACTTTCACTCCTGTTCCTCTTTCTTCCCTGTCCTCTCTTTCATCTCTTCTGCTACCTCTTCTATCTCTTTTCTCCCTTTCTCTGGGAGACGACACAAAATGACCCACAAGGGTTGACGTGTCGTTAAACCCCAACACAATCAAAAAACGCACAGTGTGGTAATTAGGTCGAGTATGGTATGTTTTCATGGAAAAATAAGAAAATAATTTTTTGATACCCCTGTTTACTCTAGTGCTATGCAAAATACTGCATTTGACCTAATTACCATACTGTGCACTTAAGTTTTTCAAAATTACTAGGAAAACTTGTGGTAAAATATGTATATATTTACTAAGGATACACTTTAAAAAAGATAGACATAGGACTAATTTGGTGCTGTTTATGCAGGTTTTTTTCTAATTTTCTTTATAAATGCATATGTTGTGGGTACTCATTTGAATTGTTGATGCAATTCAAATGGGTACCCACAACATATGCCCTTATAAACCAGTAGACAAAAAGTACACTGGCTGTAATCAGTAGACTACGGAATTGCTTGACTGTGCGCTTATAGGGGTATGTGCGGTAATTAGATCGAATAGAGTATTCATATTTGGTTGTTGAAAGGGGTTATATGCTAACAGTGAGGTCAAGATCATCTTATGTGTGTGCACAGTTTTATGAGGATCTGTACTGTTTGTCTATAGAAACAGTAGAGCCTGTAAAAATTGTTGACAAATTATAATGCCCCCTTCCGCTGATTCGAGTAAGACAGTTATCAGTTACTGGTTAGAGTATGCGCACAAAGTACTAGTTAACTGCTTAGAGGAAATAAGTCAGCCCAGAAAAAAAAAGTGTGAGCAGGTTAAGTGACCGGCTTGACATGACCACAAGTGTTGATTCTTGTGCAATTCCGGTGAGTACCAGAACTAATGTTTTTAGGGAGAGGTAAGAAAATTACCAATACCTTTTGGCTGAAAAAAAAAAAAAAAAAGCTTCTTGTCGAGCAATCAAGGCCCCGAGGTTATAAAACCCTTTTTCATGCTCAACTCAGTATTTTCATAGTTATTAGCAGAGAAATTTTCATGTTCAGCAATGTTTAGCAAAAAAGAATTTGCAGTTGTTAGTAATTTGAGATTTATTAGCAGGATAAATTTCATGCTCAGCTGAGTTGAGCATGAAAAAAGTTTTATAATCTTGGGGCCAGCTGTATCCTTGCTATTATCTAATTCTATTTTCACCTGGCACTGCTTATGTTTTGGTGTGATTTGTTTATTATTGTTCTTTTTATTGCTTTGCATGCTGTTCACCACATTCTTGGATGGAATTTAGCACACACCATTCTCTCCCCTGCCTCATTTTGAGATTAAATTCACCTCTCTATTACCAATATGATATGAACTGCATCATGGGAAAAGATCTGTTATAGCATATGGGAGCAGCAAAGGTTCATATGAGCCTGTGTGTCTCACAAAAACTATGCTGTTCGCTCATGTAAATTGGTACGACAAGGGAAACTTCAGCCAAAGACCTAGACATGTGGTAGGGCTGGCTAATCAGAGCTGAAAAGATAACCGATTATCAGTCCCACCATTGTGATCGATAATCGATTAGTAATCACTGAAGATATGGTCATAATTTTATCAGTCTGTCTGAGCAGGACTCTTACCATGTTATACTTTACTGTATGTATTTGGCCAGACAGGCCTAAGCAAATAGTGTAGACCCGATGAGACGCCGCAAAATGCGGCGTCTCATCAGGGTCTACACTGTTTGCCACTCAAATAGCTATTTTAGATGCAACATTGGGTAGTAAGTTCTACTTGTTCAAATTTTAGATAACATATGGTAAGGAGTTGAGGTGAGTGGATACTAAGGGTAAATATGGTAAAGTAACAGACACAAAAATCAAATGATTATTAGCAAATCTGGAACGATAATCACTTTTTTTGAATTTATCGATCATTTGATCTATTATTTGATTAGTTATGCCAGCCTTAACATGTGGCCTTACTAAGACTCGGGAATGCGCACTGAAAGATTGATGCAATGGAAATTCCAAACAGCCTTTTTCTTTTGATGCAGTTCATATATAGTTTTAGGGAACTGGTGCTAAATTGTATCCATAATTGGGCCACCCCATGCGACAACGTGCCTTCAGTCATATGCGGACAGCAAAGGCCCAAATCAGCCTGCGCAACTGCAGTCTGATCAGGGCCTTCACTGTTTGCTAACAGAATCATAAGCTACTACAGATTGTATGAAGAGAGCAAAGGTCCAGATGATACTTTGGGCATGTGCAGGATGACAGGAATCTGTGTGTGTGCTGGCCTCGGTGGCTCAGTTGGATGCGCCGTCCGACTGGAGACCAGGAGGTCGCGGGTTCAACCCCCGCCGAGGTCGGCAGGATTCTTTCGTGGAGACTGATCATGAAATATTTTCTACGGTCATTCTCTTTCTTCCGCTGATTCAAGAAGGACAGTTGTCAGTTTCTGGCGAAAGAATGTGCACAGTACTGGTTAACCGCTTAGAGGACTAAGCCTGCTCAGTAAACGTGTGGTTAGGTAAACTGACTGCGCTCGACATGACTCTATTGGGTTGACTGGGTCGTAAAACCTCAACACAAACAAACAAAACAAACAGGACTGTGTGCTTTTTGCGTATGTTCAAAGGCACTTTTCCGCTTAATTCAGCCCAACGGTTGTTTGCTTCCATTTCCTTTGCTTTAGATGTTGTAACTCTGTTGTTGTTTTTAGACCTCCCAAAGACAGGGTATGAACATGAGACACCACAACCTGAGACTCCTCCCAAATCTTCTAGGGTTCTTCTTCCAGCCAATCAGAATGCAGCGAGATCAGCCAATCAGACACCAACAAACTTTTCGTGGGCAGCACGAAGCCAAAGCCCAGCCAATGGTAGTTGATTTAGTTTAGATACATGTGTATTGCTTTTAACTTCTTGTTTTGTTAACCCTTATCTTGCTGAACACGACATGCCCTGTCTTAGCAAACAATGTAGATCCAGATCAGTTGGCTTCTGAAGAAGCCAACTGATCTGGATCTGCACTGTTTGTCATTAATATTTAAATTTGTATTAATAACTAGAATCAAGTAATCTGATTGGCTGAAATTTAGAAGTGGGCATGACATCTTAATTTATTCAGCAAGACAAGGGTTAAAGGTGTTTGGATCTCTGTATACAAATACAGTATTGTATAAATGTGTAACATTCTACTCTTTTTATTTGCCATTTGCAGCTCATAAAGTAGATGGGTGGCTTGTTGCCTATGCATCAAAGCTGCTAATAACTTAAAGCAGAACCCAAGTACATTATTCAACCATGTCGAGTAAAAATCCCTCCAACTCGGAGGCCATGTCTTAGTATGACTTAAATATTGTTGATTGGGACATTAACTCTTAAGTCTATTCTGCTCTTTTTCTGCAACTTAAAAAAATATTTTTTTTTTTTTGAATCTGTGTTGACAGTTTCCATTTTTAATGATTTTTTGCTATTTTGTATTCTTCCAATTAATCTGGTATCTGTGCAAAATGCCGTAATAACCCTAAGTATTGGGACAGACAGGTCTGAGCAAACAGTGTAGACCCAGATCAGATGCTGTAGAATGCAGTGTCTGATCAAGATCTGCACTGTTTACCACTCATATAGCAACATTTTAGACACATCAACAGATCGAGGGTTGAGCGCAAGACTATGGTAACTCAAACATATTTTTGAAACCCTTGTTTAGGGGCAACTTGGACCCCTTTGTAAACAATGCAATTTAGGTGCCATTGCTCATACAAGCAATGGCACCTAAATTTTCATTGTTTACAGAAAGAAATGTTGTAATCTTCATAACGCCTTCATGGTGAGGAGATTAGGTTTGGGGAAAAACAAACATCTGACTTACGCCAGTCTTGCGCTCAACCCTCGACTGATAGTAAAATGGACATTTTTTTAAATTTTAGGATATTATGATAAGGCCAAATTAAAAAAAATGTGTGTTTAGGGTAACCCTACCCTACCTAATTTTCCTGATGAAACCTAGCTTTTTTTTTTTCATGTTTTCTCAAAAAAAATGTGCTAAACATTCCGATAAGGAGGGCTGAGCAAACAGTGTAGACCCAGATCAAACTGCTCCTAAAGGAGCAGTTAGATCAGGGTCTACACTGTTTGCCATTCTATCAGTACTTTTAGAAACATTTAAGGAAAATCAAAAGACTTGGTAAAATTTTATGTGCATTATGTGCAAAGTCCAAATATAGTTGGTAATTATGGTGTTATTCTTCATAAAAAAAAATGTAAAAAAAAAAAAAAAAATCCCTGCCTACCCTTCCTGTTTTAGTCTTACATGTTACCCTAAACACACATAATTCTTTATTTGGCCTAAGGACTTAAGGTGTCCCAATACTTGGGGTAAATATGGTCTGTGTGTTAAATAGTAAAGATTTTGAATTTAACCCTTAAGCTGCTAATCGCGACTACTGTCATTTTGGAGGGGTAAAACCTGTCCTACTTACGATACACCAGATGCAACCATTCAGACCAAGTGCTCCTATACAGGAAGGAACCTAACTTTCATACAAACACACTGCTCTTCATTAGAAAGTAAGGTGCTGGATTTTACCCACACTAATAAAGACTGAGAATACCGAATTTCAAGCTGCCAGCAATTTCGGCACTCACTTCGTCAGTTTTATTATGATTTTCTGGAAAAAACACCCATGACACCTAAATCATTTCCAGTGAGGAATAGGCCTCGGTGGCTCAGTTGGATGCGCCGTCCGACTGGAGACCAGGAGGTTGTGGGTTCAACCCCTGCCGAGGTCGGCGACATTCTTCCGTGGAGATTGATCATGAAATATTTTCTACGGCCATTCTGTCCCTTCCGCTGATTCAAGAAGGGCAGTTGTCAGTTTCTGGCGAAAGAATGTGCACAATACTGGTTAACCGCTTAGAGGACTAAGCCTGCCCAGTAAACATGTGGTTAGGTAAACTGATCGCGCTCGACATGACCCCATTGGGTTGACTGGGCCGTAAAACCTCAACACAAACCAGTGAGGAATAAGTATGAACAACACAGTAAGCGCTGGTCTCTTGTATTTTTTTTAAGTGTTTTAAATGGTTCTGGGTTGCCACGTGACTGTCAGTTGACTGAAAACCATGTGATAGTCACTTCTCTAGTAAAATGGCCACATATAATCGGAAAATTTTGTGTGAAAATGCCATCAAAATTGAGGCAAAACCGAGGGAGTAATGGCTTCTCAAGTAGGGGTACCCCCTCTAACAGGCCTGATTTACGACTTTTGCCGCAGCCTAAGGGTTAATACTGCAGATATCATGCTGTTTATTTTTCTGGATAAAATTGTCGTTGTTGTTTTCTATGAAAATATAGGTTATGCTTGGTTCAGCAGAAAAACAAAAACACACATATTAATAGAGAGGAAAAAAATGTTCATTCAAACACACCACTAATATAACTAATGAACAGACTGTGAGTCTGATACCTACAATCTCAAGCATGCAGCAAGGTACTATTTTTAACCCTTCAAGTGCCAATCACAACAGCATCAGACCACATTCTATTTATCTTCTTTTTCCCCACTTTTCAGAGAATATAAGGTTTGAAACTTCATGTGAATGATCTTCCCTTATATTCTATGAAAAATGATTATAATAAAATAACAAAAGATACAGTATTCATCCTAAGTTTTGGGTTACCTTAACCGTTGCCATGCCGACTAAATTAAGATGCTGCACCCACTTCTAATTTTCAGCAAATCAGATTACTTGATCCAGGTTGTTAATACAAATTCACATACCTGATGACAAATAGTGTAGATCCAGATCAGCTGACACATGGACTTCTGTTTCTTCACTTTCATTCCTGTTCCTCTTTCTTCCCTGTCCCTCTCTTTCATCTCCTCTACTATGTCTTTTCTCCCTTTCTCTTGGAGACGATTGGCCTCGGTGGCTCATTTGGATGCACCGTCCGACTGGAAACCAGGAGGTTGCGGGTTCAACCCCCGCCGAAGTCGGCAACATTCTTTCATGGCGATTGATCATGAAATATTTTCTACGGTCATTCTCTCCCTTCCGCTGATTCAAGAAGGGCAGTTGTCAGTTTCAGTCGAAAGAATGTGCACAATACTGGTTAACTGCTTAGAGGACTAAGCCTGCCCAGTAAACATGTGGTTAGGTAAACTGACTGCGCTCAACATGACCCCATTGGGTTGACTGGGCCGTAAAACCTCAACACAAACAAAGTCTCTGGGAGACAACTCAAAATGACCCACAAGGGTTGACATGTCATTAAACCCCAACACAATCAATTAGTCGATTCTGGAGAGGCCAACTGATCTGGATCTACTCTGCAAAGGCAGTGCTCATCCCTATTCAGCAGGACTGTTGTTAACTCTTTACCATACTTATCCTAAAATTTGAAAAAGTCCATTTTACTACATGTTGATGTGGCTAAATTCTTGCCAGATGAGGGGAAAATAGTGTAGCGCTTGATCACATATGATCTGGGTCAACACTTTTCGATCAGGCTTGTCCTGTCCCATTACCATAGCACTACTTAAGGCACTTTTGTCAATCCAAAAGTAGTAATATTTTCTTATTTCTCAACAAAAACATATGTTGTGGGTACTCATTAGAAGTGCCTCGATGAGGCACTTCTAATAAGTACCCACAACATATGTTTTCATGGAGAAATAAAAAAAATATTTACCGGATACCCTCCCTTATCTAGACCTATGATAACTTAGAGTTGTTATGGTATATGAGAATGTGATCTGCAAGATAGATGAATGGCTCTGTAAGGCTGAAATTGCTTGTTAATCTTTACCACTTTCTTGGCTAATTCATCAGATGCAAATTGGTGGTATTTTTCTTATTTTTCCCAGAAAACAGGATTTGACATTTCATGCAAATTGTCTCCAACAGATGGAGACAATTTGCATGAAATGTCAAATCCTGTTTTCTTCCATTGGAGACAATTTGCATGAAATGTCAAATCCTGTTTTCTGGGAAAAATAGGACAACTATTTCAAAGTAGCATCTGCAGAAAATTGTACCCAGAGTGCTAAGCATTAACCCTTGTTCTGCTGAACCTGGATATAGCCTATCTTTGCAAACAGTATAGATCCAGATCAGTTGGCTTCTACACTGTCAGTCAGTATGTGAATTTATGTCAACAATCTGGATTAAGTAATCTGATTGGCTGACTATTAGAAGTGGGCATGGCATCTTAATTCATTTAGCATGACAAGGATTAAGGTTCTGTAGAGTAGAAGACACTCCCTCCTCTGCTTCACTAAGATTTATGCCTTTTTTGCTAATACTGATTTCTTCTGTTGATTTTATGTCGTGACAGTTACAGACACAAACAAATTCTGCAGCTGTGGTACTTTTAAAGGGCTAATCACAACTGCAGCAGACAACATTTTGATTTTTTTTTCTATTTTTTCAGAGAAAATAAGACTTGGCATTTCATGTGAATCATCTGCCTAGCAGATGATTCACATGAAATGCCAAGTCCTATTTTCTCTGGAAAAAATTTATAATAATGAAAATTTAGAATTGTGTCTGCGACAATTTTGCTTAAGCACTTTAACCCTTAAAACGCCAAGAAAACCTGCATCTGAAAATGTTGTCTGTTTATGTCGTCTGCTGAATATTCTTGCAAACTTTTCAAACCTACTTTTGCATACAGGCAAACAGTGTGGACCCAGATCCTACAGGAGCAGTCTGATCTGGGTCCACACTGTTTGCAAAAATGACTTTTAAAATCACAAGCAGATGGCAAGGCAGACAACAATTGTTGAGATTGGCAGTTTAAGGGTTAAGAGCTAATCTGAACATAACCATTTCAGTCAGCATAGGCCTAGACCAGCCTGCACATGTGTAGCACTAGAAAAGAGGACTACACAGAAAATTTATTTTTTCTAATTTCTCAGTGAGCATACATTGCTGTAGGAACTCATTAGGACTGTCTTAGAATTTCTTGAGAAATACCGAAATAACTCTTAAGTATTGGGAGAGGTAGGCCTATGCAAACAGTGTAGACCCAGATCAGATGCCACAGACTGCAGCATCTGATTAGGGTCTACACTTTTTGTCATGCATACAGAAATATTCTAGACACATCAAGAGGTAAAAGAATGGACTATCAAATTTTAGGACAAGTATGGTAAGTTGATAAGGTGTCTCAGTACTTAGGGTAAATATGGTAAGGAAACTACCAATATATTTTGTTTAAGTAAGTTTCTTTATTTGGTGCTATCACTGGTATGCAGTATGATCAAGGGCCTCATTGTTAAAGGCTCCATATTCCTCAAAAATAGACATTTTATTATCCAAGAAAGATTTAATAAATTGATATATGGTATTAATACAATCATAAAAATGTGGCACCTGACAGCCTGTAAAATTTCAGTTAGTCTCTCGTTTTTGAAATGAAATGATTTTTTATTGTATCTCTGAATTGATGTTGCCAATATAAATTAATAGATAAGATAAAAAATCATTTCATTTTTGATCCAGTTCAAAAACAAGATACTGAAATTTTACAAGGCCCAGTTGTTCAAAGCATCGTTAGCTTAACGAGCTTGTTAAGGATCATTTTGTTAACTGTTGTAGCAGATTCAATACACAATATTCTGATATTTTTTGCTGAAAAATGTGAGTAGCTTTTGCACTGCAAAAGCTACTCACATTTTTTCAGCAAAAAATTTCAGCATATTTGCGTATCACCCGATTAAAATTTTAACGAATCGTTAACTAACGACATCGTTAGCTTTGAACAACTGGGCCCAGGCTGTTAGATGCCACAATTAATGACCTTACTAATACTATATATCAATTTATGTATGAAAAATATCTATTTTTGAGGAATATGGAGCCTGTAACATGCACACCTGTGGGTTGATTGCTTTTTCTTTTTTCTTTTGTATCCCATAGAAGTCGCTTAAGTTTCTTGTGCACATGAAACAGAATTTGTTCTATAATTTTTAATTGATATAGACCATTATCCATAGTTTCCCTCCTAAATTGTTCATTGCCAGATTTTTCATATTCTTAGAAATTATGGTACTATGGTTATGTTTATTAATATTTCAGCAATCTCTCCAACAAGCCTGGGTAGTTCCAGTAACGTAGCGATCACAGCGACATCTATCACTACGACACCAGTTAGAGATGTCTCGTCAACTGTCAGACTGCGTAACAAACCTGAAAGTAAGGAAATAATTAAATAAAACAATTTTCATGATACACTGAAACCTCAGATAAAAGACAGTTCAAAGGTTGACCCTTAAAGTGTTGTATCCAAACAAAAACTTATAGATTTTATAGAAAAATGACCATTTATTGTCATTTTTCTATATAATCTATACATTTTTGTTCGGACAGAACACGGTCGTTTATCTAACGGTTTTTGCTTTGGATCCCAGCAATAGTGTTATCAAGACATTGTGGTATACATAGAGGATATTTACTCTTTGCTTTGAATACCATTATTATATTTTCATCAAGTGTAATGAAAGCATCAATATTTTCACGAGTGTGAAGCATGAGTGAAAATTTGAACGTTTTCATTACACAAGATGAAAATATTTATGGTACTCACTGAAAAAGAGTAAATTATCTTTTTATTTTATTTTAACACGCCAATGCACGCTTCTGATGCCATAACTATGTCTTTTGAACATGAGCATCATGGCGTCGACGTTCACTGCTTAACGTGAAGCACTGGAGAGACAAAAACAAAAAGTTTCGGCAAATTAAAATAATCTTGTTACCAAAATGTTCCTTACATTCGGATCTGTTAGTGAAACAATGAATACAACCGAAGTAATCCAAAACGAAGAATGAAAATAACATTGACTTATTATTTTTCACTAGTGAAAATATCATATTCTTTCACATGTGAAAGTATCATTTTTATTCATTTCAAATATACATTGATTTCACCCCTTGCAATACAATAAATGTAGTTTAACTTTCACCACTCTATGGTCAAAGTCAGCAGACGACAGAATTTGTGATATTTTTCTTCCAGAACATTGGCTGTGATGTTTCATGCAAATTGTCTCCTTAGCCTATTTTCTGGGAAAAATAAGAAAAATATTTATTTTGATAGGACGCTTTTTTTCAACCAAACAGTATCTATGTTATTCTTATTTCTCAACGAAAACATATGTTGTGGGTACTCATTAGAAGCACTTTGCTGAGGCACTTCTAATGAGTACCCACAACATATGTTTTTGTCGAGAAATAAGAAAACTATTTACCTGATACCCACTCTTATCTAGACCTATGCTAATATTTTAATAAGTCCAGTATTACTGCCTGTTGATGTGTCTGAGAACTGCTGGATGAGTTTCAAAAAGGTTAGACCTGGATTGGATAGGTCAAATCTGGGTCTACATTGTTTGCTCTGATCCGTCTGTTTGAATACCAAAATACACCAAAATACAGTGGATAAAAAATAAAGAATAGATGAAATTTGAAAATGTTTTATTAGTTTTAGTTTCATATTCCTTAAGATATTTTCTGGACTTCATGTGATTTATCAATGTTATTTAATAACATTCACCACTCTCAGGGCCACTGTAATTCAGCAGACAACAAATTCATGAGATTTTTCCCAGAAAAATAGGCTTTGACATTTGATGCAAACTGTCTCCAAATACAATGCCAAAACCTATTTTCTGAGAAAAATAAGAAAAATATTTCAAAATGTTGTCTGCTGAAATTTTACCCAGCATGCTTAGCTTTGAAATCTTTTAATGGTCTGCACACATTCACCACATGTTTTATGTTTCAGTATCGGCAGAAGATTATGAAACCAAACTTCATCGCCGAACATCGTATCTTATGGCAACGGCCAAAGACAAGTCTACAACGAGCTTGACGATGTCTCCCACAATGCAGCTGGACCCAAAGTAAGTTGAATACAGGCCTCCTAGTGAAACCTATAAAACCTATAATAACCTATAATTTTGTGTCAAACCTATAAAACCTTTATTTTGTTCATAAAACCTGTAAAAAGCCTGTATTTTCATGAAAAAACCTATATTTTTCACTTTTTGAACCTTCTCGCGACTCAGCCCTAACTTTTCTTCAAAATGCCCTACTATTTTTACTTTTTAGTCCCAAAAAATGATGAAAACTGTCAAGAAATTGTATTTTTTTCCTCGCTCGCTTCGCTCGCTTGGACTTTGTAAAATTCAGATCAACTTTTTCTGAATAATTGTGGCGCAAAAATTCATCAAGTATTTTTTCTTCTCAGTTTTAAATCTTTATATGAGTTTGGAAGAACCTTTTTTTAACCTATATTTTTTATTGAAAAACCTGTAAATATCCTATATTTTGAGTAAGAAGAACCTATATAAAAACCTATATTTCCAAAGTGGGCCACTAGGAGGCCAGTGAATAAGAAAGATCTTGCAAGAAATTATCATATAAATTGAAATAATAATGTGTATTAAACATATTTACCCAAGTATGTGGACAGGCAGGCCTTAGCAGTCTAGACCCAGATCAGAAGTAAAATGCTGCATCTGTTTGGGGTCTACACTGTTTGCCACCCATCCAGCAGTTTTTAGGGACACCAGTGGGTAGCAAAATGCACAGGGGCTAGTAACAAGCTTTTTGAGAAGAAAAATAAACTATTGTATAATAATATAGATATACTATCCTATAATAATATACACAAGTGTATATTATTATAGCATAGTATATCAACAAGCTTTTTGACAGGAAAGATATACTATCCTGTAATAATATACACGAGTGTATATTATTACAGGATAATGTATCTTTCCTCTGAACAAAGCTTGTTACTAGCCCCTGTGGTAAAATGGACTTATCAAGTTTTAAGAAAAGTAAAATGAGGAGTTGTCTGAATACTTAGGTACACAACTTTTTGCCACAACCAAAGACAAGTCAGTATCTGAACAGATCAACATCATTGTATGTCCCTCAATGCCATGATCAACTTATAGTAATAGTTGCAAACCAGTATGAAAAAGGGTCTTAGATCTTATACGACTAGAATCTTTTTTGATTGTTAGCATTCTGATCATAGACGGAGATAGTTACCCTCTGGTACACATATATTCATAGCTACAGATAAGAGGGGGTATCCACATAATATTTTTCTTATTTCTCCACGAAAACATATGTTGTGGTACTCATTAGAAGCCCTGTTTTCATGGAGAACATATGTTTTCATGGAGAAATAAGAGAGATATCAACATTTTTCGGATGAAAAAAGCGCCTTATCTGTTGCTATGTATATAATATTTTTCTTATTTCTCCACGAAAACATATGTTGTGGTACTCATTAGAAGCGCCTCGGTGAGGCGCTTCTAATGAGTGAATGAAAAAATATCAGAAGCTATCTGAAATTTATTTTCTTAAATAGGGTTGCTGACTTCTTTTATGAGAGGCGGAAACAAAAATGTAGTCGCATAAGATTTCAGTGGTCAGTCAGGAAAATTGAAACCTGACTGTTCTTTTTTTAGTCCTTAGAAGTGCCTTCATGAGGTGTTTCTAATGAGTACCCGCATGTATTCACTGAGAATTAGAAAAAATACCAATACTTTTTGGTGGCAGAAAACACATTATCTGGAGCTATGTAGCCTGATAAATAAATTTCTTACTTCAGGGTTGAATCCAGTGAGAACCTACAACATATGTTACTGTGCAGAATTAGAAAACATATCAATGCTTTCTGGTTGGAAAAAAAAAAGTGCTTTATCAAGTCAGACAATTCTCATAAAATGTCAAGCCTAAATAATAGCAAAAAACAAAATAGCAGGTGTGATAAGCACTTTAATAGTTAAGATAGTAATAAATTGCAGCATCTACATGTAATTATATTTGTTTGTTTCAGTACTCCAGCTACATTTAGTAAACACAAGAGCATGAGAAAATTGAAAGACTTCTTTGGAGAAAAGGTAAGAATAAAAAATATCATGTACCTTTACGAAAGTCCATACTTGTATTTATACGAGCAGAATGTATGTGTGTATGTGTGTGTATGTGACATTGTGTGTTCGCACACTCACCAGTTTATTTGTCCAGAGTTTAAATTCAGAAGGAACTGACATTGATAGAAGATATCATTGGAAGTACAAGAGCCAAGAAGCACAACTCTGATTCAAGTTACCTCCCCTTTGTGGTTGTGTGTGTGCATGAAAAATGTATGGTAAAATTAGAATGTTTTCCACTATAATTTTTCCTGCTGCTTTAAGTGTTAAGTTTTCTCACTAAAGTTCTGATCTTTGGCTAAAGACAATAACTTGAAATATTACATGCATAACCAAGAAATACCATGATTTCTACCAGACATAAAACTGGTATTTTCCTTGTTTTCAAAGAAGAAATATTTCCTCTTAGCCGGGGAAATAAATCTCTTTAACCGGAACTAGTTTTTTTTTGTAACATATGAACAGCCTAGATTTTGACCCTGCTGTCAGTATCATTTAGGATAAAAACAAAAGCTATCCTAAATATATTATTTATTACTACGCCAACCCAAAATAGAAATGACAGCGTAAACAAACTGGCAGACTAGACTTGCCACAAAAGCCTCTTAAATGGTGTACTCTGTTGCGGCGAAATGCATGTAATATACAGTTTATTCATTTCTCCTATTTTAAATATGGGATTTATAAACCACGGGAGGTAAAAAAAAATCCGATAAAGAAACTCGTGCTTTGCCCTCGTTTCTTTATCGGATTTTTTTTTACCACCCTCGGTTTATAAATCCCATATTTAAAATAGGAGAATGAATAAACTCTATATATCACATATTGGTCCATGTCTATATATGTATTTTCCAACCGTTACATATCCCTGGAAATGTAATAATATATAATTTCATACAAGTCTATGTGTATTTTCGTTTTCAGTATGAGCACATTATATGAGTTTATCTAACTCTGAATATGTTTGCATTCATTTATGTGAATCATTTGGTGTGCTCTTACTTAGCATGAGTCAGTGAACAGAAAACACAAATATTTTATTTATATATTTTCCAACTGTGGCATGGAAATGTAATGATTCCATATAATTTCAGACTCCAAAGATACTGGAAGCTCAAGAAAAGAAGCCTGATCCTGCCAGCCCACTACAAATGGTCATCAAAGAGGGAAGCCTTGGTTATAAGGTGGACCTTATAGATGGCAAAGTATGTCGGTGAAAATCTTTTTAAAACCCTTCATCATGGCAGCCATTTTTTTCCTCACAGTTATAATAGACTGTCGGATTTATTGTTTGCATCCTTGGCTGTCCAAAATATGCTCAGTGAATAATCTTAAATTACTTCGTTATCTAAGTACGACTTGAAATATGTGAAAGAGACCCAAAACACCAAATCATCATCATTAACAACAAGTCCTAACCATACTTGTCCTCATCTTGGTCTATGTGTCTGAAGCTCTGTTACAAGTTGATTGTAATCTAAAGACTTACGCTGATTCAAGAAGGCCAGTTGACAGTTGGCGAAAGAATGTGCACAATTAGAGGATAACTGCATTCAAATTTGTCATTTGGGGAGGTAAATCGGCGGTTTTACAGTCGAAAATTTCGTTTTACGGCGACGCGTCAGCAGAGCCGTAAAATGTAATTTGCGACCGTAAAACTGCCGATTTACCTCCCCAAATGACTAATTTGAATGCAGTTATCCCCATTCTAATGCATTTATTCATTTTTTCTGTTGGAAAAAACTACTATTTGCACAAAGTAACAAGTGGTGTGAGCTGCGTAAAACCAACTGCCAGCCAATGAGAAGCGACGTTACGTGTTTACCGTCAGATTTCCGAAGTATATCGCAGAATATACCGTCGCAAATGTTTGACGTTATCCAATCAGACGTCGCGTTACATATGCAAGTGCATTAGAATTCTGGTTAACTGCTTAGAGGACTAAGTCTGCCCAGTAAAAGTGTGGTTAGGTAAACTGACTGTGCTCACATGACCCTAGTGGGTTGACTGGGCTGTTAAACCTCAACACAAACATGGTAAAGCAAAGAGCCATTTTGCAAAATGAAAGTGTGGTTTGGTTAACAGACCATGCTAACATGAGCCTAGTGGGTTGACTGGGCCATAAACCCTCAACACAAATAATGTAATCTAAAATTGCAAAATGAAAGTTTCACTATAACTGTGTGCATTTCTTCAACTTTTCAGGTAGAAAACATCCAGTGTAGATTAAGCATGCACATCCACAAAATTTGATCTGACATAACCAACTTAATTACCACACTGTGCGCTTAGGTTTTTCAAAATTCCTGGAAAGAAACTTGACATGATAAAATAGGTATCTACCTACTAAGGGTGCACTTTAAAAAATTAATCAAAGGACTCATTTGCTGATGTCTATGTAATTTTTTTTATCTTCCTTATAAAAGCATGATTTGTGGGTACTAGTCAAGTTGATGCAATTCAAATGGGTACCCACAACATATGCATTTATAAAGAAGTAGCCAAAAAGTACACTGGCTGTAATCTGAAGACTACGGTATTGCTTGACTGTGCGCTTATACGGGAACGTGCAGTGATTAGGTCAAATATGATAGGTCTGTTGGTCTCTCATGCCATAAGGTTATTTTCTGTTTAGTGAGATTAATTTTCAGTTTTGCATTTCTTTCCAGCGAGCAAGTGACAGATCATGGCGACCTGTATGGGCTGTACTACGAGGACATGCTCTATATTTGTATAAAGAAAAGAGAGACCAATCAAATGCACCTGTAAGTTGACTCCCTGAATAAGCATCACAAGAAAATGTTCCTAATGGCAAATGCCAAGCCATTCTGTAATCCTTGCAGTCTGCTTGGGCACTTAGCTATTCACTGTAGGTTTTGCCAAGTTTGGATATCATCACGAAAACATGCCTAGGTAATTTTGACCCCCTTAAACCCCACTTTTGTATCGTAAAACTGGGGTATTACAGGGGTATACATTATTTTTCTTATTTCTGCTCAGAAACTACTTTATGGTTACTCATTAGAACTGCCTCATGGAGGCAGTTCTAATGAGTACCCATAATCTATGTTTTGAGCAGAAATATGAAAAATAGAAAAGTTTTTTTATCTGAAAATTTTCAGTTTTTGGAGGTGAAATTTTCTATATATTTGAATAGGCATGTTTTCGTAGTGTATATGTGAATCTACAGCGCTGAGTAAAAGGATATCCAGATAAATATTTTCCTTATTTCTCCACAGTAAACGTATATATGCCAGCGTATGACAGAACCTACAATAAGACCTGTGTGACGAGTGGAGATTGATCATGAAATATTTTCTATGGTCATTCTCTCCCTTCTGCTGATTCAAGAAGGGCAGTTGTCAGTTTCTGGCGAAAGAATGTGCACAATACTGGTTAACCACTTAGAGGACTAAGCCTGCCCAGTAAATGTGTGGTTAGGTAAACTGACCGCGCTCGACATGACCCCATTGGGTTGACTGGGCAGTAAAACCTCAACACAAACAAAAACCTGTGTGACGAGCAAAGATTCAGATAAGCTTGTACATCCAACCAGTATGGCAAGGCTTCTCGTTCATCTCTCTTTGGATAGCCTGGAGGCTGTAGAAGGCACATGCCATGAGTTAAGACTGATCAGACTGCATGGATGCACAGGCTGAATCTTTGTTGTCGCACAAGGCTTATTGTAGGTTTTGTTGTGGTAGGAGAACCTTATCAAGGTGCTTCTAATGAGTATCAGCAACATGTTTTTGAGGAGAAATAAAAAAAATATCTCTTCATAGAAAAAAAACAAGCCTTATCTAGAGCTGTGGACTACAAGAAACTGGGTAGCTTTGGCCAAACTATATGCAGGGATGGGAACCTTCAAGATTGAAAACTTTCATTTTAAGCATGAATTTCACTCTTACACATGTTCACAAGACCATCTGTATGTGTAAAAAGTAGCTATTTGGGTTAATATATGCCTGAAATAACTTTAAAAACTAATTATTAAACTAATTATCAGGGCCCAGTTGTTCAAAACTAACGATGTCGTTAGTTAACGATTCGTTAAAATTTACATTGAGTGATATGCAAATATGCTGAAATTTTTTGCTGAAAAAATGTGAGTAGCTTTTGCAGTGCAAAAGCTACTCACATTTTTTCAGCAAAAAATATCAGAATATTGTATATTGAATCCACTAAAACAGTTAACGAAATGACCCTTAACGAGCTCGTTAGGCTAACGATGCTTTGAACAACTGGGCCCAGTTGTATAGCTCCATAAGAGGGAGTATCCACATAAATATTTTTTCTTATTTCTCAATAAAAAAAAAATGTTGTGGGTACCATTAGAGGTGCCGCAGGGAGGCACTTCTAATGAGTACTCACGACATATGTTTTTTATTGAGAAATAAGAAAATTATTAGTAGTTTTTGGACTGAAGTTTTAGATATCAGGACTAATTAATATTAGTGACTATTCTCACCCCTGTATATGTCTGCATAGAACAGTCTTGACCATCACTCGTGTTCATGCAAAAGTTTCTTAACTGGTGTTGCATGTCTCTTTAAATGTAGCAAGTAGTTGTATATGTTTTGATACTTTTATTTTATATATGTTTGCTTTTGATACTCATATTAAAAGGGAATCCGACTCATAATAAAATTTTTGGGGAAAAAATTGACACTGAACACATTTATAGTTTTTTACAGTTGATCACCATATTGTGAGCAGCTTCATTTTATGATTATTTAATAGATATTGTCATTTTGAAGGCTTTTATTATATAGGAGCCAGCACACGACAAAACCTACAACAAGCATACAACCAGCAAAGAATCAGTTCAGCCTGTGCATACCTGCAGCCTGATCAGAGTCTTCACCGATTATGTGTGCTTTCTAATGCGCCTGAGCTATCCAAGGAGGGATTAACCAGAATCCTTGCCACACTGGGTGGATGTACAGCCTAATCTTGCCGGCCTCTGTGGCTCAGTTTGATGCGCCATCCGCCTGGAGAGGAGGAGGTCGCGGGTTCAACCCCCGCCGAGGTTGGCAACATTCTTTCGTGGAGATTGATCGTGAAATATTTTCTACGGTCATTCTCTCCCTTCCGCTGATTCAAGAAGGGCAGTTGTCAGTTTCTGGCGAAAGAATGTGCACAATACTGGTTAACCACTTAGAGGACTAAGCCTGTCCAGTAAACGTGTGGTTAGGTAAACTGATCGCGCTCGACATGACCCCATTGGGTTGACTGGGCCGTAAAACCTCAACACAAACAGCCTAATTTGAGTTTGCTAGTCACAGAGGTCTGATTGTAGGTTTTGTCATGCACTGGCTCATATATGAATTGATTATCACACGTATGTAATACTACCATACATACATTGAAAAAAACAACAAAAAAACTTACACACACAAAACAAACACACAACAACTAGTAATTGCATTTTATTATTGAAACCTATGCAATTTGCCTGTGAAACTGACAATAATGTTCTTGAGAAAAACAGTCCTCAGCATACTGGAATAATTGGTGTGATATGATTACCTGGGCCCAGTTGTTCAAAACTAAGGATGTCGTTAGGTAACGATGTCATTAGGTAACGTATCGTTAAAAATTTTAGCATTAATTATGGCATATACACTAATATTTTAGTTGAAAAAAATGTGAGTAGCTTTTGCATTTGCAAAAGCTACTCACATTTTTTCAGCAAAAATACCTGTGAATTAGATATTATATTTACTAGAACAGTTAAAATTTTGACTACTAACGAGCTCATTAAGCTAATGATACCTTGAACAATTGGGTCCAGATCTTTACCATACTTATCCAAAAACTAGTATAGGGGGATTTCCCTTAAAGGTTTATTCATTCATCTTGACACCCTTTTTGTGTGATACAGTCTAGACATGTGCCAAATAATGTTCAATTACTCAAAAATAACATAAGACTTCTATATATTTTTTAAATTTACTTTTATTTAGCTTTCCAGTCCTACTGGTTTTGTCAAGATTGGATGTATGGCAGCAATTTTCTTTTAAATGTCAAAATACATTGTAGTCTATGGATTTTCACTTTTCTGATTTCTTACCTGACTGTTGAAAATTATCTGGGCCCAGTTGTTCAAAACTAATGATGTTGTTAGTTAACAAATCGTTAAAACTTTGATCGTTAAATATAGCATATACGCTAATATTTTTGCTGAAAAAATGTGAGTAGCTTTTGTATTTGCAAAAGCTACTCACATTTTTTCAGCAAAAATACCTCTGAATTAGATATTGTTCATACTAAAACAGTTAACAGTTTGACCACTAACAAGCTCGTTAAGCTAACGATGCTTTGAACAACTGGGCCCTGAATTCTAAATACAGCAAAATTCCGCTATGACTACTGCACGAAATGGGACTGCCTAACAGTGGTCTTAGTAGTAGGGTGGTCTTAATATTGACCATAGAATTATAAGAAAGAAACCATTTGAGACCGGCAAAAGTTGGTCTCAGTAGCAGAGTGGTCTTAATTTTAAGTGGTTTTAACCGATTGTATACTGAATAGACCCTCCCACACTATACAATGGAAAAGTCCAATTTCAATTTTAGATACGTATGGCTATGAGATTTACATATTCCTAGATGAAAATGGCTAAACTATTTGCAAACAGCGGAGACCCAGATCAGACGCCGCATTCTGCAGCGTCTGATCTGGGTCTGCACTGTTTGCTAATTACCCTTTTACGGGTCTCCCAACTACAATGGGTTAGTAGTTGAATTTTAATGTTCATAATTGGAGTTCATTTAACAGAATTACCCTAAATATTCAGCCCTAAAAATTTGATCATGCATTTGAAGTCTGGGTATTTCTGAAAAGGCTAAGTGGCAAACAGTGTAGACCCAGATCAAACTGCTCTGTATGAGCAGTTTGATATGGGTCTCCACTGTTTGCTCAGGCCTATCTGTCTGAATATTTAGGCCACTGGAATGTTCCGTTTATTTACTGATATATTTATATATATGCATATTTCCTGCAACAAATAGATGTTGTCCTTTCAATTTTCAGTTCGTAGTTCATGCTTTAACTGTTAAAGTTGGCGCTCAGCAGGTCTGTACAGTGTGGATTGCCTCCCTTTATTTTAGCTTCGTAATTGCTTTCTTTGCTTGATTATTTTCGGTGCACTTAGAGAGATGAGTAGATGCTTGGTTCTACACAGTGTGAATATCTGCCCATCTCATTCTGTGTCAGCCTTGACATTCCAGATAAGCCTGAGGTGTTATCTTTTGTGATGAAATCTGTTGATAGATTATTTATACCTCATGAAAACATATATTGTTTGTTAAGTGCTTTTAATGAGTACCTACAAAATACATTTTATGGAGAAATTAGAACAGATATGTATCTGGAAACAGAGGAATTGTTAAGGAGGGGTATTTGATGATAATTATATCCCTCGCAAGCTGTGATTGTGGGGGTATATTGTTTTCATCTTGTCCATCTGTATGTCCATCTGTCTGTCGATCCATCAATCTGTCATCTCTTGGTCTTTTTTTGTGGGGGCTATAGAATAAGCACTGCGCATTGACCTTTCTTGTTCTGGAATAATTTGCTTTCATTCTCCATAATAATGTATGTTGTGGGTACTTATTAGAAATGCCTCAGCGAGGCACTTCTGAGTACCCACAACATGTGTTTTTATGGAGAAATAAGGAAAAAAGATATTGAGGCCCTTCCTGGGGTTTTGGAGAATGGGAACAAGACCATTTATTTTGTGGGAACATGAGAAAAAAGTCTAAAAAATGAAGGGAACGGGGGAATAAAGGTAAATTTGGGGAACAGGGAATATAGAAATTCAAGATTATGATTTTGGGAATCAAGGGAAAAGGCCGATTTATTTCAGGGGAGGGCCTCATTATTCCATAAATATCACCAAATACATTTGTACTCTTCCATAACAACATTTTAGCCTTTAATACTCTCTGGACAAATTCAGCAGATGACAATTTGTTGATATTTTTCTAATTTTTCCCAGAAAACAGGATTTGACATTTCAGGCAAATTGTCTCCATTGGAGATAGTTTGCATGAAATATCAAATCCTGTTTCCTGGGAAAAATAAGAAAAATATTTCAAAATGTTGTCTGCTGAAGATTTTACCCTGAGTCCTTAGCGTTAAAGAATAATTTAGAATGTTTTCTGTTGCTGTTGTGACTTGACCTTCAAAGGTTAATCTGTATCTGTCTGTATCAGCCCAATGCCATTTATTGGATCCCATCTCTTAACGATTCTTTTACTTACTATACTAGCCAAAAGCTCTAAACAGCCACTTACAATTTGTCAATTTTCTTCAAAACCAAAATAAATCTTACAGTTCCATAGCTCTTGATAAACTGCTTTTTTCAACCCAAAAGTATTGATATTTTTCTTATTTCTCCACAAAAACATATGTTGTGGGTACTCATTAGAAGTGCCTCGGTGAGGCACGTCTAATGAGTACCTACAACATATATTTTCATGGAGAAATATGATCTGGATACCCACTCTTATGAAGGGCTATGAGTTCTGTCTACATCCCCCATCCCCAAATAGGCAGATTTGTCAGCCAATTAGACATCAGACTATTCAACAAAACTCTAAACATAACATCCAGAATGCGCTGATGAATGCAGGTACCCCCATTTTTAAAATTCACAAAATTCAGCATTTTGTCATAATATGTCAAAAATCACTTCCTGAAATATCCAATTTTCACAAGCAAAACCACTTTATTAATAAAACATATGACTGAAGAAACAAATTTATACAGAAATGAACACTATTCCTGCATGACAGGAGTTGCTATAGGTTAAAACCTTAAAAAATACCCCGCCACTCAATGCAAATTTTTGTTACGAGGGTCGTGCAAAAAGTTCTGTCACTAATAGGCTTCCTTGGTTTTATCCTAGGTATATTTTAAAATGCTTCACTGCTCTTGAATGGTGTGTTGAAAAGCTAACGATATCCGTTTATTTCGTGCGAATTGCTTTCCAACTGACCGAGATATTTCAAATTGAAATAGATGCAGTCATATACACTGACCAATTTACTTGTTACATTGGAACATGGACCAGAGGACTGAAATTCGTAGCTATATTAAATGCCGCATTAGGGTTATATAGAGTCAAAGCAGATATTTAATGAATTGTGTGGTATATATGGACCTAAGACCATTTCAATGCACACAGTTTTTAGGTGGGTTAAAGCTTTTATTAAGCTGGGGTATTTTCTGTTGAAGATGATACCAATCCTGGAAGGCCTAAAACCTCTGTTACCAATGCTAACATCCCTGCTGTAAAGGTTGTGGTCGAACAGGATTCACAACTGTCTGTCAGAGATATAGCTAGTTGTACTGGCATATCAGAAGGCAGTGTGCAAACAATTCTGAAAAAGCGTTTGGACCTGAGAAAGGTTTGCGCTAGGTGGGTACCTCATTTGCTCACTGAGGAGCAAACGACACAACGCCTTAAATGTGCCCAGAAACTTTTGAAACCATACAAAGGCTGTAATAGTCGGGTTATTTCTAACTTGCTAACAGGTGATGAAACCTGGGTGCACATGTAAAGAAGGGCTGATAATAAGCAGTGGAAGCGAAAAGATCAAAAACACCCATGTATTGCCAAGAGAACCATAAATGAAAAAGATATTGTACGCAATTTTCTTTAATTCAAGTGGGCCAATCATTCAAGTGCCTTATCCATCTGGTCATACAGTCACTGGCCGATTCTACAAGAATTCTGTACTGAAGAAAGTGAAAGAGTTTTACAATAAGAAACGACCAAGCAAAGGATGGTCAGGAGTCCACCTTTTACATGACAACGCCTCCTCTCATAAGTGAGGTTGTTAAGTCTTTTTTGGCTTCTGAAAAGGTGAAAGTTTTAAATCATCCACCTTATTCACCTGACCTGAGTCCCTGTGACTTCTTTTTATTTCCAAGGCTTAAGAAAATGCTTTCTGGAAATAAGTATACATCTAGAAGTTCTCTTGGCAGTGCTATTTATCAGTGTCTCCAACAGACACCAAAAGAAGACTATTTATCTGCTTTTTGCGACTGTGTGAAAAGGTTACAAAAATGTGTTTCAGTAAAGGGGGAATACTTTGAAGGTTTGTAATAAAAATATGTTTGATAAAATGTAGCACTGAAGTAATCGGAACCCAGTGACAAAACTTTTTGCAGGACCCTCGTAATTTTGAAAAAGGGGTACCTCTGTTCATCGGTGCCTTCTCAGTTCTGGATGCAATGTACTGAATAATGCTAAACCTTCTATTGGTATGGTTTACTGACATATTGACATGTCTGGATATATGCAAACATAATTTTGGATAATTGTGAGATTGCTTATGTCTTTGAAGGAAAATGATAAAAACTTAGTGGCTGGTTAAGACTTTTAGAATGTTGTCTGTTGCTGTTGTGACTTGACCTCTAAAGGTTAATCTGTATCTGTCTGTATCAGCCTAATGCAATTTATTGGCTCCATTTCTTAACCCTGGTCCTGCTGTACACGGATATGCACTGCCTTGACAAATAGTTTAGATCCAGATCAGTTGGCTTCTCCAGAAGCCAACTGATCTGGATCTGCACTGTTTGTCATTAATTTTGTGATTTTTTTTTTTTTTTTTATCATCAACCCGGATAAAGTAATCTGACTGGCTGAAAATTAGAAGTGGGTGTGGCATCTTAATTTTTGACAGTTACTTTCACTCATTTTAGACTGAATAAACTCCCCCATAATACGTATTGGAAGAGTCCAATTTCAATTTTAGGTATGTCAAGCTATGTGATTTAGACGTTTCTAGAGAAAAATGGCTCAACTATTTTCCAAGAGTGGAGAACCTGATTAGACACTGCATTCTGCAGTGTCTGATCTGGGTCTGCACTGTTCGCCATTTACCCCTCTTGGGGTCTCCAGACTAAAATGGGTGAAAATTTTGTTTAACAATGAAATTAAATGGTTTAGTTATGATTAGATGTATGCTGTAACATGAACATTAAAACATGCTACACGTATTAATGTAGAAAACCGCCACAGAGCACCAACAGTTTTGCATATTATGCATTTGTCTATTTTTGGCACACAGTTCATTGTAGCTAGTATCTTACCATCATATAGTACACTTTTTAAAATTATTGATAGTTTTGTTATTTCTAAAAAAAAAATGATGGTTTAAAAATAAAAAATAAATTCAGCAGATGGCGCTTTGAAATATTTTTCTTATTTCCCCCAAATATAGGCTTTGACATTTCATCCAGATTGTCACTTTAGGAGAAAATTTTGCATGAAATGAATGTCAAAAGACTTTTTTCTGGGAAAAATAAGAAACATACCATTACGGTATCATCAGCTGATTGCCTGTTGAATCTGCCCAGAGCGAGGTAAAAGTTTTAGTCACTACAGTGAATCAGAGTGAGCATAGGGGACCAGAAGATATGTCTTGTTATTTTTGCACTAAAACATATATTGTAGGGTACTTCAGAGTATAGCAAGTACACACAAGGTATGTTTTGGTGCAATAAATATTATCCTAAGTTATAACCACATTTTTTATGCCCCCAGCAATAGGACATATAACGATTCGCCCTGATGTTATGTCCATCTGTGTGTTTATCACCTTTTGTAATCAGAGTCTGACAAATGTTTACATTCAAATTTACATTGACATTTACATCCAAATTTCTCTTGGAAGTCATAACTTTGGTACCTTTTATATGTTAGGAAGTTGAATTTGGTATGCTACTTAACCAGCCCTAAACATTCAACTCTGTGCTAGAGTTACTCCTGGGTCATGCCCTGGGGTGGGGCTAGGGGTCAGAATATACAAAAGATCAGATTAAGCATTTGGAAAATAGTTGCTGAAATTTATGCACCCAGATGTTGTTGCCAAAGGGTGGGGGCATTTGTGTACCTTTTGACACATGTCTAGTTTTCTTTCTTTTCTTTTTTTTTTTTTTATTTTTTTTTTATTTTTAACTAGAAGAGCAGTTTGATGGTACCATAATATAAACCATGCCATGAGAAAAGATATTAAGGCATATGTAGACAGGTCTAAATTAGTCCTACACAGCTGATTGGGATATTAACCCTTATCCTGTTGACCCCAGATATGCCCTGCCTTTACAAACAGTGTAGATCCAGATCAGTTGGCTTCTTCAGAAGCCAACTGATCTGGATCTGCACTGTTTTTCATTAATTTTGTGACTTTTTATCAACAACTTGGATCAAGTGATCTAATTGGCTGAAAATTAGAAGTGGGTGTGGCATCCTAATTTATTCAACATGGCAAGAGCTAACTTTTCATACATCTTTATTTATCATGTGGCTAATAATAATTGTCTTTATACGGAAAGTTTGCTTTGTTTTGCATGAATGCTTCCATTTTTTACCCGTCAGTTTTTAGAAACAAAATAAGTAAGTACTTACTTGCCTTAATTTAGTCCTAGCTATTGATAGTGTGTTTGTTTCATCAGAGCTTGTGTTTGCCTTGCTTGAAAAAAAACATCTGTTTCGTGTTTCATGCCCTGATTTTATCTGTGATAGGCTAAAATTTTCATTAGTGAACTAAGATCATTAAGATGTCTTATATGCTGTACATTACGAAAACACACCTATTCAAATATATTGAAAATTTCACCTCCAAAAACTGAACTTTTCAGATAAAAAACTGATATTTTTCTTATTTCTGCTCAAAACATAGATTGTGGGTACTCATTAGAACTGCCTCAGTGAGGCAGTTCAAACGAGTAGCCACAATCTATGTTTTTGAGCAGAAATAAGAAAAATAATGTATACCCCTGTAAACCCCAGTTTTAATATAAAAAGGTGGGGTTTAAGGGGGTTCAAAATTATATAGGTATGTTTTCGTGATGATTCAGATTTACCCTTTTACCTTAGCAAATATTGTAGACCCAGATCAGACACAACAGAACACAGCATGTAATGGGAGTTTGCACTGTTTGCCTTTCATCCAACAGGTAGTAAAATGAACATTCAAATTTTAGAATAAAATGGACATTCATATTTTAGAACAAGTGTGATAAAGCGTTAAGCTTTTTAACTCTTAACTTTGAAGATTCTTTTTAGCAGTGGCTTAAGTCCCTACTGGCTTTGAATGAAGGCATTTGTTATTAAACCTTTATCACTCTCTGGACAAATTCAGAAGATGACAGATTGATGATTATTTATTCTTATTTTGCCCAGAAAACAGGGTTTGAAATTTCATGAAAATTGTCTCCTGAGGAGAAAACTTGCCAGAAATGTCAAACCACGTTTTCTGGAAAAAAATGAGTAAAACACTGCAAGTCAACATGTCATCTGCTGACACTTTTACCCAGTATGTTAACCTTTGTCCTGCTGAATAAATTAAGCCACACCCACTTCTAATTTTCAGCCAATCAGATTACTTGATCAAGGTTGTTGATATAAATTCACATACTTTATGGCAAACAGTGCAGATCCAGATCAGCTGGCTTCTTCAGAAGCCAACTGATCTGGATCTACACTGTTTGCAAAGGCAGGGTATATCCGGGTTCAGCAGGACAAGGGTTAAGCATCAAAGATTCATTTTGCTTGCCTCAGCCAACATAATAGTGTTGTTACCAAATATGGTATTGTCGTATTGTTTGGTCTGGATCAATATTACTTGCTCAGTAGGGTCTTTCTGAACATTTAGCTTAAATATGGTATTTTCTTGTTGAAAATGTTCACTTTCTATCTAAATTTGCATGTCCGTGTTGTAAAATGCTTTTTTACTGAGGCAGAAATTAGCTTACTTAGGCAGAAAATAGCTAGGCATAAATAACAGAAAATAGCGAAGCATTTAGGTATAAATAAAATAGAACAGTCACGACACATATTTTACAGTGTATTTTCAGTAGTTACAGTTTTTCTGTGATTTCTGTTTTGTCAGATTTTGTTAGTACGATGCAAAAGACGCTAATGGGTTGACACGTTAAACTATATATCATCATCATTTGTTATTTATAATCTTATAAGACAAGTTCTATACTGTAGTAATGTATCTTAAAAAAAAAAAAAAAAAAAAAAAAAAAAAATCTCTTTGCAGGTAAATAAGTTTATTTTTTTTATTTTAAAATTTTTAAGAGCTGAAATCAAAAGACCTGTAGTTGTATTTAAATATGAGGGGCATTTGAAAAGAAGTACTTTACGGTTAGACAGTCTACTTAATAATACATTATACCAGTATTTAAAAACATAGAAGAACTGTCTGGAGTATTGTAATAAGTCACAGGACGGTTCCTAGTTGTCTGAGTAGAATTTGATGATCTATAGGAACAGCATCATTGACTGTGGCGTCTGATCTGGGTCTGCACTGTTTGCCAATTACCCTTTTACCGGTCTCCCGACTACAATGGCATAAAGATTGATTTTGTTATGTTCTTATGTTTTTCAGCAGCCCAATGTTTTCTCCTATGATGAGCAGCCAATCTCAGTGAAGGCGAGTATCGTTGACATTGCCCATGGTTACACGAAGAAGAAGAATGTGTTTCGCTTGCAGACATACAACATGTCAGAATACCTGTTCCAGGCAGACGACTTAGAAACTATGATGTCATGGATTGAGGCTATAAAAGGAAATAATAATCCTGATAAAGATGTAAGTTTTTATTAGAGGTAACCTCCACTTTGTCTCACCAGTGCCTGTCCGTCAGTCTGTCCATCAATATTTGGACCATATCACGGTGAAAAGAGCCCTTATAGCATATACAAAGAGCAAAGGTTCAGGTGAAGATGTGCATTTGCCTAGTTCCGCAGAACCTATGCTGTTTACTGATGTAAACGATAGGCCAAGGGGAAAGTTCTGCCCAAGAACTAGACATGGGTAGTTTCATTTGTGGTGTTTGTTTTGTCATTGTTAGTTCACCTGAGCAACTTTCAGGGAGAGCTTTTGTACAACCCTTGGCGTTGGCATTAGCGTTGGGGTTGTTTATTCCTCATCTTCCCTTCTTTTGATGTCTCCGGAAAGCCGTGCTCGGTGATTGTAGTATTTTTTGAGTATCCTCAGATGTATTTGAGCCAGCGCATGACAAAACCTACAATAAGACCTGTGCGACCAACAAAGACTTAGATCAACCTGTACATCCACCCAGTATAGCAACGGTTCTTGTTTATCCCTTTTGGATAGCTCGGAGGCTGTAGAAGGCACGTGCGATCAATGAAGACACTGATCAGACTGTGCAGATGCACCGTCTGATCTGAGTCTTCACTGGTCGCATAAGTCTTGTTGTAGCTAAGGCTTACATTCAGATCCTGAAAAAGCTAAGGCAGGAAAGATCCTGGAAAATATTGTATTGTTGTAAATTATGTTGTATTTGAAGCAATTGAAATAAGGTTTTAAACCAGGTCTTATTGTAGGTTTTGTCGTGCCCTAGCTCATTTTTGCTAAGGGGCTGGGCATGTGCTCTGAAAGATTGATTGACAGAAAGTCTGAAGAACCTTTTTCTCTTGACGTGGCTCATTTGTGTCGATGCTAGCATTTAGCTCCTATACTAGGCTTTGAAAACATGACATAATCCTCCATGGGTGTTTCATTATAAATTAGAGGACATTAACGCTTGTCCTGCTGAACCCGGATATACCCTGCCTTTGCAAACAGTGAAGATCCAGATCAGGTGCCATTAAGTATGTGAATTTATAGCAACAATCCTGATCAAATAATCTGATTGGCTGAAAATAAGAAGTGGGCGTGGTACCAATTTATTCAGCAGGACAAGGATGAAGGAGGAGTATTTGGTGATAATTCTTGGATAATTTTTTTGCAGTTCGTCATAAAAACATATGTTGTGGGTACTGATAAAATAATGTACAAAACTATTATTTTGCAGTCAAACGGAGTAGCCAGTGCTGAACTCATATTTCGTAAGAGCCAAGAACTGGAATCTGCACCACTGATTTCAACAAAGACATCCCCTCCGCAGGCACAGAAACTCAACAAGAAAACATCTGTATTGTCCATCAAACCAAAAGTGATGGCATCACCAAATGCTAAACACAGAAAAACTTCAACAGAAAAAGGTTTGTATTAGTAAAAAGTAAAAACCAATACAAGTAAGGATCTGAACCCATAGTACATTTGTTACAACATTAGGGGACACAAAGTTCTGATCTATATATCCTTTCATATATATATCCTTTCAATATTATTTTTACTTATTTCAGATATGCAATGATTTCACTATTTGCGATATATATATCCTGAAAATAGAATTTGAAATTTCACATGAATCATCTATTTCATGTTAAATAATTTTAAATGTTGTACGCTTAAATTTGTGCTTTAAGTAAAGAAATTATGTCAACAACTTTTTTTATCCTAGTGCTTCAAGTAAGTTCCTTTTTCTGGACACAACCATTATTTTATGACACTGTAGTATAAAACCCTTGTCCTGCTGAATAAATTAAGGTGCCACTCCCCTTTCTAATTGTCAGCCAATCAGATTACTTAATCTAGATTGTTGATATAAATTCACATACTGAATGACAAACAGTGCAGATCCAGATCAGTTGGCTTCTTCAGAAGCCAACTGATTTGGATCTGCACTGTTTGCAAAGACAGGCTATATCCAGGTTCAGCAGGACAAGGATTAATAAGACTAATGAATACCTACATTATACATTTTCATGGAAAAATAAGAAAAAAAAAACAATTTATCTAGGTACTCATCCAGAGTGCTGTCAACAATAAAAATTTTAAGTTATAAGTATTTAGTGGCTAGGCAGTTCTAATAAGACCGGTTTCCATGGAGATGGATTCCTTGGAGAAATAAGTGTGCTGCTTATTAACTGTTATGTCTTGTATATTCTTACCTTGACATGTACTTACATAAAATATGAAGTCACTTTAACCCTTGTCATGCTGCATAAATTAAGATGCCACGCCCACTTCTAATTTCCAGCCAGTCAGATTACTTGATCCGGTTTTTGATAGAAATTCACATATTTAATGACAAACAGTGCAGATCCAGATCAGTTGGCTT
Source organism: Anodontia alba (assembly GCA_964016985.1). Taxonomy (NCBI): domain Eukaryota; kingdom Metazoa; phylum Mollusca; class Bivalvia; order Lucinida; family Lucinidae; genus Anodontia; species Anodontia alba. The sequence goes on from OZ024833.1 coordinate 1,871,017, forward strand.
CTTCAGAAGCCAACTGATCTGAATCTACACTGTTTGCTAAGACAGGGCATGTCATGTTCAGTAAAAGAAGGGTTAACTTATACTTTTCCTGAAGTACCAATAACCTGTTGATGTGTCTGAAATTGGCTGGATGAGTGGCAGACAGTATAAACTTTGATCAGATGTCCATTCTGTGACGTCTGATCTCTGAGGCTACAGTTTTCTTGGCCCTCTCTGTCTGAATACTTAATATGAATTTGGTATCACAAAACACACACACACACACATGCACATATGCAAACACGCACACACACTTCATAAATTAACAAAATTGTTTAATGAATTTTAAAAGTATTTTATTTTTCTGCTTTACAGATGAGACAAAAGAGACGAAACAAAAGAACTGGAAGAACAAGTTAGGGAAGAGTATTAAGAAACATATTGGTTCTAGCCCTAGTCCCACCATCCAAACAGTTCAAGAAGTCGGAGGCATGTTTGGAGTTCCACTTGAATGTTGTACTCCTTCTCCTAACAATGAGGTAATTACTGTTCTCTCATTTAACCCTTAAACTGCCAGTCACAACAATTGTCGCCTGCTTTGTCGTCTGCTTGCGATTTTAAAAGTCATTTTTGCAAACATTGTGGACCCAGATCAGACTGCTCCTCTAGGAGCAGTCTGATCAGGGTCCACATTGTTTGCCTGTATGCAAAAATAGGTTTGAAAAGTTTGCAAGAATATTCAGCAGACGACGTAAACAGAGGACATTTCCAGATGCAGGTTTTCTTGGCATTTTAAGGGTTAATGCTTTACATGCTGGGAAAAAAATTCAAAAGAATGCATGGGAACATTTTTTTTGTGCATTTTTGCCTTAATGGCATGAAAAATCAGACCCATTTTGTTTTAAAGAAAAATATCAAATCTGTCATTTGCTGATTTTGCCAAAAACAAAATGGATGCAACCAGCTGATACATCTAAAAAATGCTGGATTGGTGCCAAACAGTGTAGACTCTGGTATCTGATCTAGGTCTACTGCTCCTGCCAGTCTATTCCAATTCTTAAGATAAATGTAAGGTAATACACTACAACCTCAGTATAACACGGTACGTTATAACACGGTTTTGGATATAACACGGTTCGAAGATGGATCCCAAAAATGTATAGATTATATTGAAAAATGACCATAAATGGTCATTTTTCAATATAATCTATACATTTTTGTTGGATATAACACGGTTGTTTAACTAACACGATTTATGCTATGGACCCCAACAATAGTGTTATAAAGAGGTTGTGGTGTACTAAAACTTACTCTTTCAGTTTGTGCCGCTGATAGTGGACATGTGTACACAGATTGTGGAGGCCAAGGGTCTAGAGATGACAGGTGTGTACCGTATTCCTGGTAACAAGGCTGCAGTAACACTGCTACAAGAGGAATTTAATAAGGTATGTAAGAAACATATCATATACAAAGGTATTAGGAATCTGAATAACTGCACAGCCTGACCATGATATATACTTTTAGCTTACAGAATGTTTATGGTCCATACATTATGTTAGTGATCAATGCAGACCCTGATCAGACTAAGAAGATGTGCAGGCTAGCCTTAGTCAGCTCTGGTCATATATGTTATAAGGTTATTCTCTATTTAGAAAGGCTCATAAATGCATAAGTGTTCTGGCAGTTATGTAAAGTCAGACTGGTGTTCCTTGAGCACCATCTTCATGCATGGGAAGTTATACGAGGGTCCTGCAAAAATTTCTGTCACTAATAGGCTTCCTAAGTTTTATCCCAGGTATATTTTAAAATGCTTCACTGCACTTCAATGGTGTTTTGAATAGCTAACGATACCCATTTATTTCGTGCAAATTGCTTTCCAACTGACCGAGTTATTTCAAATTGAAATAGATGCAGTCATATACACTGACCAATTTACTTGGTATAATAAGAAACGACTAAGCAAAGGATGGTCAGGAGTCCACCTTTACATGACAACGCCTCCTCTCATATGTGTGAAGTTGTTAAGTCTTTTTTGGCTTCTGAAAAGGTAAAAGTTTTAAACCATCCACCTTATTCACCTGACCTGAGTCCCTGTGACTTCTTTTTATTTCCAAGCCTTAAGAAAATGCTTTCTGGAAATAAGTATACGTCTAGAAGTTCTCTTAGCAGCGCTATTTATCAGTGTCTCCAACAGATACCAAAAAAAGACTATTTATCTGCTTTTCACGACTGGATAAAAAGGTTACAAAAATGTGTTTCAGTAAAGGGGGAATACTTTTAAGGTTTGTAATAAAAATATGTTTGATAAAACGTAGCATTGAAGTAATCGGAACCCAGTGACAAAACTTTTTGCAGGACCCTCGTATGAGTTCATTCCCTAGCCAAATCATACCATAGACTGTAAAAATTCTACTACTTGCTCTTTTGCTTGGCACTCAACAGTTAGAAAGTAGAATTATGAATAAGAACTGGTCAGCCCAGTGTTGGTATAGTGTGACCCAGTAGGCTATTATGGCATGTGTCTATGACATGATATTTTAATGCATTAGCACTCTAAAAGTGAGCATTGAGCTCCCCGCTGTAATAGCTAGTCCTGAGTCATTGTGATAGGACTGAAATGTTTTAAAGCAATTTTAAACACCAATAAAACAAACAGAGAAGTTCTGTTCGTGAGATAGGGTGATAATTGTAGCAATAATTTAGGAAAAGTTTATTTTGCAAATAAATTTGTCTTGCAGGTTCTAATTGACAGTATCTCATGGTCTGCTAGGCAGATGATTCACATGAAATGTCAAGCCCTATTGTCTCTGAAAACTAATTAAAAAAAAAACAAAAAAACACACAACAGAATGTCTTCTGTTCCAATTTTGAATGGAGTTTTAAATGATAATGATTATTTTTTCCAGGGTATAGAGTCGATGAACCTTGATCATGAGAAATGGTGCGATGTGAACGTGATCAGTAGTTTACTGAAATCTTTCTTCCGTCAGCTGCCAGAACCTCTAGTCACAGATGGTAAGTTGTATTTTGCTAAATGAGAAAAAAAAAGTACGAGTAGCCTCAAGCAGAAAGATGTCTTTGAGCATATGTGAAATGTGCAAATTTGGATTATTTTGCAAATTCACTCAGTCTGTCAGGGTGTTCGATGTTTGTTGATGATGGTACTGTGTCCGTTGATTCTATAAGCAGAAAGCAAAGGCTTTAGCTCCAGAAATGAGGAGTGTCCGGAAAATTATTTTTCTTATTTCTTCATGAAAATGTATGTTTTGGGTACTTATTAGAAGTGCCTCACAGAGGTGCTTCTAATGAGTACCACAACATATTTTCATGGAGCAATAATTAGGTATATTCGACCTAATTACCACACTGTGTTTTTATTTTCAAAACTACTGAGAAAACTTGCGGTAAAATATGTACCTACCTATACTTTTTAAAAAAAAAAATCAGTGAAGGACATCAAATGATGCTTATGCGATGTCTTTGTGTTGTTTTTTTTCTGATTTTCTGATTTTCTCTAGAAAAGCATTTGTTGTTGGTACTCATTCGAATTGCATTGACAAGTCGATGCAGTTCAAATGGGTACCCACAACATATGCCTTTATAGAAGTAGACAAAAAGTACACTGATTGTAATTTGAAGACTATTGAAATTGCTTGATTGTACACATATAGGAGTATGTGCTTTAATCAGATCGAATACCGTACATTCATTTTGGTTGAAGAAAGCATTTTGTTGAGCTGTGAAAGGTGCATAAGGTCAGATTGATCTGGGTTGTTCATAGATGTCTGGAAAATACCTTTTCACTTGACTCATTAGTATGTCTGAAAATTCATAAAATATCATAATTTTAAGATTCTGTAACATAAAATGTTTGAATAGGAAACATTTTTGTAGTGGTGTTAGAGCTTTAAAAACATTTGTTGGACTTAGATAAACATCAAGTATTTGTCTAAATTCAAAAGATATGAACCTGAAAATGTAATAAAAGTTAAATAATTGCTTTATTAAATGCCAGTATTTATCTTAACCCATTTAAGCCCAGCGTCCCATAAAAGGGACATTGGCAAACAGTTTAGACCCAGATCAGATGCCGCAGAATGGGGCTTCTGATCAGGGTCTGTACCATTTGCATTAAGTTCAGAAATTTCTACTAAACATAATAATAAAATCTAACCTGACACCCCTTATATAGAAATAAACCTGTCCAAAGAAATAAGGTAGAAGAGTCCACTCGGCATAAATGGTTTATATACTTGGATAGACATGGCTGAGCAATGCCTGAGCAAAATGTTTCAGCAATTCTGACAGAGATGTATCCAGATGAATATTCATAGTTTTTTATTTTTTCGTGAAATTCTCAGTAATAAGTAAGATAGCATACCATATTTACCCTAAGTATAAGGACACCTTAACTCCTTAGCATACTTGTCCTAAAATTGGAACAATTCCATTTTATCTGTTGATGTGTCTAAAATAGTGCTGAATGAGTGGCAAGCCGTGTAGACCCTGATCAGACACTGCAATTTGCAGTATCTGATCTGGGTTTTTACTGTTTGCTCAGGCCTGTCAGTCCCAATACTTAGGGTTATTCTGGTAACTTGCATTTTTTTATGAGAAATAATAAAAATCTTGAATGTTTCCATCATAACTATTGATGCCAAGTTTTTTCAAACTCTCTTCAGAATTGTACCAGTCATTTATTGATGCCAACAGAATTGAGAACCCGGAGCGTAGGATGTTAAAACTGAAGCGCCTTATCCATGAATTACCTGAGCATCATTTTGAGACTTTCAAGCACTTAGCCAAGCATCTGAACAGAGTAGCAGTGTATGGTGATGTGAATAGAGTGAGTAACATAAATAATCTAAAAGTTCAGGGCCCAGTTGTTCAAAGCATCGTTAGCTTAACGAGCTCGTTAGTGGTCAAAATGTTAACTATTCTAGTAATTATAATATCTAATTCACAGGTATTTTTGCTGAAAAATGTGAGTGGCTTTTGCAAATTCAAAAGCTACTCACATTTTTTCAGCAAAAATATTAGCATATATGCCATACTTAATGATCAAAGTTTTAACGATAAGTTAACTAACGACATCGTTTATTTTGAACAACTGGACCCAGATTGTGAAAATAATTATTATTGCTTAAAGGGGTCAGGAGCCAATTCACGCCATCATTTATGCTTAAAATAAATCCATTGAGCAGGAATCCTGAAACTACTTACTTTGTAAAGATTTCTAAATTGAGCCATTTAAGTTGCCTTGTCTGTGGCGTTGGAATTAAGAAATGAATTTTATTTTTGTGGATTTTATCACTGTGTAAATGTTGGCAAATCACTTACAAAAGTTACATAGAGCCCATTGAACTTCAGTCACTTTGTGAGTGATTCTACCTATTTTTTTTCTGTTTCTTCATTCCTGTCTTGCACCTGTTCTTGCTCACTTCCTTTTTTTCCTCCCATCTGTCTTGTTTATCTCTTGTGTTGGTATATTTCTACTGTTTCCTTGGTAATAATATTTTTTCTACAGAATAATTTGTATATACAAATGTAATTAATTCATCATTTGATTAACAGATGGAAGCAAAGAATTTGGCAATTGTGTTTGGTCCTACTCTTATACGGACTACGGATGATAATATGACTGCCATGTTCACCGACATGTCAGACCACTGCAAGATTATTGAAAGTATAATCTTACATGTAAGTAATTCTGCTTTTATTCATCTGTACCACATTTAGGGGATAACTGCTTTCAAATTTGACATTTGGGGAGGTAAATCGGCGGTTTTACGGTCGGAAATTTCGTTTTACGGCGATACGTCAGCGGAGCCGTAAAACGTAATTTGTGACCATAAAACCGCCGATTTACCTCCCCAAATGACAAATTTGATGCAGTTATCCCCATTCTAATGCATTTATTCATTTTTTCTATTGAAAAAATGTACTGTTTGCACAAAACGACAAGTGCTGTGAGCTGCATAAAACCAAATGCCAGCCAATGAGAAGCGACGTTACATGATGACGTCGGATTTGCGACAGTATATCGCAGAATATACCGTCGCAAATTTTTGACGTTATCCAATCAGACGTCGCGTTACATACGCGAGTGCATTAGAATTGAAAACAAATTACATATGGAGCCTTAGTGGGGTTGGGAAATCAAAGATTGTTTGTGGGATCTGGGTCACATGACCAAGATATGCATATATGGTAAAAAGAATTTGAAATTCTTCATCTGAGGAACTGAAAGGCTGATGACCTTGAAACTTGGTATGCAGCATTGGGGACTGTGACTATACCTAGTTTATTCAAATGATGACCATTGATTGACTGTAGCCTATTCCATAGGTCAATTTAGATCCCTTAGACTTTTTATGGTGAAAAAGCAAAACTGGTTATTTAGCTCACCAGAGCTGAAAGGCTCTGGGGGAGTTTATTGGATAGTTAGTGGTTCATTGTCCATCTTTGTTGGTGTCGTCATTGTCAACACTTGAGCTCTCGTGAGCATAGTGTCCAGTAGGCCTCGTTTTTTTAGTTAGCAGACTATTTGTTGAAGCAATACATTGAATACAATTACATCAATTATGATAATGAGTTAAGCAATATTTTTGACTGAAAGAAGCTTTAAATCATGTATATTTGGTTGTTACAATGCATTTGAAGAGTGGAACTCAGCCGTTAGCTATTTTATGCCTGGAAACAGCTGTTGCTGTATTTAGAACAATTTTTATTTTACAATATACAGTCAACCCTCGTTATCTCAAACTCGCTTATCTCGAATAACCGCTTATATCGAAGTGAAATTCTGGTCCCTGTTTTAACATGGAAATCAAAGAAAAGGTAACAAAATATTGTGGAAAAGAGGAGAAATTTCTCCTCTTTTCCACATTATTTTGTATATATTTCTAACTTCAGGAGTCAAATTACATATTCATTTGTTAAATGTGGTTGTTCGATTTATTGTTTTCGTTACTTCCGCAACTCTGATATCTCGAGGTACGGATATCTCAAAGTGTTTCAGAGAGTCCCTTGGAATTTGAGATAACGAGAGTCTACTGTAATTATTACATACTAGAGTTATGTGAAAGTGAATGAAGTCTTACTAAGAGTTCTAGCATTTCTTGGTTCAAGTCTCACTTGGAGTGGCATTTTCCTGTGTGTTAGTGTGTGATATAATCACTTAAGGGAACTGCATACACTGGTAGATTTTCTGCCATATTTTATAAGGGAGACAACTTTTGTGAATTCCTGTTTGCCTTTCTGCAGACCAAGCCCCTTCTGAAAAGGGCTCTACTCTGAAAGGAAAGAAAGTGGGGTGGTCGGGTGGTGCGAAGGTGTCATGTATCTTATGTCACCGGGGCGTCCAGCTGATATTGGCTTACAGTTGGGCAAGGCCTGCTATGCTTGTAGCGGGTAAGGGTAGGGAGGTGATGTTTTTATTTCTTCTGTTTCTTCACTTTCATTCCTGTTCCTCTTTCTTCCCTGTCCCTCTCTTTCATCTCTTCTGCTATCTCTTCTGTCGCTTTTTCTCCCATTCTCTGGGAGACGACACAAAATGACCCACAAGGGTTGACGTGTCGTTAAACCCCAACACAATCAATCAATCTGAAAGGAAAGAATTTTCTCCCTAGGGGAGCAAATTTTCCTTTCAGAGTAGACCCCTTTCCAGAAGTAAGGCAAAACATTTTTGACATTCCTTGAAGGTGTATCCCTTCCCCTTAACCATTGTCTGCGATGTCTAAAATAGTGTCAGTGGGATGTTCAGATATTATGCCATATATGCTAAAATGTTTTTGACTTTTGTAGTGTGACTGGTTCTTTGGCTCTTGGGACATGGACAATTATGTGCCAACAGATGATGATGCAACGGAATGTACCTCAATTGTGTCAGCATTAACTAGCAGTACAAGAGAGGACTTAGGTAGGTTACCAGTCTATGTCAGCATTAACTAGCAGTACAAGAGAGGACCTAAATAAGTAACTAGTCCATGTCAGCATCAATTAGCAGTATAAGAGTGGACATAGGTAGGTAACCAGTTAACAAGTTTATGTCAGCATTAAATAGCAGTACAAGGGAGGACCTAGGTAGATAACCAGTCCGTGTCAGCATTAATTGTTCAAGAGAGGACCTAGGCAGGTAACCAGTCTGTGTCAGCATTAACTGGCAGTACAAGAGAGAACCTTGCTAAGTAACCAGTCTGTGTTAGCATTAACTAGTAGTACAAGAGAGGATGTAGTTATGTAACCAGTCTGTACCAGCATTAACTAGCAGTACAAGAGAGGACCTTGATAGGTAACCAGTTTGTGTCAGCTTTAACTAGCAGTACAAGAGAGGATGTAGTTATGTAACCAGTCTGTATCAGCATTAACTAGCATTACAAGAGAGGACATAGTTATGTAACTAGTCTGTGTCAGCATTAATTAGTAGTACGAGAGAGGACCTAGATAGGTAACCAGTCTATGTCAGCGTGAAGAAGCATAATGAGATGATCCTGGTCACAAACTAGATAAGTTGTTTTTTCCACCCAAAAGTATTGATTATTTTTTTCTTCATGAAAACATGTTGCTTATTAGAACACCTTGCCAAGGCAGATGGTCAGGCAGATGCAGGCCTATACTGTCCAAATATGCCTCAGACATTTTCACTCGGCACAATCTCATCAAGTCACTTAAAGAGAGTACTAGCTACTCACATTTCTGTTGTAAAAATGCCTTACCTAGAACTGTGTAAGATTTCTCTAGGCAGATGTGAAAACTGATCTCGGCTTCTTCTGCTTCTATGCATGCCTTTAAAGGTGAATGGATACACCCGGAGATTTAGCTGCCATTTTTCTTAAGGGAGACAACTTTTGTGACAGTGCTTTCCTGCAAACAAAACCCCTTCTAAAAAGGGGTCTCCTCTAAAAGGAAAGAATTTGCTCCCAAGCCGAGCAAATTCTTTCCTTTTAAAGTAGACCCCTTTTCAGAAGGGAGCAAAAACATACTTGATAATAATTACTTCCCTTGAAAGTTTGTCTATTTCCCTTAAGCATGATTTGGCTTGTATTTGTCTACTAGAATCTCATAGCTCTTGATAAGATGTTTTCTTTTTTTCAATCCAAAAGTATTATTTTTCTTATTTCTCCACAAAAACATATGTTATGGGTACTCATTAGAAGTGCCTCAGGGAGGCACTTCTGATGAGTACCCACAACATATATTTTCATGGAGAAATAAGAAAAACATTTACCTGGTACCCATTCTTATCTAGACCAATGTAGATTTAAAATTCTGCAGTCTAAAGTTATTCTTGTTTTCTTGCAGATAATATAAGTATTAATCCACAAGACATAGTTACAAATATTGTTGAGGCAGCCAACAGGAAGCTGCGTGGGGAACCACCACTGAAACGATCATCTACAGAATCACCTCCGAAATTCAACGAAAGAAACATTGACCAAGAAATAGTGCTACGGACTAGAAAAATAGATGCGACATCAAGAAGTAGTCCTAATATTGCTGCAATGCAGCGAAATTCAGAAATCTTGTCCCAAAGTGCTCAAGAGATTACAACAGACAGAAGATTGGCTAAATCACAAGAATTCTGTGATAGGGAGTTTTCGGATTTCGATTACATAGATGCAGATAAGGAAACTCCTAGTTCCGTGTCATCAGTGAATAGATTTTTTTCCGATGAGTCAATGTTGGATAGAAATGATGAGCTAGAGGTCTCACACAGTTCTCACAGCAGTAACTACAGACTGAGCCGTGAGACATTAGATAGCTTGCGAAGAATTGAAATGGAGGCTAGGGCATTGAGGGAGAGAGAGGAACGAAGACAGAGGGATCTGGAAAAAAGAAAACTTGAGAAACAGCGAATTGAACAAGATATATTACAAACACAGCAAGAACTAGAAAATGAAGATCGTCACAGTATTGAAGACTTGTTAAATGCTCCTGAATACTCACAGTGGATGAGTCCAGATTATTATAAACGAAAACTTGAAACCAGTCAACACAGAGATTCAGGGTCACATGACTATAAGTCCCAGAAATATGGCTCTCAGGCCAGAGATTCTCCAAATGGAGGGAAGTATTTTGTTATCAAAGGAAACACAGCTACATCAACTCCGTATGACAGACTTTCTCGTCCTCCTAGACAGACCAGTGTTGAGTCTTTATCTGCACCTTCAAAACGGACTGGTTCATTAGAAAATATGACAGATTCTCATTCAAGGTCAAAAGGTCGACCCATGGCACATGTTCGCGGTGCAAGAAAAGTAGAGAATGATAAAGCAAAACGTGACTCTGCTGAGATTAAGAGACGAAGCAATGGAATGCTAAGTAGAAGTAACTCAGTTCGACGTGGATCACTAGATTCTTTGATAGATTTAATAGAAAAACGTGATAATCGTGCATCCTGGGCCTCTACTGATTCTGACGAGAGTTTTGATCTATTGACGACTCTGACGACTACTTTTGATAAAAAGTTGCAAACATTATCTAGTCCTAAACTGACGCAAATTACACCACCCCCACCCCCTAGGAGGCAGCCCTATAATTCAAGTATGAACAGTGTAAGCACTGCTACTAGTGACTCTAGTGATGCTTCTTCCCAGAATGCTCAACGCCGACTTCCTCCCCAAGTGCCACTTTCTCTGATCACTAGGTCAAATGGAAGTAACTCTGACTTGCATAGTAAACAGTATCGAGATCCAAGCCTTCATCGGACTCCACCAAAAGCTGATGCAAAAATAGGACTTGCGACAAGGTTTGAACGTAGTACGACTTTTAATCCAACATATCAAGCCCCTAATGAGAATATTGGTAGTATGATTACAGTGACAAGAAATAGTGGTCTAGATTTAACAAGTGATGTTACTTATGCTGTTGATAGTGCTAATCTTGGTGGTCTTCGGAATAACCCAAGAATGGAAACTCGGGTTTCCTCTGTAATGGTGGTAACACCCAGCCCACCAGTTATGTCGGCAGATAGTCAGCAAGGTGGTAATGTGATGCCACATTTTATTTCACAACCGATTGTGTCTTCTGTAGCACTTCCTTCTAAAAGAGAAAATCAAACTAGCCAATCAGCTTTTAGATCAGAATACAGACCCATTTCTAAGTCAGAAAAGACAGAAGTTAATGTAAAATTGTCACAGTTCAGCAATAAAAACAAAAGTGTGAATAAAAATATAGTATTAACTTCAAATAATGACAATCAGAATGTAAAAACCATAAAAAGTAGGTCTGAATCCCCGCCGCCATCAAATCGGAAAAAGGGAGAGAAAAGGAAGAAGCGACGACATACCGTAGGTGGTACGAATGACAGTGAGCATGCAAAAGCAATGGCAGAGTTATCTCCCAGTGGTAGGCAATCTGCTTGGGAGCAGCTGCAGCCTGTAGTTGGTGATCAAAGTACTGTTGGTCCGAACAGTAGTATGCTTACTTGGATAAGAAATGAAAGACTTCGGGGCAGTTCTCCTGATTTGTCGGCTATTAGATATGACAAAAGTTACACAAAGAGTAATTAAGGAGAATTAATATGCTTTCAAAGAGAGACAACTGACAATTTTTTTTTTTCTGAAAAAGGGCCTACTCTAAAGTAAAGAAAGAAGTTGCCCCTAAAAGGGGAGCAAATTCTTTCCGTTTTATAGAAGACTTCACCTTCTGAAATGGGGTTTACTCTAAAAGGAAAGAATTTGCTCCCAAATCCTTTTAGAGTAGACCCCTTTCAAAAAGGGGGCAAATTCTTTCCTTTTAGAGTAAACCCCTTTCAGAAGGGGATTGGTGTACAAGAAAGCAAATAGTAAACTACAAAACTTGTCTCCGTTGTCAAAAATGGCAGAAATCTACCTTAAACATTTGATGGGGAATAAAATAACATTCATCTGCAATCCTGAAATCTATTGTTTACCGTAAAAATGCTGAAGTTATTGTGATCATCTAATGACATTTGAAAATATTTGAGCATGTGTATGTGGAATGGTACAACTTGGCACATGCAGCTAACAAATATACTTAAAGCTTTTACATCTATGCAGATTGATGATGGTCATGTAAGCTCTGCAAGATATGCAGAACCTAAATATAGGTAGCAAAGATCTGATCAGACTGAGAAGATGTGCAGACTGGTCTTTGTAGCTCACTAAGGTTGTAACTTTCTACACGCATATGCTCGTTTTTCTTACTTAACCACACTGAAAATGGGGACCGTATTTTCTTCAGGGCCCAGTTGTTCAAAGCTAACGATGTCGTTAGTAAACGATTCGTTAAAATTTACTTCAAGTGATACACAAATATGCTGAAATTTTTTGCTGAAAAAATGTGAGTAGCTTTTGCAGTGCAAAATATTGTATATTAAAACCGCTAAAATAGTTAACGACGCTTTGAACAACTGGGCCCAGATTGTTAGGTCAGTTTTCAAGGAAACTAAGGAAGTCATGCAAACAGTGATATTTTTTTCTAGTATGAACCTTTATTCTACTGATAGTGTCAGTTAGCAGACAAAGAGTGATAATTTTTCTCTGAAAATATGCAAGTACTTGCTTTGAAAATAGGACTGGACATTTTGTTGGACATTTTGTGTGAAGACATGGAATGAAGTTTAAAGCTCAGTTTTCAGAGAAAAACAAGAACAAATATTTTTAATTGTCTGCTAAGTTTCACTTGCAACAGAGGACGTGTTAAGGAGGACTATTTGATGATAATTCTAGGATAGTTTACTCCTGTTCTCAATAATCTTGTGGGTACTCATTGGAAATGCCGCACTGAGTGCTTCTAATGAGTATTTACAACACATTTTTATGGAGAAATACAAAAAAAAAATCAGAATTGTTCTCCATAAAAAACATGTGAGTACTCATTAGAAGTACTTTACCTGGGGACTATTAGAAGCACCTCAGCTGGGCACCATCACAAAAACATGCCTGTATAATTTTGACTCCCCCCCCCCCCTCCCCCCCTTAAACTCCTCTTTTATATAGAAAAAATGGGGTTTACAGGGGTAGACATTATTTTTCTTATTTCAGCTCAGAAACATAGATTGTGGGTACGCATTAGAATCACCTCATTGAGGCAGTTCTAATGAGTACCCACAATCTATGTTTTGAGCAGAAATATGAAAATATCAGAGTTTTTGTCTGAAATTTTTCAGTTTTTGGAGGTGAAATTTTCTGTATATTTGAATGGCTGTGTTTTCCTAATGTTAATAGAAGTAAATTGCCTGAGTAATTATAATGAGTACCCACAACATGCCTTTATGGACAAATAAGAAAAATTTTTCCCAGAATTAGCACCAAATACTCCATCTAAACAAATCCTGTGTTGCAAGATGGTAAAGATTGTTAAACAAATGTTTTACTCTATACGGGCATGAGGCAAAATCAAAAACATTTTTTCTTATGAAATGCAGTTCTCAGTGGCAATTTAATATGAGATTTTAGTGTAAATATTTTACTCCAAGTAGATTTTTATCAGTATCATATTCTCTTTATACAATGAGGCCAAGAAAAAAAAATGTTGTGTTTCTGGTTCCAGCCTGAAAAAAATAAGGGTTGGTAGTTCAGATTTACTTCTTTTTAGGTGCTTTTTTTCTCCTTTAACAAATTAATGATTTTGGGATGTTTTATTATCTGTGTGTTGATAAAAGCTAAATGTAAAAATGAAGAAAAAAAACAAACAAAAAAAACAACAAAAAACAAGCAGTTAGGCCTTATAACAGAAAACAGCAAGATTGGTGGGAAGAGCTGCTGAATTCCTCAGGCCAGAATGCACAAAAAACAATCAAAAAAGAGCTGAAAATTGATGCTTTATTTCTGGAACCTGAAAAAAAAAAAAAAGTTCGGATTTGGCAGGAAAAAGTAGAATGGGTCGGAGAACCAGAACCAGAATCACATTACTTTATTTTCTTGGCCTAATAAGTTATCTTTTGTTTATTTAAATTATTTTCCTGTCATAATGGTGATACCTCATTAAAGGGGAACAGATACACTTTCAAGGGAGACAACTCTGTTAAAATTGTTCCTGTATCTCTTTTGAAAAGGGATCTTCTCTAAAAGGAAAAAAAATTGCCCTCTTTTTTGAGCAAATTCTTTGCTTTTAGCCCATTGTAGACTGAATGAACTCCCCCATACTATATATTGGAAGATTTTAATTTCGATTTTAGGTATGTCAGGCTATGTAAATTAGATATTCCTAGAGAAAATTGGTTGAAGGATTTGCAAACAGTGCCTTGTTCTGCTGCGTTTGATCTGGGTCTGCACTGTTTGCCAGTTACCCTTTTAGGAGTCTCCCTACTACAATGGGTTAGAGTAGACCTTTTTCAGAAGGGATTTGGTGTGCATGAAAGCAAACAGGGCCCATTTGTTCAAAATTTACAATGTTGTTAGTCAACGAATCATTAAAACTTTTATCATTGAATATGGCATATACACTAATATTTTTGCTGAAAAAATACCTGTGAATTAGATATTGTAGTTACTAGAACAGTAAACATTTTGACCACTAACGAGCTTGTGAAGCTAACGATGCTTTGAACAACTTGCCCCTGAAAGTTACAAAGGTTGTCTCCCTTGCAAAAAATAGTAAAAAAAAAGAAAATATGTGTATCCATCCCGCAAGTCCTTTGACATGCTGTAGTCAGAATCAGCATATTAGCTTAGCTACAGCCAATAGTAGTGATAATTTAGGATAGTTTTTGTACCTAAACATCTTTTTAATACTTGTCGGAATTGTAGTACAGACAAGATGTCATGTGAGCCCTTCCAAATAGGAAATAACCTTACAATAAGTGACCAACATAAACTTGGATCAGCCTGCACATGCACACAGTCTTGGATGGCTGAGCGATCAGCTCTCCTAGCTTAAGATCACATGGTCCCCAGTTGAAATTCTGCTAGTTGTGGAATTCATGACTATTTGGTGCTTCATTGCTTAGAACCTTTCATTATCATCCCTTCTTCTCTCTACACATTACGCAAACATGCCTATTCAAATATATTGAAAATTTTACAACCAAGAAAGGAAAATTTTCAGATAAGAACTTCTGATATTTTCCTTATTTCTGCTCAAAACATAGATTGTGGGTACTCGTTAGAACCGCCTCAGCGAGGCGGTTCTAACGAGTACCCACAATCTATGTTTTTGAGCAGAAATAAGAAAAATAATGAATACCCCTGTAAACCCCAGTTTTACTATACAAAAGTGGGGTTTAAGGGGTCAAAATTATATAGGCATGTTTTCGTGATGACGAGTTACATAAGTTGTCTCTAGTTATCGCGAAGTTCATAGGACTCTCTGAAATAGTTCGCAATAGCCATACATCGACATAGAGATCTGCAGAATTCAGGAAAAAATACATCGAACAACCACATTTCACAAATGAATATGTAATTTGATTTCTGAAGTTAGAGGTATATTGAAAATATTGTGGAAAAGAGGAGAAATTGCTCCTTAGGAGCAATTTCTCCTCTTTTCCACAATATTTTGTAACCTGTTGTTAGATTTCCAAATTAAAACAGGGACCAGATTTTCACTTCGAGATAACCATTTATTCGAGATAAGCGAAGTCAAGAGAACGAGAGTCGACAGTATTGTTGAAAGAAACGTAAAACACCAAATCAACATCATCATCTATCTAATCAGAGTCTAGACTGGTTGCTTATTTAAACATCTCTGATAGGAAACAGCATAGACAATGATCAGATTAAGGATGCACAGGCTGATCTAGGTCTCTGCCGGTAAGATACAGTTGATTTTCGGTATCTCGACCTCGCTTATCTCGAATAACCGCTTATCTCGAAGCAAAAATCTGGTCCCTGCTTAAACATGAAAGTCTAACAACAGGTAACAAAATATTGTGGAAAAGAGGAGAAATTGCTCCCAAGGAGCAATTTCTCCCCTTTTCCACAATATTTTCAATACATCTCTAAAATCAGGAGTCAAATTACATACACATTTTGTTAAATGTGGTTGTTCGATTTATTTTTTCCTAAATTCTGCAAATCTGATATGTCGAGGTACGGATATCTCAAAGTATTTCAGAGAGTTCTTTGGAATTCGAGATAATGAGAGTCGACTGTATGTCATAAAGCCATTTCTGTTTGGAGGGGCAAGTATATTGGTGACATTTTTCATATTTTTCCTGGAGAATAAGACTAGATGTTTTTTGGGGTTTTTTCTAAGTCATCTCTTTTGGTGATAATTTGGAGGAATTTACAAGCCCTGTTTTGTGGAGCTGGCAACGTGGCTCAGTTGGATGCACATCCGACTGGTGATCAGGAGGTTGTGGGTTCATCCCCCTCCGGGTCGGCAACATTATTTTATGGAGATTTGATCATAAAATATTTTCTACAGTCATTCCCTCCCTCCCTTCCGAAGGGCAGTTGTCAGTTTCTGGTGAAAGAATGTGCACAATACTGGTTAACTGCTTAGGAGACTTAGCCTCCCCAGTAAAAGTGTGGTTAAGTAAACTGACCATGCTTGACATGACCCCATTGGATGGACTGGGCCGTAAAACCTCAGCACAAACAGTTGTGGAAAAAATATATGTCAGCTAGTATTTAAATACAGCACCTTAAACTAAAAGTTCTGTTTCACTTCCCAGATTTTTAATTTAACCTTACCATTCTCTGGGCTGATTTTGCAGACAACAAACATGACATTTTCTTATTTTTCCCAGAGAACAGGCGTTTACGTTCCATGCAGATTGTCTCCTGGAGACAATTTGAATGAAATTTCAAAACCTATTCTCTGGGAAAAAATAAGCAAAATGTTTGAAAGTGTCATCTGCTGAAATTTCTACCCAGCATGCTAAGTGGGGTAATGGTCAGTGTATTTTGTGGCCTGATAACCTCTAGTCTATTATAGGGCATTGCTGCTGTTTTTTTGTTTTTTTTGCAGCTTGTTTCTTGTTTTCTGGCAGTTAGCATTTATTTTTCATAAAAAAAATACCGTATTTGACCTAATTACCGCACATACCCCTGTAAGCGCAGTCAAGCAATTCCGTAGTCTTCAGATTACAGCCAGTGTACTTTTTGAAGGCAAATGTTGTGGGTACCCATTTGAATTGCATCGACTTGTCGATGCAATTCAAATGGGTACCCACGACATATGCTTTTATAAAGAAAATCACAAAGAAAAAACAACACAAAAATATTGCATAAGCATCACTTGATGAATCCTCCACTGATCTCTTTTCTTTTAAAGTGTACCCTTAGTATAGGTAGGAACATATTTTACTACAAGTTTTCCGAGTATTTTTGAAAAACCTAAGCGCACAGTGCCTTAATTAGGTTGAATATGGTATACAGTGGCAGTCATTTGTGCATAAATGGTACAAGACTAGATAGCAATACTGAATCTTCTTTGAAATGTCTTTTTTTTTCTTTTTTTTTTTTTTTTTCCATCAAAATGTTCCATCATTTTATTTCATAATTTTCTGACTTGAAAATTAATTGTGTAACATCATTACAAAAGTTGATTTTGTTTTCATTGAGACTTTTAGTATAGATTTTTAATTTCAAAATACAGAGCATCACGAAAGTGTGCCTATATAATTTTGACCCCCTTAAACCCCACTTTTATATATAGTAAAACTGGGGTTTACAAGGGTATACATTATTTTTTTTTATTTCTACTCAAAACATAGATTTTGGGTACTCATTAGAACTGTCTCATCAGAACAGTTCTAACGAGTACCCATAATCTATGTTTCGAGTAGAAATATGAAAAAATATCTTTTTTATCTGAAAATTTTCCTTTTTTTGGTTGTAAAATTTTCAAAACATGAATAAGTCATTTTGCAGTTAAATGTCTAGATGATCTTCATGGTAAGAATGGTAAATTAACTTCAACATTTTCACAACATAATTTAAAAAGCTGAAACCTAGACAAGATAAAGTTTATACAATAATTAATGTAAGAAAATATATAATTATATTGCATTTCACTGACAGTGGTGTATTATTTGAACTTGGGTCAAACGTAAGTTGGTCCATTGATTTGGAAATGTAAACATCATTTCTTCTGGTTCAGTCCAAAACAAAAATATTTTGTATAAACTGGTGTGTGGAATTTCCACAATTTTGGGGAGTTTTCATGTTGCACAGGATGTTTTTCAGTATTGCACAAGGCACGACAAGCTTTCCTTTTTAGTGAAAGTACTTTTTTGCACTGGAATGTTAATCTTATTGAGCCGCATCGTCAGAAAACATACCTTTGGACGTGTGCGCCCAGTGAGGTTCAGATCAGCCTGTGCATCCATGCAGTTTGATCAGTCTTCGTTGTTGGCATGAAGAAACTCTGCATCTTTGGCTGTCCAAAATGCACCCAGTGAAGATTCTGATCAGACTGCGCAAATGTGCAGTCTGATCTGCATCTTCACTGGATGCACATGTCTGAAAGTACTTTTAGGGGTCCGGTTTTTTGTCTGTTCGTCCATCAATCCATCAACATTTGCGTCAACCCTAACTTTGAACTTAATGTTCAAGTTCATTTCTGAAGAACTATAAATTCTACAATGATTATACTTGGTATAAGTTTGCACTTAGGGATGTCAACTCACACAGCAGTATCCACATTTGACCTGATCTATATTTCATGGTTCACAGACTTTGTAAATTTGCATGTAGCGACATAGCCTTCGGTAGAATTCTGACATTGCAGCTCAAATGTTTTATGACATCACTTCCTGTTATTTATCTGTATGACTTCTTTCAGCAGTTTAATTTCGTACAAATATGGTAGGTAGTGCTTGTAATGAAACAAAACATTTACATGTACTACTTCACTGTATAGATTTCGAGCTGAAAGGACAATCTTTGCTTTAGATATTGTAGTTTTTATTGAACCAGAAGTTATTTCAACACATCTGCCTCTTTATAACATGATTCATTATAGCACAGTTTTGGATATAAGATAGTTTAATGATAGACCCCAAAATGTTGCATCTAAACTAAAATGTATAGATTATATGGGTTGGTTAGGTTGGAGTTTAACAGCCCAGTCAACACTGTTTAGGTCATGTCAAGCCGGTCAGTTTACCTATCTGCATTCTTACTGGACAAGCCTAGTCCTCTAAGTGGTTTACCAGTACTTGTGCACATTCATTCGCCAGCAAACATATTCAAATAATGACCACACAAAACAGTATAGATAATATAGAAAAATGACCATTTTTGGTCAGTTTTCTATATAATCTATACATTTTTGTTTGGATACAACACAGTTGTTTAGTTAACACAGTTTTGGCTCAGGATCCCAGCAATATTGTTATAAAGAGACGGTGTAGAATATTTCTTATCTCTCTACTGATACATACATACATACATGGTAAACATTAGAATCACACGGTCTTTTTAGAAATAAGACAATAACTGGATACACTTCTTGTTCAAGGACTGAATAAGTAGAGACCTTCCATACCGCAAACAAGCTGTTCTATCTTTGAATTTGGAGGAGTCTGAAGTAGTACAGTGGTTTAGAAAGGAGACCAGTCAGTTTGGTTAAGAACAAGACATGAAGCAGCTTTTTATACGAGTCTAAATCAACTACCGACATTTATATTTCTTAGTTATTATAATTTCTATAAAGGTTTTATCCAATATCTATCAAAGATTGTTCATAAATTGGTATATAATCTTCACATTGCTGACAACATAATTTTATATTCTTACTGCTTGTATTTTCTTTTTTCCTCATTGTTTTTGACGGAAAATTAGCTTTTTCTGTTCAGTATGACTCGTACCTGGATACTCATATGATTGTGTCATTTCAGGGGACTTGATAGACTGTGACATCCTGTTTGGTTTGCTGCCCATAAAGCCTGCCTGGGAGCAAATTCTTTCCTTTTAGAATAGACCCGTTTCAAAGGGAAACAGAAACAGCTTTTACAGAGTTGCTTCCCTTGATAGTGTATCCATCCACTTAAATACACCACAACCTCTTTATAACACTATTGTTGGGGTCCATAGCATGACCGTGTTAGTTAAATAACCATGTTATATCCAGACAAAAATGTATAGATTATATTGAAAAATGACCATTAATGGTCATTTTTCAATATAATCTATACATTTTTGGGATCCATCTTTGAACCATGTTATATCCAAAACTGTGTTATAACAAATTGTGTTATAAAGAGCTTGTAGTGTAAAATCTAGTACATACATATAGAGGTAAATCTAGGTGCACGTATATGTATCGTCTACATAAAATATATGCATATGTATGTATTCATCTGGATAAAATCTTATATACGTACTTGGGTAAAATAGGATAATATTAGGTATACGTATTTGGGTAAAATCTAAATACACATAAATAAGATACAAATCAATATATATATCCTGGTAAAATCTAGATATAACACCACAAAACATTGTGCTGCTTTACTGAAAATGCTAATTGTGTTACGTAGATTTGCTTAAAGAAAAAAAGTGAAATTTGAGATAGAAAGCATTACAAGTTTTCATCTTCAGTCCTGTTTGCTTGGATTGTCTGGAATGTTAGTCTTACAGTGACTTTTTTTATAGGACTGCGCTGCTTACTGATGCATATTGCATTGAGTATTTTCTTTTAGAAAAAAGGGAATCGTCGTCTGCTTTGTCATCTGCTTATGATTTTAAAAGTCATTTTAGCAAACAGTGTGGACCCAGATCAGACTGCTCCTCTAGGAGCAGTCTGATCAGGGTCCACACTGTTTGCCTGTATGCAAAAAAAGGTTTGAAAAGTTTGCAAGAATATTCAGCAGACGACAAACACACGACATTTTCAGATGCAGGTTTTCTTGGCGTTTTAAGGGTTAAAGTATTACAAGTTTTCATCTGTATTCCTGTTTATTTGGATTGACTGGAAATTTAGTCTTTCTTACAGAGATATTTTTATAGGACTGTTCCACTTTACCAAAAATGCTTATTGTATTATGTAGATTTTCTTACAGAAAAAAAAAAAAAGTCTTGAGATGGACTGCATTTCGGAATCTGAAGGCATTACAAATTTTCAACTTAAGTGGTGTTTGTTTGGATTTACTGGAATTTTAGTCTTACAGCATTCTGAAAAATGCTTATTGTATTAGATAGATTTTCATATGGAAAAAAGAGAATTCTATGATATTGCATTTTAATCTCTTAAGGCATTACAAGTTTTTATATTTAGTCCTGTTTATTTGAAATGACTGGAATTTCAGTCTTACTTACAAGGATTGTTTTTAAAAGACTGTTGCTTTACTTAAAATGCCTATTGTATTATGTAAATTTTCTTATAGAAAATGAAGAGAAAAAAAAAGGTAATTCTGGGATAGATTGCATTTTCAAACTCTTGAGGGTATAAGTTTTCTTCTTTAGTCCTGTCTTTTTCTGTACAGAACAATAGGTTGAGATATTGTACATGTTATGGCATAACTGGTTTAACATTTACTACTAGCTGGGCAAATTCAGCAGATGACAAATTCATAATATTTTCCTTATTTTTCCCAGAAAATATGCTTGACATTTCATGCAAATTGTCTCCTATGGAGACAGCTTGCATGAAATATCAAAACCTAATTTACTGGGAAAAATAAGAAAAACATCAATTTTCAGTCTGCTGAATTAGCCCATAGAGTTGTAAAGGTTAAACATTTTTATTATTTTTTTTTTTTTTTCATTTTTTTTTTTTTTTTTTTTTTTTGCATGAAAATAGGAAGGTAATATCCTGTTTTTTAATGGGAATAGTGTCTGCAAATTTTGTCTGATGCTCACTTAACACTCACAGCTGGGTATAAGTTAAAGCCTTGACTTTTTGCTATATTTCATTCTAAATGTAAATATTAGCAGAATAG
The DNA here is from genome assembly GCA_964016985.1 of Anodontia alba. Taxonomy (NCBI): domain Eukaryota; kingdom Metazoa; phylum Mollusca; class Bivalvia; order Lucinida; family Lucinidae; genus Anodontia; species Anodontia alba. Next base: position 1,892,795 of record OZ024833.1, read on the forward strand.
ATTTTAAAACAGATACAAGCTCCAGATAAGGTGATAATATATACAAGCTGTTCCATGGGAATAGGGGGGTGGGTGGGTATTTGAGACATATGATGACTGTGAATGCCCACATTTGCCTGTACATTTGTGCAGTTTGATCATAGCCTTCACAGTCTAAGATACTGTAGAATAAACAATGTAAGACTAATGTCCTTATCATTTTGTGTGGCTTCACAAGCTGTTCTGGATCATTATCATATATGCTTTGAAGACCATTTATTCTCATATATGAGCTGTGTTGCATGAAAAAGCCCCTTTTAACTTTTGTCAGATCAATCTTTCAGTGTGCATGCCTAGCCCCTTAGCAAGGCCACATGTCTCATTCTTTGGCTGAAGTTTCTACCGCTTATGTGAGCGAACATCATAGCGATCAGCAAAGATTCAGGCAGCCTACGTGGAGTCTTGCCGGTACGGCAAGACTCCACGCAGGCTGCGTGAACCTCTGCTTATTGCATCTGCTATAATGGCCTTTTTTCTGTGATTCAGCTCATATAATCTTTGGATTGATTGCTCTCTTTAGCTGGAGTATGCTGTCTTCTTTGAAGACAAATTTGTTTCCGGGGAGAAATTGGGTAATGTATTATTTGTCTGTGGCAGGTTTTGTCTTCAGTGTGCTATAGATTGAGTGGGCTGCCTTCTGACAGTTCTTTTTTTTTTTTTCCCAGTATTTTCACCAGTGACCCTGGTTACATGACCTGTTTTCCAGTATTTTTATTGGATAGTTGTATTATTTTGTGTCATAATCATATGCTCATACAGGCCATGCCAAGCAAAAAAAGGGTCTTCAGGTGAATGGCTTCAACTCCAAGGGAGATCACTCCAGACCAAACTTGTTTTCCTCCATTCTCAAAGAGAGGGGTGGGAGGTACTCTTAAAGAAAAGAGTTTGCTCCCTTGTAAGAGTAGCCCCTTTGAGAAGGTTTTTTTTTTTTTGTTTTTTTTTGTTTTTGTTTTTTTTTTTCATGAGAGCAGCAACCATTGAGAATGGGTCCATATGCCAAGGAAAGCAAATTGTCTTCTTCTAGAGTGGTCTCCCTTTGAGATGTTATCCAATCACCTTAAAGCATTTGCTGCCAGTGAAGATTCAGATTTTATCTGCACATTGGTGCAGTTGGTCATTTATGTTTACAGTAAATGTCCTAAAATTTGAACACTAAAGTTTCAGTCAAAATGGCATATGCAAACAGTGCAGACTTAGATCAGACTACTCCTGAAGGAGCAGTCTGATCAGAGTCTACACTGTTTGCCATTCCACTTAGTATTTTAAGAATCCCAATGATTCTTTTTGTACCGTAAATATCAGAGATGACAAAGATCCTGACCAGGCTGCATAGAAGTGCAGGGTCTTCACAACAGACCCTTTTTTTGCTTGGTAGGGCCCATGTCATATTAAATTATTATTACATCATTTAAATCAGGTGATGAGTTATTTTATAACATGTATGAATAGTGAAGTAGGAGCTTAGCCAGCATAGTCCTATAGTCAGATGGGGACCTTCACTATTGAAATTACTGTATTTAACCTAATTACTGCACTGTGCACTTAGTTTGTTTTTTTTTAAAAATTACTGGAAAAACTTGTGGTTTTGTTTTGTTTGTGTTGAGGTTTTACGGCCCAGTCAACCCAATGGGGTCATGTCGAGCGTGGTCAGTTTTCCTAACCACACGTTTACTGGGCAGGCTTAGTCCTCTAAGCGGTTAACCAGTATTGTGCACATTCTTTCGCCAGAAACTGACAACTGCCCTTCTTGAATCAGCGGAAGGGAGAGAATGACCGTAGAAAATATTTCATGATCAATCTCCACGAAAGAATGTTGCCGACCTCGGCGGGGGTTGAACCCGCGACCTCCTGGTCTCCAGTCGGACGGCGCATCCAACTGAGCCACCGAGGCCGAAAAACTTGTGGTAAAATATGCATTCAACTATACTAAGCGTACCCAGTAAAAAAAAAAAAAAGATCAGTGATGGACTTATCTATTGATGCTTATGCAATGTTTTAGTATTTTTTTTATTTTTCATTTTCTTTATAAAAGCATATGTTGTGGGTACTCATTTGAATTGCATCAATGAGTCTATGCAATTCAAATAGGTAGCCTTAACATATGCCTGTATAAAGACGTAGATAAAAAGTACACTGGCTGTAATTGAAAGAAAAGGGACTTACTTGACTTAACGGGGTATGTGCAGTAATTAGGTAGAATATGGTATCTTTCTTCTTCCTCCACCAAAAGATGTTCTGGATGTTAACCTGGGCCCAGTTGTTCAAAACATTCAATATCATATATGCTTCTAAGACCTTTTTTCTCATATATGAGCTGCGGTGCATGAAAAAGGCCCTTTTAACTTTCGTCAGATCAATCTTTCAGTGTGCATGCCTAGCCCCTTAGCAAGGCCACATGTCTCATTCTTTGCCGGAAGTTTCTACCGCTTATATGAGCGAACATCATAGCGATCAGCAAAGGTTCAGGCAGCCTGCGTGGAGTCTTGCCGGTACGGCAAGACTCCACGCAGGCTGCCTGAACCTCTGCTGATTGCATCTGCTATAATGGCTCTTTTTCTGTGATACAGCTCATATAATCTTTGGATTGATTGCTCCCTTTAGCTGGAGTATGCTGTCTTCTTTAAAGACAAATTTGTTTTCGTTAATGACAAACTCATTAACTGTTGTAGCTATTAAAGGTATTTTTAAATACATTGGTATTTTTGCTGCAAAAATGAGAGTATCTATAAGATTTTTTCAGCAAAAATTATCAATGTATTTGCCATATTTCAAGATAGAAATTTTATGTCGTGTTAGTTAACAACTTTTTTAGTTTTGAACAACTGGGCCCAGAAAATAATGAGGTCCTTAAAGGGGACTGGATACCCGTTTGTGACTTCCTGTTTGTTATCTTTGGGAGAAAATTCTTTCCTTTTAGAGAAGTCCCTTTTTTCAGAGGGGGGAAGGGGAGCAGTTCTTTTGGGTAACTTCTTTCCTTTAAGGGTAGAACCTTTTTCAGAAGGGGGGAAACAGTTTTGACAGAATTGCCTCCCCCTGAATGTGTATCTGTTCCCTGTAACATGTTCTGGTGGAGTAATAACCCAACGGGCACTTAACGTTGAAACAACATCAATTCAACATTAATTCAATGTCTTGATATTGATACAATTTGAATCAACATTGTTTCAAGGTTGTGTGCTGATGGCCTTGAAAATCACTTTTGAAAGGTTTGGGAAATAGTGAAAGGCACTGAACTGGCTGCATGGGTACTGAGACAGCTCTGGACTTCCACTGCTCATCATGAAAACATGCCTAAATAATATTGCCCCCTTAAACCCCACTTTTATATAGTAAAACTGGGGTTTACAGGGGTATACATTATATTTCTGCTCAAAAACATAGATTGTGGGTACTCATTAGAACTGCCTCGATGAGGTGGTTCTAACGAGTACCCACAGTCTATGTTTTGAGCAGAAATATGAAAACTATCAGAAGTTTTTATCTGAAAATTTTCATTTTTGGTGGTAAAATTTTCAGTATATTTGAATAGGCATGTTTTCGTAATGTCATGTTATTAGACCCTTTATACTAAAGGGAGCTCATTTTATGATGCACAGCGCAGGAAAACGACCCTTACACTAATTATGGGCAACAAAGGCCTAGTCAGTCTGTACATTTGTTGCACATTCGTTCAACAGATCCTGAGGATCCATTGGTGAACTCAGAAGGTCCTAATCAGAAAGAGCAGGTGTGCAGACTGATCTTGGCCTTCATTGTCTGTATATGGCTTAACCCTTAAAGCGCCAATCACAACTGCAGCAGACAACAAATTTTTTTATTATTATTATTTTTTATTATTTTTCAGAGACAAGAAGTCTTGACATTTCATGTGAATCGTCTGCTTGGCAGACGATTCACATGAAATGTCAAGACTTCTTGTCTCTGAAAAAATAAAAAAAAAAAAAAAAAAAATTTAGAATGTTATCTGCTACAAATTTTGCTTGGCGATTTAAGGGTTAAGGGTCCTTTTTCTACCTTTCACATCAAATCATGGTACATACTTCAAGCATTTTTCATACAATATATATAGATCATGGTAATATTTTAAGCATTTTCTTAGTATAGTGTATATATACTAGGTTCAGGTGCATGAAGTAGACGACGAACTTCCCGTAGATTTCCATATGTTTTTGTGTATGTCTTCAAATTTATTATGATAACATAATCCCAGATAATGCTGTGGTAAAATTATTTTATCATTACCACTCTGGGCAAATTCAGCAGATGACAAATTGATGATATTTTTTCTTTTTTTTTTTTTCTCAGAAAATAGGCTGTGACATTTCTTGCAGTTTGTCTCCTTAGTCAATTTGCATGAAATGTCACAGGTTGTTTTCAGGGAAAAATAAGGAAAATATTTCAAAATGTCCTCTACTGAAATTTTACCCAGCATGCCAAGCATAAAAAAAAGGATGGGTTTTAATGGATTTTGAATTTAGCTGCATTTTTTTTTTTTTTTTTTTGTTTCTTTTTTATGATCAGTTAGTTTTGGCTGAGAGAAAAATGAATGCAGATTTTTATGCTTAAGATTAATGATTCAGGCCAGAATGCTAAAATTTAGCAATTTTTGCTATAAACAAAAAAAAAAAAAGATTTAATGTGACTAATTATATAGCCAAAATTATATCAGATTATTGTAAGTTAATGACTGCTTGTGACAAAAATAGATCAGTCTGCTGGAATTTCCGAGTTACACTTCTGACACCTTGTACATCATTAAAGTATACCAAGAATTACCAGCTGGGAGCCAGGAATTGTTAAAATATGAAATGTGAACAGACAGGATAATTTCAGCCTTTATGTCTTGCAGTCCACTCAGCACCTCTGTAATAAATAGTGGTTCTGCCAGGAATGGCAAAAGCTCTGACATCACGAAAACATGCCTATATAATTTTGACCCCCTTAAACCCCACTTTTTTATAGTAAAAACTGTGGTTTACAGGGGTATACATTATTTTTCTTATTTCTGCTCAAAAACATAGATTGTGGGTACACATTAGAACTGCCTCACTGAGGCAGTTCTAACCAGTACCCACAATCTATGTTTTGAGCAGAAATATAAAAAATATTAGAATTTTTTATTTGAAAATTTTCATTTTTTGGTGGTAAAATTTTCAGTGTATTTGAATAGGCGTGTTTTCATAATGTCTGACTGGATGGATGTAAAGGCTGATCCGGACTGTCACAGTTTACCATATCATACAGTAGCTTCACCTGGTACCCAGTTGTAATGTGCTACAATATACTAGACTGTTGTAATTTATGCCAAAGTGTACATATTGTACAGTATTACTGCTCTTGAAAAAGATAATTCAGATATAATAGAAAAGAAATTAAAACTAATAAGAACATTTGTCTTGAGTATTATTTTCTACCCTCAGAGATGTCATATCCATGTGTGTTTCTGTATTATAAAGATCTTTTTTTTTTTTTTGCTTCAGGGATTTTGTTTTTATCATTAGTGCATCACTCCAGATAAGAGTGGTTCTGGTACTCATTAGAAGTGCCTTGGAGCAGTCTGATCAGGGTCTTCACTGTTTTGCCATTCCACTAAGTATTTAACCCTTAAACTGCCAATCACAACAATTGTCGTCTGCTTTGTCATCCGCTTGTGATTTTTAAAGTCATTTCTGTAAACAGTGTGGACCCAGATCAGACTGCTCCTCTAGGAGCAGTCTGATCAGGGTCCACATTGTTTGCCTGTATGCAAAAATAGGTTTGAAAAGTTTGCAAGAATATTCAGCAGACGACATAAACAGACAACATTTTCAGATGCAGGTTTTCTTGGCATTTTAAGGGTTAAAGAAACAGCTGCATAGAAAGGTAAAAATAAAAAGTATGGATTAAAGTGTTTGAAATTTTAGGACATTTACCATATCAGGTAAATAGTTTTCCTTTTTCTCAAGAAGACATACATTGTGGGAACTCATTAGAAGCATCTCATGACAATGTGAATTCTTATTACAAGCACCTCATGAAAACGTGTTCAGGGTACTCATTAGAAGTATCTCACTGCACAGTATCATGTTTTCATGAAGAAATGAGAAAAATAATACTTTTTGATTGAAAAAAAGTTTTTATCTACACATCATATGATCCTGTTTATATCCAAGAAAATATATTTCAGAAGAAGAAATTGCAAAAGTATCTGAAAAATGATCAGGGTCCAGTTGTTCAAAGCTAACGATGTCGTTAGTTAACGATTCGTTAAAATTTACATCAAGTGATACGCAAATATGCTGAAATTTTTTGCTGAAAAAATGTGAGTAGCTTTTGCAGTGCAAAAGCTACTCACATTTTTTCAGCAAAAAATATCAGAATATTGTATATTGAATCTGCTAAAACAGTTAACGAAATGAACTTTAACGAGCTCGTTAAGCTAACGACGCTTTGAACAACCGGGGCCCTGGTGTTATGATGAGAACAACTTATGGAGGGAGAGCACAGTGTGGATTCCTCATACAGTTGTCCCAGTACTGCTGCTGTTTGATGACGTAAGCTTCATCATAACAGAGCATAGGCGGGCAGCAGACACCACTCATTGGACGATAACATTTCAATCCTGAAACATAAAGATAATTAAATTAAATTGATCGAGGTACTGACTTTTTATGCTCCCCAAAGGGAGAGCATATAGTCGCCGCTTTGTCCATCCGTCCGACACACTTTTGTCCAGAGCATATCTCTAAAAGTATTGAAGGTAATTTAATGAAACTTGATAAACAGATAGAGGGCTATGAGGGGAATTGCAGAATGCAAGATCCATAACCCTGTCACCAGTATTTACGGAGTTACTTCCCTTCTTAATTTTTGCAATAAAAAGCTTGTCCAGAGCATATCTCTAAAAGAATTGAAGGTAATTTAATGAAACTTGATAAACAGATAGAAAGCTATGAGGGGAATTGCAGAATGCAAGATCCATAACCCTGTCACCACTATTTACGGAGTTACTTCCCTTCTTAATTTTTGCAATAAAAAGCTTGACCGGAGCATATCTCTAAAAGTATTGAAGGTAATTTAATGAAACTTGATACACTGATAGAGGATCATGAGGGAAATTGCAGAATGCAAGATCCATAACCCTATCACCAGTATTTACGGAGTTACTTCCATTCTTAATTTTTGCAATCAAAAGCTTGTCCGGAGCATATCTCTAAAAGTATAGAAGGGAATTAAATGAAACTTGATACATTGATAGACGGCCATTAGAGAAAGTGCAGACTGCAATAACTGTAACCCGCAGGGTTCGCGTTACTGATCGCCATTGTCGCCATTTGCGCAGAAAAAAAAAATTTGGCACAAAAAAATCATAAATTGGCGAAAACAAGTGGCGAAAAAAATATCACCTGAATTACCCGCTACTGAGTCATATAATTGTCGCGCGTGTCTGTCGCACCTTCCTTGATTGTATAATTCGCCAATTAGCTACTCAATTATCGATCAGAAAACGGTAGCTGATCAAATTAACCTGAATTTGATGAAAGCGATATAAGGTCACGTGCCGTGATGCGCAGTTTGACAGTAGCACCACCCACTTTCCACGCCTTTTGTCCTAAATATTCATGACGCTCTGCCGAAACTACCAATCAGGAATTAATGTCAGAGTCGCATCGCCTACGTCACGGAATTTTACCCAGAATGTAATCATGTGGAACCCTATGTCAAACACAAAGATGGAAAACAAATTGATTACACGAAAAATAATTATTGTCATTAATCGGTTCGGCTTATTAAAGCGGTAAGTACACTTTGACAGTGCCAACTTTAATTAAGCATGTTTCGGTACCTTCTTATGAGGCTTAATTTTATTTGGCGATCAACGAACGTCTTCCCGAAAAAAAAAAAAAAACACAAAAAAAAAACACAAAAAAAAAACACGAATAATGCCTCGGAGACGGACACATTAGTCTCCGATGGTCCGGATCGCGCATTCGATCCCCACAGATTGTAGCGATTTATTATGAAACACATAAATTTGCTACGGTCATTCGCTCCTTCCACTGCTTCAAGACTGGCAGTTACAAGTTTCTTGTGGAAGGGCTTTCAATGTACTGGTTAACCGCTTATTGTATAAGCATGCCCCCTCCTTTTTATTGGCCCGATTCATAAAAAAATGCTATTCCCCATTCCATTTTGCATAGACCAGACTCGTAAAGCAATTGCAGTAAACTCCCTTTTAAGTCAGTTGCAGTTAGCTCCCTTAAAACAGTAAAACCTGCTGTGTTAGAAACTTACCCCACATTTATCAGGGTACAAATGAATATTGTTACGTTATTCTTTTACAGTATAATACAGTAATAACATTATATTTATTGGCTTATACAGCACTTTTCAGAACTTTCGTTTCCATGTAAAGTGTTCCATTTTTGTGTCCAACATTCGATATGCAAAACAAAGACTTATTATTAATTCATGACATTGTAATTAATTAATTACAGCAAAAGTTTTAAAAATCAGTGCAAGAATTAATTTCAAGTCCCCCCACACATTTCACATTATACTGACTCTTGAATCTATTGCTGCAATTAAAGGAATCAGTAAATGAACACCTTTTTTCTGACAAGATAATTCTTTGGCGAAAAATGGCCAATATTTGGCTCAAAATCTGGCTCAAAGTTAAAGAAAATGGCACAAAAAAAATCAAATTGGCGAAAATGGTGGCGAAAGAAAAAGAAATCCTCGTGCGAACTCTGATTACCCTATCACAAGTAATTACAGAGTTATTTCCCTTCCTAATTTTTGCAATAGTAAGCTTGTCCAGAGCATATCTCAAAAAGTAATGAAGATAAATAAATGAAACTTGATACAGTGATAGAGGGCTACAAGGGGAAGTACAGAATGCAAGAACCATAACCCTATCATCAGTATTTATGGAGTTATTTCCCTTCCTAATTTTTGCAATATAAAATTTGTCTGGCACATATCTCTGAAAGTATAAAAGAGAATCAAATGAAACTTGATACATAGAGAGATGGCCATCAGAGATAGTGTAGAGTGGAAGAACTGTAACTCTGTAACAAGTAATTACTGAGTTACTTCCCATTTTAATATTGGCAATATTAGGCTTGTCTGTCACTTAAAGTATTTTCCTCTTTCACTTATATAACCATCCCACTACTGCGCATCTTCAGGAGCCAACTTCAGTTTCACCGATTCTCTTGTTAATATTAGTTTTCAATGAATTTTAAGTTAGTGAACTAATTATCAGATACGCCTATAACAAAAATCTTCTTAGAGAAAAAAATCTTTATCTGATATTGCCAAGGAAACATATATTCTGGAATTATCGCATTATGTTCCCTCATCAAAAAGGAGGCAGACATTTTGGTGCAGATCCCAGTGCATGGCATTGGCAATGACATGACATTTTATTGTCAGTGTGGTATATCATGAACTAGCGAACGGATTCTTACAAAATTTGCACAGATACATCATTGGGACTAGATGATGAATTGTTTATGTTATGGTGGTTTACCCAATTTTCCAGGTCTCTGTCGGACTTAAGTTGTCAAATTTAAGCAATAGTGAGCTTGTCTGCTTGATAGCTCCTGAACAAGTAAGCAGATTCTTAGCATATCAACACCAGATGATCAACTGATTATGTTTTGGTGACCTAATTTTTGATGCTACTGCAGGACTAAAACACTGTCAAATTTAAGCACCAGTACACTTGAACTTCAAAATCGTTGGGGTGGAGGGCATCTATTTTCTCTGAAAACACTGTTCTTGTTAGAATTAGCCTCCTGAAATGATTCTGTGATTTCAAGCTGTAGTTTTTACGGGGTTTCTAAATACATTGACTGAATTATGGACAAACATAAAATATGCATGGACAAACATAATGAATCTCCAATGACTCAAACACGGATGGCTCATAAACTGTGGCTGATTCAAACTTGTCTTTGAATTCCTTTGAAATTCCTTCAATAGCTCAAGAAAACAAATATTTAGGGATATTTTAGGGACATATTTCATTGTTATAGGGATGTAGTCAACATTAACCCATTTTAGTCTGGAGACCACCAAAGGGTGGTTGATACAGTGCAGACCCAGTTCAGATGGCACAAAATGTGGCATCTGATCAGGGTTTCCACTGTTTGCAAATAATTTAGCCATTTTTCTGTAGAAATATCTAAATCACATAGCCTGGTATACCTACAATTAAAATTTGTCTGTTCCAATATACATGTATAGTGTATCTAGAGCTATGCTTACCAACATCACACCGACAGTCTGTGTCACACATTTCTCCCTTTTGTGCTTTTCTTGTTGTACAGGTTCCATTGACTGTCCCAACAGAAGGGAAATTACCGGCAGGACCTGAAAAATGGCAAACCAGCCAATCATCAAGCTGAAAGCACCAATCACAACTACATGTACAACAGAAAATACTGTATTTTCATTTTTTTTTTCCAAAGAAAATAAGTTTTGCCGTTTCACGTGAATCGGCTGCCAAGCACGAGGGAAATTAAGGCCTGAAAAAGTGGCAAAAGTTAACCTTTAAAGTGAAAATCACAGCTGCAGCAGATGACATTTTGATTTTCTTTTTTTTTTTTTTTTTTTTTGTATTTTTTTCAAAGAGACTTGACATTTCATGTGAATTTACAAGTGGTTCATATGAAATCTCAAGACTTATTTTCTTTGAAAAAAAAAAAAGAATTAGAATGTTTCCTGCAACACATTTTGTTTGACACTTGATAGCTTAACAGCAATCATGCAACTACAATTTAACACTTAGCATGTTGGGTAAAATTTCAGCAGGGGACATTTTGAAATATTTTTCTCTTATTTTGCCAAGAAAACAGGATTTGACATTTCATGCAAATTGTCTCAGTTGGAGACAATTTGCATGAAATGTAAAATCCTGTTTTCCAGGAAAATATGAAAAATATGAACAATTTTTCATCTGTTGAATTAGCCCAGAGAGTGCTTAAGATTAAATCCATTTGTATCCTTATTATGTCCCCAACTTCAAAGAAGTTATAGGGATATATTGCTTTGGGGTTGTTCATCCATTCATTCGACAGTTCGCTCATTTGTCGAACTTAAGTCTTGTCATCAAGATTATCTGGGGAATTATAATGAGTTAAGGCTTGAAACTTGGCAGGTTTATTGGGACTGAATAGTAGAAAATCTGTTTAACTTTTGAAGAAAAAATGTGAGAGTTATGGCCCTTTTCACCTTGGACACTTTGTAGGGAGAAGCATATAGTTGGAAGCAAAGTGTTCTACAAATACGCATTTCTACTTACTGTACATTTTCTAAGTAAGCCCGTTGAGATAACCTGTACAATTTATGCCAAACTCATAGCCATATTTTCCAATACACACTACTGTGATATATCTACTGTGAGTTCTTATTACAATAATTGTTCTATCAAGGTACACTTGAACCTCTTTATAAGCTTGGTCATTATAAGATAGTTTTGGATATAAGACGGTTTAAGGTTGGACACCAAAAGTGTTCTCTCCGAACAAAAACATGTAGATTATATAGAAAAATGATCATTTATGATCATTTTTCTATATAATCTATACATTTTTGGTTGGATACAACATTTTTGAGGTCCACCTTTAAACTGCCTTATATCCAAAACTATGCCATAATGAACCATGTTATAAAGAGGTGCCTAAGTATATGTGGTAGAATAAATATAGATACCAAATCCACCAAACTGCTGACTGGATAATATGTGTCCATTGCTATCAACACAACAGCTGCCTGGTCCACAGTCATACGAGTCTCTACATGACTCTACCCCCACAAACTGAAATGGATGAGACAGGTTTTAATAAAAATAAATTCGTTCCTAGTCTAAAACTGGACATTCAAAATTTAACACTTATTCCTTATCTAAAACTGAACAGTCAAAATGTAACACCTAATAGTACTCCGGGTTAAATTTTCAGCAGACAAGATATTGAATATTTTTCTCAATTTTTCTGGAAAATAGGATTTTGAATTTCATATGCAATTTACTTGAAAAGACAAATTCTGTTTTCTGGTAAAAAATAAGCAAAAATATCAACAATTTATCATCTCCTGAATTAGCCAAGAGAGTAGTACAGGGCCCAGTTGTTCAAAGCTAACAATGTCGTTAGTTAACGACTCGTTAAAATTTACATCAAGTGATACGCAAATATGCTGAAATTTTTTGCTGAAAAAATGTGAGTAGCTTTTGCAGTGCAAAAGCTACTCACATTTTTTCAGCAAAAAATATCAGAATATTGTATAGTGAATCCGCTAAAACAGTTAAGGAAATGACCCTTAACAAGCTCGTTAAGCTAACGACGCTTTGAACAACTAGGCCCAGGTTAAAATGGAACAAGACAAATAGTGAAAGATAATGCAGTATTTTCTCCCTTCCAATCACATGATGCACAGAGGGTCAGGAAGGACCCTCTCTCTACACATCTCACATTATGTATTTTACATGCATTATACAGAACCCATTTTAGAATGAATAAACTTCACCCACTCTTTATAAATTGGAAGAGTTGAATTTCAGTTTTAGATATGTCAGGCTATGTGATTTATATTCCTTGAGAAAAATGGTTTAACCATTTGCAAACAGTGGAGACCCTGATCAGATGTCACATTCTGCATTGTTTGCCAGTTACTCTTTGGTGTGGTCTCCAGACAAAATGGGTTAGTAACATTATAATCAACTATACCAATCATGTAATTATGTATAAGTTTAACACTGTTATATGAAGAGAATACTGGGGGTGTTCGAAAAGAATTGCTTATTTTAACCCAGACCATTAAAAATGTAAGTAAATACAAATTTCTTCATTGCATGCCCTCTAAGTAATCCTCATGGCTAGAAATGCATAATTTCAGCCAATAAATCCACTACTGGAATGCGTCACAATATGCTGATTTAGGTATACTGGTATACGGCAGATCAAAGGGCCTGTCTGGACTGATATCTTCATCTAGCAATGAAGACTTTCAATTTCGAAAAAAAAAAAGTCACAAGGGGCAAGATTTGGTAAATAAGGAGGGTGTGATAAAACTGTTGCCTTCTCTTTTCGCAAAAGAGTAGTAACAATTATAGCAGAAGTATGGGCTGGGGCATTATCATGTAGAAGTTTGACGTGTTTGAAACACATGACTAGGCGTCATTTCTGACGGTATTTTTTCAATTTCTTCAATACCACAATTTGTAGTTTTTTCTGGTAAAGCTTTTGCCCTTTTCCACTAGGACCTGTGTTGCAGTGCTTTCACCAGAGAAGAAGCTAGCATACAAAATCTTTGCACTTAATATGCATTTAGCAATTACATGTACTGGTCTTTTGCTGTTTTTAGCGGCCCATACTTTATTGCTAAACCTACCTAAATGGTTCGAAATAATGTACCCAAGTTCAATCACCAGTGAAAACATTCGCAAATGTCTTTTCATCATATTACAATTAATTTAACAGCCTAATATTCACTGTTAACCCACTGTAGACTGAATGAACTCCCCACACTATATATTGGAAGCTTCTAATTTCAATTTTAGGTATGTCAGGCTATGTGACATATATTCCTAGAGAAAAATAGTTAAACTATTTGCAAACCACGGAGATCCTGATCAGATGGCACATTCTGTGGCATCTAATCTGGGTCTGCACTGTTTACCAATTACCCTTTAAGGAGTCTCCAGAGTACAATGGGTTAAAATATTCAGTTTTAGAAACAAGTGTCTTTGCACAAATTTGATCCAGATTGGTAAAAACAGAAGAGAGATATTGCAGTTTGAAATTCTTATAACAGTGAACATGCATGATTGTATGCCACCATTTTGAATATTTAATTGGATATTCAATTTTTATAACACACAAATAACGGGTTCCTGTTGACAGAAATGTGTTGCTTATTGAGCTAGCTGATGGTATATATGCAAATGAACATACCGTATTCGATCTAATTACCGCACATACCCCTATAAGCCCACAGTCAAGAAATTCCGTAGACTTCAGATTACAGCCTGTGTACTTTTTCTTTACATCCTTATAAAGGCATATGTTGTGGGTACTCATTTGAATTGCATCGACTTGTCGATGCAATTCAAATGAGTACCCACAACATATGCCTTTATAAAGAAAATCAGAAAAAAATCGCATAATCATCATCGAATAAGTCCTTTTCTGATCTTTTTTTATAGTGTATCCTTAGTAGGTAGATACATATTTTACCACAATTGAGTGTTCCCAGTTATTTTGAAAAACCTTAGAGCACAGTGCGGTAATAAGGTCAAGTACAGTATTTACAGATACAGTCAACCTCAACAGCTCAACCCGGATGCCTCGTTTCCCATGGCCAATCTGAACGCGTTTTTGAGTCCCTAGGAAATACTTCCAATAGCTCAAATTTTCTGATTTTATTATGAAATTGTGTTGTGTATACTCATTAGAATCACCTCATTGTGGCAATTCTGATGAGTACACTCAACATACCTTTATTGTCTAGAAGATCCAAAACAATCCTTCATCCTCGTTTGCTGCCTAACCTGGTGCCATGATTAACCCTCATTGACTCAAACTACCCATGTCTCAAATAAATTTCCATGGTCCCAAAGATGTTTGAGCCATTGAGGTTTTACTATATATGGCAATAAAATATTGTTTCAGATGTGATTTATTGAATATTTGCATACTTAATTGAGCAGTTATGATGTCACTTACTCACAGAAATGGCAGCTACCATGACAGATCTTAGATCTCCTTCACAGCCTAAAAACTTTCTTATCACTCAATTTTCATACATTTGTATTTTGTTTTTGCCACACTGCTTTGGCTTAATAGAGTCTTGTTTTTTCTAGTGCATGTATGTTTATTATTGGATGCGTGTTTCCCTTTGATGCTTAGCACACTCGATATAATTTTCAGCAGACAATATTTTGGAATATTTCTCTTATTTTTGCCAGAAAATAGGTTTTTGACATCTCATGCAAATTGTCTACATTGAAGACAATTTGCAAGAAATGTCAAAACCTGTTTTCTGGGAAAAATAAGAAAAAAATATCAGCAATTTGTCACCTGCTGAGTTAGCCCAGAGACTGGTTAAAGAGATAATGAAACAAATCTTCTTACCAAAACACATAAAACAAATACTAGTTTCATCATAACTGGTTTGTCCTAACTGTACTGAACAAGAGAATCTGTATTCTCATATTTAGTATTAGTCTCCGGTCCACATCAAACAATAAGGTACAATATTGCATTATGGGAAAAATGGACCCAGCTCAGTCAACATATTCTAGCAGTCTGATCAGATCTGGTCATGTTCTATATAATCACATGACAATATCATGCAACATTTAGTGTAGACCCTGATCTGATTTGGGTTGTAGGTGGTCATACAGACTAAGGAAGGTCTGTAATTTTTATATCATGATAAGGTACCATTGTGTTTGTTACTACCCTCCTATCAGTCTTATCTAAGATAAACCTTCTCAAGTACAAAGGTACCTTATAAACAGTGTTAAACCATGTCAGTCTGAAATCTTTTAACCCTTGTCATGCTGAATATATTAAGATGCCATGCCCACTTCTAATTTTCAGATTACTTGATCCAGACTGTTCACATAAATTCACATACTTTATGGCAAACAGTGCAGATCCAGATCTGTTGGCTTCTTCAGAAGCCAACTGATCTGGAGCTACACTGTTTGCAAAGGCAGGACATATTCAGGTTCAGCAGGACTAGGGTTAACTGTTCTAAATTTACCATATGTGACCTAAATACTGGGACTTCCTAAATGACTGCCATACTTCTATAATTTGAGTAAGTTAAATTACCTGGTTCCATCTAAACTTTGACTGAGGAATGGCCAACATTGTAAACCCTATCAAACTGCTCCTTTGGAGTAGACTGCTTTACAAAAGGGAAGCAAAAGCAATTTTGATAGAGTGGCCTCCCCTTAAAGTGTATCCATTCCCCTTTAATGGCAAACTGAGGAAACTGATCTGGATCTCAGGCTTTCAAGTCCTATCTGACCAAACATTAGGGCTATTTTAGTAAACATTTAGGGCTATTTTTACAAACTTTTAGGACAAAAATAGGAGTTTTCAGTCCCACTTGAAGCCAAATTTCGCACGCCAACAATGCATCAACTAATCAAGCAACAGTTGAAAATGCCTGTGAGCAGTGAGCTTTTGTATTATGAGAACTGTTATATCGAGGGTTGAGCGCAAGACTAGCGTAAGTCAGATGGTTGTTTTTCCCCAAACCTAATCTCCTCACCATGAAGGTGTTATGAAGATTACAACATTTTTTTCTGTAAACAATGGAAATTTAGGTGCCATTGCTCGTATGAGCAATGGCACCTAAATTTGCATTGTTTACAAAGGGGTCCAAGTTCCCCCTAAACAAGGGTTTCAAAAATATGTTTGAGTTACCATAGTCTTGCGCTCAACCCTCGAATTATGTAAGCATGTTCCCAAGATGCCAAACCATTTTCCCAATTTTAACAGTATGAAGACCAGAAACGGAGAAAAAATTAGGGATTTTTATGAAAAATGAGGGGCCTTTTTAGGAATTTGGCCCTTTTTGAATGATTTTTTAGGAATTTTTTTTATCTAATTACCGTACTTGTCCTAAAATTTTTCTATTACTTGATGTGTCTAAAATATTGCTGTATGTATGGCAAACAGTATAGATCCTGATTGGATGCTGCATTCTGTGGCATCTGATCTGGGTCTGCACTGTTCACAAAGGCCTATCTGTCCCAATACTTAGGGTTATTTCGGTATTTTCTTCTTATGACTCGGCTTTAATAAATAGGCAGGACCATAAGTTCTATTTTTCTTTGACTATTAATGTAGGATTGTACACTCTTATCATTTAGGCCTATCCTTATTCCTCCATAGAAGGTCAAGACATTGTCATATTTTCGGAGATTTTATTCTTGATTTGTCATAGACCAGTGCATACTAAAAAAATGTCAGTCTACACTCTGCATACCTATATTTCTTATTTTCCTATGAAAACATAATTATTTTGTGGAACCCCATTAAAATCATTTAAACCTTAGCATGCTGGGTAAAATTATGACATTTTTAAACATTTTTATTTTAGGCTTTGACATTTCATGTATATTTTTCCTTATTTTTTTCCAGAAAAAAAAACAAAACAAAAAAAACCCCTATTTTCTGGGAAAACTAATGTCAATTTTTCAAATTTAGCCCAGAGAGTGAATTATCCCAGAGGGTGGTAAAGTTAACCCTTAAAATGCCAAGAAAACCTGCATCTGAAAAAGTCGTCTGTTCAGGGTTGCCACCAAGTTTTCAGAAAATTTTGAAATTCCCTGACTTTTCCCCGACTTTTGTCATTTTTTTTCCAATTTCCCCGACTCAAATCAAAATTCCCTGACCTGGAAAAATTTTCATTTTCAAGACTTTTTCCCCTGACCATGGCAACCCTGCTGTTTATGTCATCTGCTGATTATTCCTGCAAACTTTTCAGACCTATTTTTTGCATACAGGCAAACAGTGTGGACCCTGATCAGACTGCTCCTAAAGGAGCAGTCTGATCTGGGTCCACACTGTTTGCAAAAATGACTTTTAAAATCACAAGCAGATGACAAAGCAGATGACAATTGTTGTGACTGGCAGTTTAAGGGTTAAAATGACTTATTCAGCAGATGAACTGGACACACTTTCAGGGGAGGCACCTCTATCAAAATGTTCTTTTACCCTTTGAAAATAGGTCAATTCTAAAGGGAAAGAATTCGCGCCAACTGATCTGGATCTTCACTGTTTGCAAAGGCAGGGTTTATCTGGGTTCAGCAGGACAAGGGTTAACCAAATGCATCCAGTCCCTTTACTGACCTAGCCATGCTGAATAAATCAAGATGCCACACCCAATTCTAATTTTCAGTGAATCAGATTACTTAATCCTAAATGTTGATACAAATACACATACTGAATGACTAACAGTACAGCTCAAGAGCAGTTTGCTTCTTCAGAAGCTAATCAATCTGGATCTACACTGTTTGCAAAAGTAGGGCATATCTGGGTTCAGCAGGACAAGGGTTTACAGACATAAGAAAAAAAACTTTATTTTTCCAAAGAAGTGCATCGGTTTGAAATCCTAACTTTAGGCCCCTGAAGCATAGACTGTGAATACTTAGCACTCTGGGTAAAATTTTCAGCAGACATGTTGAAATATTTTTCTTATTTTTCCCAGAAAACAGAATGTGACATTTTATGAAAATTGTCTCCATTGGCGACTTTTTACTTCAAAAACAGTATGAAGTAGATTTGAACATATCTGATAAACAGATTATAACCTGGTATTTTTGTTATCACTATCTGTATCCATCACGAAAACACGCCTATATAATGTTGACCCCCTTAAACCCCACTTTTATACAGTAAAACTGGGGTTTACAGGGGTATACATTATTTTTCTTATTTCTGCTCAAAACATAGATTGTGGGTACTCGTTAGAACTGCCTCGGCGAGGCAGTTCTAACGAGTACCCACAATCTATGTTTTAAGCAGATATATGAAAAATATCAGAGTTTTTTACCTGAAAATTTTCAGTTTTTGGAGGTGAAATTTTCTGTATATTTGAATAGGCGTGTTTTCGTAATGGTCATCGTCTACTATAATAGGGTCTTGGGTTGATGCATCGCCTGATAATCAAAACATCATGTGATGATCTCTAAATATTTTCTTAGGCCAGAGAAAATTATTAGATTCTCTTCCAGATTTGAGAAAAAAAATGGAGTGGGTGGGTGATTTTATTTTTTATTTTCTATTCCTGTGCCATACAGTGAAGAGGTCAATCATAGCAAAACCAGATAATTGGCACTAACTACCATGAACAAAAAGAAAATCTTGTTTTAATACTCTCTTCATAACAATAATTCATTTGCAGTTCTTAAAAGTGGTATAAAATCTGTTTTCAGCAAAAGTCCAGTTGTCTCTGAAAGTTTTCCTCATCAAATTTTTTTATTTGGTCAGAGTTTTTAGGGGCCGCTGGGGATGAGAATCTAATAAGTATTTTCTCTGGCCTTATCTGTATGTTACAATGTTTACAACTTTGAATGGCACTTTAACGCTTAGCACTCTGGGTAAAATTTTCAGCAGACGACATTTTGAAATATTTTTCTTATTTTTCCCAGAAAACAGGATTTGACATTTCATGCAAATTGTCTCCTAGGAGACAATTTGCATGAAATGTCAAATCCTGTTTTCTGGGAAAAATAAGAAAAATATCATCAATCTGTCGTCTGCTGAAAATGCCCAGAGAGTGGTAAAGGTTAAGGGTTAACATGCAAATTCAGATAACTGACGTCCCCGCCTTTAAAAAACTCTCAAAAAATGACAGGGTCAACAATGCAACTAAGTGAGAATGTGAAAAAAGTCTGATAATTATGTCCAAATCACATGTAAATCTTCAGACCATGTAGAAAATGTGCACAGTTTCAAAAAGATTGGTTAAAACATGTAGAAGTTGTGCACACAAGGCACCCACTCTATATATACACTATTGAGGCAAAAAATGACTAGGTTCATAACAGGGAAAAAAGTAAAAATTTGAGGATTGTGAAAAAGTACATGCGTATCTTCAGACCAGGATTAAAACACCTGTAAAGTTTCAGGAGAATCAGGCGTCTAAGTTAAAAATGTAAGAAAAGTTGAAAAAAAATAATTTCAAGATTCTGTAAACAAGCATATGCAGAACTTAAGGCCATGATTAAAACACCTGTAAAATTTCAGAAGGATCAGCAAATACTGTAGGAGGAGTTGTGCTCACAAGGTACCTATCCCCTCTACACTTCAATATATTGAAGCACGAAAAACTTCTAAGCTAAATATGTGAAAAAAGTGGAAAAAAATAGTTTCAGGATTCTGTAAAAAGGACATGCATGTCCTCAGAAATACCTGTCAAGTTTCAGAAGGATTGGCCTAAAACTATAAGAGGAGTTTCACTCACAAGATACCTACTACCTATACACTTTCGTAGTATTCGAGCATGAGAAAAGTCTAAGTTAAAAAATGTGAAAAAAAGTAAAAAAAAAAATATATATTATAGGACTCTGTAAAAAGAACATGCATCTCTACAGACCATAATTAAAGCACTTGTAAAATTTCAGGAGGATAGGCCTAAAACTGTAGGAGGAGTTGGGCTCACAAGGTACCTACTACAAAGTTGGAACCATGCACTAAGCACCCCAGAAAGCTGAAAACTGTATCCCCTCACTTTCCTTTGAAAAGGTGGGGGACAATAAAAAACAACAATTTATTGAGTTTTAAGCTGTATTTCTATGTAGTAACAAATGAGTATATGTGTTCAATTATTTATATAAACTATATATAAGAAATAACATTCCAAGCCTATATAGTAAAAACAAACCCTAGTAAAATGTATTAGTAAAAGTATAAATATATATCAAAACATTAACTTATGAAAACAGTGTAGATCCAGATGAGATGGCTTGTAATGACCCCTTACATCAGGATCTATACTGTTTGCCATTCTGTGCCTGAACTTTGATTGACACCCCAACTTTCAACAGTGAATTTGTCCAAATTCAAAGATGGAAGAGTCCACTTCATAAACTCAGGGGTGAAAGTATTAATATGATAGAGGGTCCAAAGAACAGAAAAGAAAAGTTTTCATTGTCTCACTTCTACATATACATGTACATGTAAAATATGATATTTGAAAGAATCATTCTTATTAAGAAATAAGAGAGATTTCTTGCTAAAGCATTATAGTCATAAAATGTAATATTGGCTCCATACCTGTGATTTTATGTTTGTACCAAACATCCACAGCATTAGAGGAATGACTAAAACAGTTTCCATCTTCAGCATACTGAAGTTTGTAAAAGCAATTTGTAGGTACTTACTCAAATCCCCTTGGTATCAACAGATGATTCCAATGAGTACAAAATATGATTTGGTATAAACATAACAAATATTATCTTAAATTAACCCATTTTATACTGAATAGACTCCCCTTCACTATATATTGGAAGAGTTCAATTTCAATTTTAGGTATGTCAGGCTATGAAATTTAGATATTCCTAGTTAAAAATGACTAAGCTATTTGCAAACAGTGGAGACCCTGAACAGACACTGCATTCTGTGGCATCTGATCTGGGTCTGCACTGTTTGCCAATTACCATTTTAATGGTATCCCGACTATAATGGGTTAACAGCACAATTATTGCCATTTAGAGCTATGAGATTTGTTATTCTAACCTTCCTAGTGGTGAAGCTTGATTACTTCTACAGGTGAGCTAAAAATATTCAATAATTTATATGAACCACATCATATGTAACAGCGTCTTTGTGGCAAATGTGATCAGCAAAAGCCTGGATAATCATGCACATTTGTAAGCCTGATCAGGATCTTTGAAAACTACAATTTCCATTTTAGAATGAAACATCTTATAGAGAGGGTTGTTTTTTTTTTTGTTTTTTTTTTTTTTAATTTGGGTTTTATGGCCCTTTCAAGAATATTTCACTTATATTGAGCCGATCATTCATCAAAGGTGGGCAAAAACCGGAGAACCCGAGGAAAAACCACCTGACCATTCGTAAGCAGAACTTGGCTTTCCCACATGTGACTCAAGCGAGGCTTGAACCACAGCAGTGAGAAACCTAATGGATTAAGAGTCAACTCTCCTATCCACTAGGCTACGGGGGCCTGCATTATAGAGAGGTTACACAAAAAACTTCTATAAGATGGTTCATTATAAGACGGTTCTGGATATAAGTTAGGTTAAAGGTGGCCCTCCCCCCCCTAAAAGTATTGTATCTAAACAAAAATGTATAGATTATATAGAAAAATGACCCATGGGCTTTATGTTAAGCTTTTGAAGGATTCTCTGGAGTTTACACATTGATAAAATCCACAAAAAATAACAATTCATTTCTTATAGTTCCAACTTTGTCATCAAAATGTTACAAATAATGCCAAAAAAGACAATTTTTTTAGATGGCGGAAGGAAAACAGATCCGGCAGGTTCCTGCTCTGGGCCCAGTTGTTCAAGGCATTGTTAGCTTAATGAGCTCGTTAGTGGTAAAAAAGTTAACCGTTCTAGTAAGGACAATATCCAATTTACTGGTATTTTTGCTGAAAAAAAAGTGAGTAGCTTTTGCAAATGCAAAAGCTAATCACATTTTTTTCAGCAAAAATATTAGCGTATATGCCATATTTAATGATCAAAGTTTTAACGATACGTTAACTAACGACATTGTTGGTTTTGAACAACTGGGCCCTGGACTTTATTGAAGTGTAAAACTTTTCCTTCAACCAAACAAACTGTGTGAAATGTGTATAAAGATAAGGAGTTGGAATTATTACCCAATAATTCTATTTGTGGGCGGCAAAGATCCTACTCAGACTACACATATGTCCAAGGTGCAGCGTATAAAAATGCAAAATGCATATACAATTGCATATAACAAGAATAACAACATTTTGATTCCTATTCCATATATTCTACATATAAAAAGCATTTATGTTTGTTCAGGTTTAAGGTAGTACAATTTAACCTTTAAAGTGCCAAACAAAATAAATAGCAGACGACATTCTAATTTGTTTATGTTTCAGAGAAAATAAGTATTGACATTTCATGTGAATGGTCTGCTTGGCATGACAATTCCCATTAAATATCAGAAATCACAACTTGAGTTTTCTTAAAGGTGGGGGAATTTGTTTGATTCAACATGTAAAGTTTATCCTACAATATGAAAAAATAAACTAAAAACACTGGAGATTTGATCTATATTCCATCACAATGTCAAGGTCAGTTTGCAATACCATGATGCCATTAGCCACTCTAAAGCATACACTCTGACCCTTATCATGCTGAATAAATTAAGGTGCCACATCCACTTCTAATTTCCAGCCAATCAGATTACTTGATCTGGGTTTTTGATAGAAATTCACATATTTAATGACAAACAGTGCAGGTCCAGATCAGTTGGCTTCTGGAGAAGCCAACTGATCTGGATCTACACTGTTTGCTAAGACAGGGCATTTCATGTTCAGCAAGAGAAGGGTTAAAAGACAGTTTTGGATATAAAACGGTTTCATATGGTGGTACACCACATCCTCTTTATAACACTATCCCCAGGATCCAAAGCAAAAACTGTCAGCCTTACAACCACACTGTAGCAAAACAACATTGTGGTGTCCAAACAAAGACGTACAGATTATAAAAACTTTTGTGGTCCACCTTTAAACCATCTTATATCTGAACCCTGTCTTATAATGAGCTGTCATATAAATACACTACAACCTCTTTATAACATGGTTTGTTAAAACACAGTTTTGGATATAACATAGTTCAGAGATGGATCCCAAAAATGTATAGATTATATTGAAAACTGACCATGGTGGTCATTTTTCAATATAATCTATACATTTTTGTTTGGATATAACATGGCTGTTTAACTAACATTGTTTATGCTACGGACCCCAACAATAGTGTTATAAAGAGGTCGTGGTGTACCACCACAGGAAACACTGTCAAGTGTTATCACTGTCAGAGAAATCTCTGACACCAACATCACAGCTAGGTATAATAAAACAGATGTAATATTTGTTTTTATCGGCTACTGGAATACCTCATTTACCCTAAGTATTCTGACAGACAACCCTGAGCAAACCATGTACACCAAGATCAGATGCCGCAGAAAAACTGCAGGTCACTCATCCATCAATTTTAAGCACACAGTCAACAGGTAGTAAATTGAACTTTTTCAAATGTAAGGACATGTATGGCGAAAAAGTCAGGTATCTGGATATTTAAGCGTAAATACGGTAAATATGGTACTACAGTATTATGTCCGACTATACATTAACATTTATCATGCTATGAGAAAATTCAGCAGATGACAATCTGATGACAGTTTTCTTATTTTTCCCAAAAAATAGGATCAGACATTTCTTATCTCCTTAGGAGACAATTTGCATGAAATGTCTGATCCTATTTTCTAAAAAAATAAGAAAAATATTTCAAAATGTCATCTGCTGAAATTTTTACCCAGCATGCAAACTGTTAGAAAGATACAAAATAAACATAAGTTACATTTGCAATATTTAATGTAAAATATAGCAGGAAAATATACACTTAAGCCTAAAAGCTCCAAACAGAACTTTAGCAGATTCTATCTTTTTTTATTATTATTTTTCAGAGGAAAGATGGCATTTCTTGTGCATTGTCTGCTAGGAGACAATTTACATGAAAAGTCAAGCTTTATTTTCTCTGAAAAATGCAAAGGAACAGATGCTCCTGCCTGAAAACTTAAACACAAATTGCTAATGCCTGAAAAACTTAAAAGCAAAGTGCTAATGCCATCTCGGATGGGGATGGAGACGGACAGACAGGGGTAACACTATATGCCCTTTCCAGGCATAAAAATCCAAACGTCAATCCCTTTTTTTTTTTTTTTTTGTGATTCAAATTTTTAAAATTATTTTTCAGAGAAAATAATAATTGACATTTCATGTGTTTAGTCTCCCTTTGTCTACTAGTCAGTTGATTTACTTGAAATGTCTTATTTTCTCTGAAAAATACAAAAAAAAATAAAATAAAAAATAAATAAAATAAAAAAATAAATAAAATAAAAATATCGTCTGCTGCAGTAGTGATTGTTACCTTAAGGTTAAAATTAATCTCACAGTTCTATTATATAAATATGTTTGAGACTTTCAGAAGCTATTTTGAGACAAGCAGTGGTTTTCAATACAACATGTATACATGTATTTATCAATACTATCACAAAATTGTCTTTAGATCTACATGCAATTTACAAATTTTGAATAATAACAAATACATAATTATTAATATGCATACTGCATCATGAAAAAATGTGTATTTGGTTGATATGAAAGAAGAAGTCCAGATCAGACTGTGCATCCACACCTATATTGTTTGTCAGTAACTATTTTGTAAATAAATTATGGGTAGAAATTTCAGCAGACTACATTTTGAAATATGTTTCTTATTCTCTCTAGAAGACTTTTGCATGAAAGGTCAAAACCTGTTTTCTAGGATAAATAAGAACTAGTAACAGTGTTTTCAGAGAAAACAGATGTCCTTCAACCTTGAATTTTGCTACACATGTGCTATGGACTGCACCTGGCAAAAAAAAGGGGGGTCTACTCTAAAATGATAGAATTTGCTCCCCTTGTGAGCAAATTTTTTCCTTTTAGAGTACACCTTTTCAGAAGGGACTTGGTGAGCTGGAACACAAACAGGAGGTCCCTTGTAAAAGTAATGGAAATTCCACCAAGCCTATCCAGTCCCTTACACTGTCTTATGCTGTCTGTACATGGCATAAGACCGCTTATCCTTTGACACAGTTACTAAATTATGTAAGTACCCTGTAGTACATGTAATTATACTTCCCATTGCCAATATACACAATACAAAAACCCCTTCAAGCAAACGTATAAAATATAACAAAACAAATATGCTATGATCCTATGCTATAAACCTATCTATTTTTTTACTAGAATATCAACATTTTTCTTATTTCTCCATGAGAACTTGTTGTGAGTTACATATTACATATGTTGTGAGTAAAGAAGTCTGAATACTTAAGGCAGACACAGACTTCTGATAACTGACTTACTTATTTCTCCACATAAACATACATGTATGTTGTGGGAATTCACTAAACATGCCTCAACACTTTCCTCGAGAAATATGAAAAATATCATTAGTTGGTTGAAAGTTGCACCTTACCTAGATTTATGATAGTTGTCAGACGGCCAATTCAAAATACACTATAGTACTAGTGCTATCTAGTCAACTGGCCAGCCCTTAAAACACAACTGCAGCAGACAACATTTTGATTTTTTTTTGCATTTTTTTTTTTCAGAGAAAATAAGAAGACATTTCATCTGCCTAGCAGATGATTCACATGAAATGCAAGTCTTCTTTTCACAGAAAAATGATAACAAAAAAATTAGAATACTGTTTGCTAAAATTTGGCTTTAATGCCTTATGGGTTAAATGACATCATAATTAAGCATTACTGGTCCATTTAAACTTTCAAATTTTCAAGAAATGGATGGGAAACACATTAAACGAAAACACTCACAAAATTGATAATCTGTTAAAAAGTTAAAGACCTACATTAGCTGAGAAAACTGATGAAAATTTTATCAAAATTGGTTGAAAATAAAGAAAGTTATGGGTATTTGAAGATTTCAAACAAGGCTGTCATGGGAGCCACCACTGTTGTAAGTGTCATTTGCTCCTACTTAAATATGCATAAACTGAATAACTCACATATGCAAAAACATCAAATGCTTTGTTTCTGCACAAGTCTTGTTTGGTATAATAGCAACTTGTTTTCCCTAAAATTGCATTGTTTTCTGTCTAACAGAAAGTTTTATTGTTATTTTAGTGTTTTTCAGTCCCTCATTAAATATTCAAAATGGGGGCAAAATGGTGTTTGAAGCTAAGAACTCCAATAACTTCCTCATTTCCCTATAATGTGGCAGTTTCCAAAATTGTTTCTGATGTATTTGCCAGTGACGAGCCATAAGTAGACTTCCAAAATCCCGGTCATACGCTTCTACCTACATTTCCTTCGTTCAGAGCTGTGGGCATGGTGGGCGAAGCTTGCTTACCAAGTAATGCTTACTATCCGCAGACACCTGATTACACCCTTTATTCTGGGGTCCATGACTGTTGGTCTGAACATTCTGATTTGTCATTCGTTTACTGATTTATGAGATTGATTTATGGCTTGGGTACCATGACCACAACTACTTCTTGATGGAATTTGATAAAACTTGCACCAAAATGTTCAGTTTGTAAATATCTTGAACATCAGATATACTTTATATTTTGTGAGTGTTTCCCTTTAATACTATATATGATAATGTTAAATAGTTCCAAAACAACAACATGCAGGCATCATTTATATACATGTACTGCTTAATGCTTAGCATGATGGATAAAAATTTTTAGCAGACATTTTGAAATACTTATCTTCTTTTTTTTAAAAGAAAATAAGCTTTGACATTCCATGCAAATTGTCATCTTAGGAAATGTCAAAGCCTATTTTCTGGAAAAAATAAGAAAAATATTCATAAGTTTACCATCTGCTGAATTATACAAGTCGCCATGTATAAGGAGATTGATTTTCCCAGTATGATTGTTCTCAGTACAATATAGTAGAATACAGCATCCAAACTGTGATAAATTGATCAAATCTGAAATACACTTTATCATATGATGTCGCTGTTAATCAGTGGATAAAATCATGTCGCAAAAATCGCATGACCACACGTTATATAACACTTTGGTAGGAACAAGTAACGTCATGATGACGTCCATGTCAACGATGCATTTTCTGTTGAACAAATGTCAACTGTAAAGGCAATAAAATCCAATTTAATAAAGGTCATATGATAAACAGGATCTTACAGTCCTGGTTATTTCATACGAAATTTATGACACGAGCCTGTAAGGCTCGTTTCATAAATTTCATATGAAATGACCACGACTGTAAGATCCTCTATATATAGAACAGTTATGACACTTGTAAATCTGACACAGTAAGAGAGAGGAATAATGTGCAAATGTACGACAGAAAGAATTATCATTTACAAAAAATACATGTATTCTTGATTCAAAGCCTTTACTTGCAACGTTATATTAGGATATTACAAAAGTATAAAATATATGCAGTTGACATAAAATTGAACTTGAAGAGAAGATAATTCAAAAACGCAAACCAACAGCAGAAAGTAAACCAGCCTTAACATGAAAAACTAATCTTACAATAGTGCACTGACTGATTAGTCTTCACTGTCTATGGATGATGACGATTTGATGTTTTACATTCCTTTCAACATTATTATTTAGAAGGATGATAATGAAAGGCTCTGTGCAGTGAAGTGCTATACAGTGATGAGCTGAATTTTCCCTCAAGCAGGATTTAAACCCGGGTCCTTGTGATCAGAAGTCAGGAGCACTAACAACTCATCCACCTGAATGCTTCCAGTCTTCACTGGGTATAGTAAATGTTCTAAACTTTCCGACACTTTATTCCATCTCTTCTGGCCTAAGTGTAATTTTTCATGCAGTCGTTTCTTAACCCTTCTCTTGCTGAACACAACATGCCCTGTCTTAGCAAACAGTGTAGATCCAGATCAGTTGGCTTCTTCAGAAGCCAAATGATCTGGATCTACACTGTTTGTCATTAATTATGTGAATTTCTATCAAAAACCCGGATCAAGTAATCTGTTTGGCTGGAAATTAGAAGTGGGTGTGGCATCTTAATTAATTCAGCATGATAAGGGTTAAAATACTTAGTGAATGGCAAACAATGAAGACCCTGATCAGACTGCTCCTTCAGGAGCAGTCTGATCTAGGTCTGCATTGTATGCAAGCCATTTTGTCAGAAATTTGGTGTTTGAAATTTTAGGACATTTACCGTACACATACATGCAATAAGGTTCATTTTCTCCAGCTATAACTAATATTGTTTCAATATCATAGCTCCAGATAAAGTGCTTTTTTCCTCAACCAGAAAGAGCCCAAATTTTTCTTACTTCTCCATTAAGGGTACTCATTAGAAGTGTCTCACCTAGGTGCTTCTAATGAGTACCCACAACATATGTTTTTGTGGCGAAATGACAAAAGTGTTATGTGGATATCCATTCTTATCATAAACCTACAAAAACGCCCGTTTACTAGTAACTTTTTGACACAAAAATACAAAATACTGCATCACGCTTATAGCTTTTTCCGATTCCGTATGACATTTCTCGATATTTTACCTACTCAGTAAAAAACCAGAACCACTGCTGGTACCAATTTTAAAAAAAGAAATAGTACCATGTTTTGACTGTTCAATGAAAAGTATCCATTATTGTTTAAAATTGTTGAATTTATCAATAACTAAACACTAGTTGTTTATTTTTTGTAGGTATGTAATAAAAACATCATTACTTTAATAACTTGATCTGATGTGTCTGATCATGTCTCATGGCTGTGCCAGGAACAACCGATTCACACTTCATCTCATGTGATTGGTCATTCCTAGCCACTCGACATGATCTGATGCATAAGATCAAGATACTAAAGTAACAATGTGCATTTATATGGATCTATGAATATAATAATTTGCATAACTGACAGTATCAGGTTTTGAAGAGTAAATGGGTCTAAGCAGTTACACCAGACACTCAGAACTGGTAAATAAACATGCATGGTAAATGTCCGAAAATTTCGAATACTTTATTCCATACTTTTTTTCCCCACTAAATGGTTCTATTTATGCAGTTGTTTCTTAAAATAGTCAGGAGCAGTCTGATCTGGGTCTGTACTGTTTGCTTATGCCATTTTGTTGGAAACTTTGGTGTACAAAATTTTTGGATATTTACCATAGCATGATCCATCTGATATGATGCTGGCCTGAATTCAGCGCTTCTGACATTAACTACACCGCTTCAATTGATTCTCCACCAACTGGAGGAACATATTCTACAAGTGGGTACCAGAAGAAGTTAAACCCTACTTGGAACGACTGCTGGAACAAATTCAAGTAGAAATTCTCATCTTCTTCTGCAATCATTTGCATCACAGCCAACTTACGACTGGTGCATGTTATTTCTTTCAGTTTCAGTTTTGGACCTGCTGTACCAAGGCCATCAACAAGGGTTCCTTTAATTGTAACTACATCACCAGATTCTAAAGCCAGCAGTGTTTCACGGAAATGATTACCAGCATCTGCTGACAACGACAACGTACGGTCACCATCAGACACTGATACTGAAACGGCAAATGTAAATTTATCATGTTCTGCCAAGTGGCATTCGTTTCCCAGTGATGTCATCAGTTGACAGTATGCCACATCATTTTCACTCATAGATTCATCATTACAATCACCATAATATTGACCATAAAGACAGCGTAATGGATTACCAATGAATCCTGGGAAAACATCAACCATTTTGGCTATTTCATTACTGACTCCAGTAACCTTAACATTTTCAAACACACCACTCCAAGCCACCTTTGTGCCAACAATACGATTACAACGAATCTGAGTTGCAGCTGCACCCTCTTCAACTGGCATACACAAATCCATGTATGTCGGCAGATCTAATTCTACAACTTTCTTCTCTGATGTTGATGGTAAGCGCACAAAAATTAATGGTATAACAGCCAAAACAGCAAACACAACCATAATAGCTTTCTTCAAAACACCTAACTTCTTATCAAATTTACCACCAAAGACCTTTTTTGTTTGCGTCAACAAGATTGGTATACATGCAAGTAACAGCGTCACAATAATTTTACCAAACATATCAGAGGACAAGAGTTTAACAAACACATAAATCATGAGAAGTATTGCAATTAAGAAACTTAATGGGATTAACACAGGCAGGAGAAGATAACCAACTGTTGCTCTAGCAAGTCCAAACCATGTGGTGAAAGGATAAATTGTCGAAATCAAATTGAACCAGAAGTAGCAGACAAGATGTGGTATGAGAATTTTGTACATCCCTTGAAATGACTGGCGGAATGCCATCTGGATGAAGAAGATTGGTATCAGGCAGTAGCAGACAGAGGGTATCCCAATATTAAGTTTCAAGCCTCCATAGAGATCAACTGTGAACAATGAACCAGAAATCAAATGTAATAAGGATGTAATGACAGGAATATCAGGGAAATTGCGGAAGAACACTGGCAATGCGGCAAGAAAGTTACAGAACAATGCAAGAAGGGTAATGAGATCATGGGCATCACTAATAGCAACGAAACACAGACCACTTAAAACAGCACACAAAACACAGAGTTCTGCACATGGTATATATGTCTTGTCGGCCAATGAAAAGCTCATCACAACCAAAGGAATAGTCATGAAATATACAATGTATGGAGTCAAGGAGTTCCATGTGTATTGGGACTGTGTCTGATCAACATCTACAGCAACGTCATACTGTTTCAACACCTCAGCCAGGGCATTCGCCTCCTGTCGTTTTTTCTTCTTGTAGAACATCTGTAGAGTTGTGATCAGAATCGTTGCAAAAGATATGTAGAACACTAGGAGAGGACCAATAAGTAATAGAAATTTGGGTGAGAGAAATCCATATAGGAAGAACAAGGTGAGAAAATAGATCTGGTCCGTGGGTACGCAGGAGATGACCAAGCTAAGACCATCTTTAGAGGCAAACTCCAGTGCTTGGTCTGCGAGAACCATTGCTGTTTCTCTGGGAAACTTAATAACCTGAAATAAAGATAAGACTTACTGTAATAACTGTCTATTGGGATAGGATCCCTTCAACAAACAGTGCAGACCCTGATAAAAAAAACTCATAAGTCACAAAAACATGCCTCTACAATGTTGACTCCCTTAAACCCCTTTTTCTATTGTAAAACTGGGGTTTACAGGGGTACACATTATTTTTCTTATTTTGCTAAAAAAAAAGATTGTGGGTACACATTAGAACCGCCTTGCCGAGGCAGTTCTAACCAGTACCCACAATCTATGTTTTGATAAGAAATATAAAAAAATATCAGAATTTTTTATCAGAAAATTTGCCAGTTTTCGGTAGTAAAATTTTCAATATATTTGAATAGGCGTGTTTCGTAATGAACAGCAGTCTGATCTAGGTCTACACTGTTTGCTACTCAACCAGTTTTCAATTGAGGTTTAATGGCCATGTCAACCTACTGAGGTCAGGTCAAGCGCAGCCAGTTAACCTAATCACACTGTTCCTGGGTAGGATTAGTCCTCTATTCATTTTGTTATATATAGGGTGTTTGATTATTTTAAGTAACATTATTTTCATGTTTACTACAAGTATCTATACATAAACAGTTTCTAAATTCATAGCCTTGTTCCGGCTGCACTGTTTACCAGCGCAGAAAAGATGCAAAGTAAGTCTAAATATAGGCGAATTGCGATGGTTTTGCTTGCTGTTCTCTGCGAACGAACATACTGCTATTGATAACTCATCAAGAGCTGTCTTTTATTTGTTTGTTGTTGCACGAGTCGGCGTCGTTTTCCCGCAATTTTTGTGAAGTAAGCAACTCACTCGCTCGTGTTGATCAGCTTCAATCCGAGCAAATATTTCATTAAATACATTTCTGCAAAATAATTTCAGCATAGTTTGTTTTTAAGAAAACATGTTTTGGGTGTTTTCTCTCATGTATTTTCTTTTCTTTTTTTTCTTTCTCTGAGCTTTGAAACGAATGCGAAGTTGGACCAATGTTGATGTTTTCTCTAAGGTCCGACATACAAATACAATCTTTTCCAAAAAGATGCGATCGAATTTTAATAAGCGATAAGGATATGTTTAAAAACACATCTAAGAGAAGTGTATATCATGATGACTCTGTGTGACACTGAATTAAGAACCTCTGTTCTACTAAAGAAAGGGCAGACAGCCGCAGCAGGGAAAAAAGTGGGACTTCCTAGATTTTCCTGTGGGACTTCCAAATTTGAGGGGTAGGAAGTCTGGGACTTCCTGAGTCTGGAAGTTAATGGAAGTCCTGTCACTATTTCCTAAGCCCCAAAAGCTTTTGGATCCTTACCAGACACTCAGTGGTCAAGGTTAACTATGTTGAAAAATGAAGTTGTCCAGACAATGTCCTTAAATATTAAGTTTTCATATTTAGCCGAAAACTCCAAGTTTTCTAGGTCAAACTCCTATTTTTCAATTTTAACTCCAACTTTTCTCAGAGATGGATTCTTAAACTCCTACTTTCAAAATCCTAGTGAGAACTCTGTCTACCCTTACCTGCCACAAGGATAGCAGGCCTTGCCCAACTGTAAGCCAATATCAGTTGGACCCCCAGGTGATGTAAGATACACGACACCTTCACACCGCCCAACCTCCTCCTTTTGACAAGTGCTTTCTGTTGACTAGCACTTTTGTTGACTAGTGCTTTATGTTGGCAAGTGCTTTATGTTGACTAATGCTTTATGTTGACAAGTGCTTTATGTTGACGAGTGCTTTATGTTGACTAGTGCTTTATGTTGACTAGTGCTTTATGTTGACGAGTGCTTTATGTTGACTAATGCTTTATGTTGACAAGTGCTTTATGTTGACTAGTGTTTTATGTTGACTAGTGCTTTATGTTGACTAGTGCTTTATGTTGACAAGTGCTTTATGCTGACTAGTGCTTTATGTTGAAAAGTGCTTTATGCTGACTAGTGCCTTTTGTTGACGAGTGCTTTATGTTAATGAGTGCTTTATGTTGACGAGTGCTTTATGTTGATTAGTGCTTTATATTGACTAGTGTTTTTGTTGATAAGTGCTTTATGCTGACTAGCGCTTTATGTTGATAAGTGCTTTATGCTGACTAGGGCTTTATGTTGACTAGTGCTTTATGTTGACCAGTGCTTTTTATTGACTAGTGCTTTGATTAGTGCTTTATGGTTACTAGCCTTTCATGTTGACTAGTGCCTTATGGGTTAAATAATATTTCCCTAAAATGGGATCAATAAAATGTCAAAACTATTTTCTGTGGCATATTATATACTTTAAAATGAGATCTGCAAAACATGTTGACACTTACCATGCTGTGGGCAGATTCAGCAGACGACAAATTGAAGAGATTTTTCTTATTTTCCCAGAAAAAAGAATTTGACTTTTCATGCTAATTGTCTCCTCTCTAAGGAGACAATTAGCATGAAATGTCAAACCCTATTTTCAGAAAATAGGATTTGACTTTTCATGCCAATTACCTCCTCTCTTAGAAGACAATTAGCAAGAACTATCAAATCCTATTTTCTGGGAAAATAAGAAAAAAAAATCTCTTCAATTTGCATGAAATGTCATATCCTATTTTCTTGGAAAAATGAGAAAATATTTCAAAATGTTGTCTGCTGAAATTTCTACCCAGCATGCTATGTGTTAATGGTAAACAAGTTTAAAACTCAATCCCAAGCAGACTTGGTATGATTTACAGCATTCAAATAGTAGTTTTTCATGAAATTTACCTTGGAGGGGTGACCTGATGATAACATCTGGTGACATGGTCCAATCAAATTTTAGAGCAAGAGCACTAGTACACCATGACTAGTCAGAATTTTTCCATGCTGCACCGAAGTTTACAAAAAGATTCTACATCTGAACTGTGCTTCAAGATCACTTATGAACTTGATAAAAATAATACCAGTCTATTACAACTACTGACAGACTGATCAAGAGCAAAAATGCCTACCTTCTGCAGTGGGCTAGCAGCTTCATATGCATCTGATTTTTCTGTGGAGGTATAGGTCAGGGTCCCCTGTACTTTCTTAGACAACACTTGGACAAAGTCATTCTCTGAGATATTCTCCCCTATTTTCTTACCTGTCAATAAACATTCATACATATGTGATTCCACCCTCAAACACCAGGTACACCTTATGCAATCAGGGCCTAGTTGTTCAAGACATTGTTAGCTTAACGAGCTCATTAGTGGTCAAAATGTTAACTCTTCTAGTAAATACAATATCTAATTCACAGGTATTTTAGGAATTTTTAGCTGAAAAAATGTGAGTAGCTTTTGCAAATGCAAAAGCTACTCACATTTTTTTCAGCAAAAATATGAGCATATATGCCATATTTGATGATCAAAGATTTAACGATACATTAACTAATGACATCATTAGTTTTGAACAAATGGGCCCAGATTTTAAAGAAATAAATGTAATGAAAAAACCTGGGGTGTCTGGTAATGATAAATAGACAGCCAATCAAAAAGATGGTTACATCATGACTGTTTTACAGCTAGCTGTATTAATAGTTGTTATCTCAATTATGGTTGGTAACTTAACATCCCTTTTTTTAAGGACAGTGGGTCAGGCCTCAGACTGAATGACAGCCCCTTCCATAATCTGTGTCAGGAGGTTGGCGACTGACAATTAATGAATGTGGTCTGATCCATTGTGGTCTAACGTGTCATTTTCTTTTACTTTGACTTCAAATTACCATTGAAACCTCTACTTTTGTTTCACTGCAGTTTTGTGATTATCATATTCGACCTAATTACTACATATATATCCCTAAAAGCACAAAGTCAAACAATTTTGTAGTCTTCAGATTACAGCCAGTGTACTTTTTGTCTAGAAAAGAATGTTGCAGACCCGGTGGGGGTTGAACCTGCAACCTCCTGACACCAGTTGAATGCACATCAAACTGAGCCACCAAGGGCAGCAGAACATGTATTTGTATTTCTGAGCTACATCAGAATTAAGGGCAAGGTCTGAATGAATAAAACTAACTTAAGCCCCAAGTGGTTGTTTCTACAGACAATTTCTCTGTTGCCTGTTCTTTTTTACTTGTGTCAGTTACTGCAACTGTGCCATTGTATCTTGCCATTATTTATTCCTCATCTCTCCTACTTTTGGAGCCCCAGAAATTCTGGCTTTCTGATTGTGGCCTTTCTAGTGTAACTTCATTTACCATATATGCCCTAAGTATTATTGCATAAATAGCAGTGTCACACGTTATTAACAGCCGTGCATTAACTGGAGAAAAGCCGTGTATTAACAAGGCAATTCAAGCGCTGTTAATCACGGCTACGCAACTTTTAATATGACCGTACCGGGGCCACAGATTTGCTGCCGTTATGAGATGTGTACTGCCCGGTCCTAGAACGAGCATAGTCCGTGGAAGTTACGTTCGCGAGACATTGATGAAGAGGCAAAACAAAACAGTGCAAGAAATAACGCGAAATGTAGCAACCGTTTCAAGTTTTTAAGCAATAATAGGGATCAAACATGTTTTTCAATGCATTAACATTTGCCAGGTCCCTTGGGTGGTGTTGAAAACCACGGCCTCTGGCTGCGGTTTTCAACACCTCCCATGGGACCTAACAAATGTTAAAGCATGAAAAACCATGTTTGATCCCTATATTTGGACACCTTAACTCCTTACCATACTCTTCCTATAATTTGAAAATGTCTGTTTTATTACTGTCAGTGTGTCAAAAATAGTGCTGGTAGACTGGCAAATAGTGTAGACCGAGTTCTGGGTCTACAGTGTTTTCTCAGTATTTACTGCCCAATATTTTAGGGTTATTAAAGTATATGACTGCTCACTACAAGACTGTTCACTCAGGTATAACAAAAACACTAAACTGGTGTCAGCACACAAGAAGTTCTTTGAGAGACATCATGATCTTGTCAATCCCTATAATGCGGCTGTTTCCAGACTTAAGTTGCCACAGCCTAGACACTAACAGACTTTCTAGACATTACTATTCCTGTATTTTCCTAAATCTCTGTTCAGGCTGATAAGCAGGGCGAGTGAAGCATGCTTACCAAGTAATGTTTATTTTCCATGGTTGATTACACCCCATTTATTTTGGGTCTGAGTCTGTCCGTCTGAACATTCCTAATTATCTCCACACTTTAGTGATAGGGATATTGTGAAGGCTTCCATCTATCTATCTGTCCGTCCTTCACGCTATCTCCTCCTAAAGCACTGGGCAGAATTTAACCAAACTTGCTACATGACTTCCCCTCATGGAAAAAGTGTACGAGAGTGAGTCTGTTTATTCATCAGTATATCATGCTATGAGCAACAGTAGCACCGAGCGTGGGGATCTTGCAATAACTTATCGTTGACTGTGCAATCTACTTTTGTATTTGTGTATTTCAAATTAATGATCTGAAATATGATTTTGGTAAGTGGACCTCACTCATTTCAACTAATAGTACTAGGGAGTAAACAATTATCTCCCTTCACAAAATGGCAGCAAAATCTTTCAGGTACATCAATTCATAGGTTTCTTGCCTGAAAACAGGACCTAATATTTTAAAGGGATCATCTAATATTGCTCAGTTGTCATCTGAAGCCTAGATAGATCAAGATATAAAGCTCAAGACACAAGCTAAAAACAGTTACAAATAAGACCAAAATGCCTGACCCCACTACAATATGATGTATTGCTCAGGCATTTGTCAATTTCTGAAAACCGAAAAGACAACATTTTGATTTGTTTCATTTTAGATTTCTTATTTTCCCTATTTTCTAAATTTATTACTCTTCTGAGGGGACAATTC
This sequence comes from Anodontia alba, assembly GCA_964016985.1. Classification (NCBI taxonomy): domain Eukaryota; kingdom Metazoa; phylum Mollusca; class Bivalvia; order Lucinida; family Lucinidae; genus Anodontia; species Anodontia alba. The sequence goes on from OZ024833.1 coordinate 1,929,868, forward strand.
TCAGAAACACATTTAGGGGGAAAAGCAGAAAATAGGACCACTATGATTTTTGACAAATAATAAGGTTGATTTTTTTTTTTCAAATTATATGACTGTGTTATATCCACAGACCACAATTTGATTGTATTGTCCAGCCTTATTTTCTGTGAAACATATTAAAAGCTGTTTAAAATGTCGTATGCTGATATTCATATTCAGCAGGGTAAAGTTGCATTTACTATAAATGTCCTAAAATTCTGTACATCAAAGTTACTGACAAAATGGTATATGCATACAGTGCAGACCTAGATCAGACTGCTCCTGAAGGAGCAGTCTGATCAGGGTCTACACTGTTTGCCATTCCACAAAGATGTGGCTATGAAAAGAACTTAAGAGGACTGGATACACTTGGAAACTTTTCTGTCATATTTTACAAGGGAGATAACTTCTTTGAGTTCTTGTTTGCTTTCCTGTGAACGAAGACCCTTCTGAAAAAGGGTCTGCACTAAGAGGAAAGAATTTGCTCTCAAGGGGAGCATCTTCTCTTTGGAGCAAATTCTTTCCTTTTAGAGTAAATATCTTTTTATATGGAAGGCAAAACAATTTTGAAAGAGTTACCTTCCTTGAATGTGTACCCATTTCCTTTAACCCATTGTAGTCGCGATACCAGTAAAATGGTAGTTGGCAAACAGTGCAGACCCTGAGGAGATACTGCAGCATGTGGCATCTGATCAGGGTCTCCACTGTTTGCAAATATTTTAGTCACTTTTCTCTAGGAATATCTAAATTTCATAGCCCGACATGCCTAAAATTGAAATTTGACTCTTCCAATATATAGTGTGGGGGAGTCCATTGATTATAAAACGGGTTGAAACAGCATTAGTTGAACTGACCTGCAGCTAGAAGAAGCTTCTGTTCTTTGCCGCCTGTCAGATTTTTAATTGCAGCACTGTATTCTTCAGGGGACAGAACTTCCTTGTGTGCAGTATTGATAGAATGGAACATGTTCCGAGCTGCGTAACGGATCCTCTTCTCCAGGGACGAGGTACTCACACACCACTTCACATCTTCTCTGTTTTCATCTGTGATACCTGTAGAAAACATACATGTATGGCTTTTGAAACTAATTGTTGCCTCCAATTATCTCAAACACTTATAACTCTAACTGCTCTTTACGTCAAGCTAAATACAGTAAAACCTCAGTTGCTCAAACATCTTTGGGACCATGAAAACTCATTCAAGACATGGGTAGTTCGAGCCACTGAGGGTTAATCATAGTGCCAGGTCAGGAAGCAAATGATGAAAATTTAGGGGAGTTTTTTTTTTATCTCCTTTACAATAATGGTACACATGAGGCAATTCTAATGAGTACATACAATATACAATATCATGATAAAATAAGAAAACTTCCCTTAACATTTGTTTTTTTGAGCTATCTGAAGAATTTCATAGGGACTCAAAAACGAGTCTGATTTTTTTTTTATTTTTGATTTGGGTTTTACAGCCCTTTCAAGAACATTTCACTCATAATATATCGAGCTGATCATTCATCAAAGGTGAGCAAAAAGCGGAGAACCCGGGGAAAAAAACCACCTGACCATCCGTAAGTTTTCATTGAGAAATAAGAAAACATCAATACTTTTCTCACATGTGACCAGAGTGAGGCTCGAACCACAGCAGTGAGAAACCTAATGGAAAACAAGTTTGAATCATTCCAGGGCCCAGTTGTTCAAAGCGTCGTTAGCTTAACGTGCTCGTTAAGGGTCATTTCGTTAACTGTTTTAGCAGATTCAATACATAATATTCTGAAATTTTTTGCTGAAAAAATGTGAGTAGCTTTTGCATTGCATTGCAAAAGCTATTCACATTTTTTCAGCAAAAAATTTCAGCATATTTGCGTATCATTCGATGTTAATTTTAACGAATCGTTAACTAACGATGTCGTTAGCTTTGAACAACTGGGCCCAGGTAAACAAGTCAGTGGTGTTCAAAGATATTGAGGTTTTACTGTACAAGAAAATATTGCTTTAGTCTGCTAAATGGTTTTTGCATCTCAGCTTCTTTTATCTCAAACTTGTGTTTGTTTTCAAACTAAAGAGTCTGATCCTTTTGAAGTTTTAGATAATGACAGTCGACTGTAATACATTGCACTCTCCATACATCAGTCACCCTAGGAAATGAGTAAAACTCCCTGTTGTAGAGCTGCCTGTTATTTAAAAATAGTCTACTCTCGTTACCTAGGCTTTATTTATCTCCAATAACCGCTGATCTCAAAATGAAAATATGGTCCCTGTTTTAACAGGGAAATCAAACAAGTCTAAAAATATTGTGGAAAAGAGAGCAATTTTTCCTACAATATTTTCAATATATCTCTAACTTCATAAGTCAAATTCCATATTCATTTGTGAAATGTGGTTGTTTGATTTATTTTTTCCTCAATTTTGCAAAACTGATATGTCGAGGTGCGGATATCTCGAAGTATTTCAGAGAGTCCCTTGGACTTCCAGATAATGAGAGTCTACAGTATATAGTAATTCAGCTCTGGGGATATCAGTACAGTGGCTATAGGAAGGTGGCTTTGTTGAGAGCTGACTGTGAATGATGGTTCCACTGTAAATGTCATTGTTTTTTTAATGATTTGATAATGAATTCCCAAATTACCACATTTACATTGAGTGGACTCTTCTACCTTAACTCTTTGGACTGGTCTATTCCAATAGCAGGGTTTCTGGTTCATTATTAATATTACTATGTTGTTATAAAATTCCTGTGGTTAATGCAAACAGTGTAGACCCTGATAAGACACTGCATTGTGTCTAATGTGATTGCCACCATACAAAAACAATTCTCTAAATCAGTGACATTCGTCTCAAGGTCATTGAAGGGGTTCCAATGGATTTAGACCACTAGAAAGTCTATGCAAGAGTACACACAAGTCTACATATCAACTAAATCCATAAAAGCTTTCAGGTCACACACAGCTTCTTAAATTAGAAACCCAAGTGGTCCTGGATGAATTTCAGTGCTCCAGCCAAACCTATACAGAAGGATGGGCCGCCCTTCTTGCCCTCTCCTGCCACCCCTCTGCCCTTCTTATGCTGCCTTCTGCCTTATTTTAACTCCAGACATAAATATCATGAAAAGTAGACTAAAATTAAAAAAAAAGTTGTCAATATTTAATGGCCAGTTTTATGTCAGGCATTTATTATAAAATGGGGCTCTATTAGGTTACATGTCTTGAACCTAAGCACATCACATGACACAGGGTGCCCTCATTCTTGTATGACGATGCAAAAAAGTGCCCTTACTGGCACCCCTCTGCCTTCATATCAGAGCTGGAGCATTGTGATGATGGTGTGATGTTTTACTTCCCTTTCAACATTATTTAGGTCATATCAGGATAATGGAAGGATGATAATGAAAGGCTCTGTGCACTGAAGCAATGCACAGTCATGAGCTGAATTCTGCCTCCAGCATGATTCAAACCCGGGACTTTGTGACCTGAAGTAGGAAGAGCTAACCACTCGGCCACCTGGATGTTTCTTGAATCATTCTCCTATTCACATTTAGTGATGAGTTATGATTATGATATGCCCATCACTCTGGGCCCAGTTGTTCAAAGCATTGTTAGCTTAACAAGCTCATTAGTGGTCAAAATTTTAACAGTTCTAGATAGTACAATATCTAATTCACAGGTATTTTTGTTGAAAAAATGTGAGTAGCTTTTGCACATGCAAAAGCTACTCACATTTTTTTAAGCAAAAATGTTAGCATAAATGCCATATCTAATGATAAAAGTTTTAATGAGAAGTTAACTAACGACTACTTTTGAACAACTGGCCCAGGTTAGTGGCCTATGTGCCATTTGACTAAATATTTCAATGCTTAATTTCAGTTGTGATTTAATGTTGATTTTTTCAGGTTTTCATGCATGTATTCCTGCAACCACAGGATTGTGGGGAGACAAAATCCAGGGGACTAAATTTTCACAGCAATACAAGGCTTTGGTCACTCCTTATCAATTTTCACTGTTCCAAAATAAAAATACTTTTAACTCTGATTTTATATACATTTTTTTCCATAACATTTATACTTGAATCTATCCAGGGTCAAATCAGATGTTATTGTTGGGACAAAAGGCATAGCGCAAGTGAAAAGGGCATGGTGCTGGCAAATTCTGGCATGGCATGGCACCATACTAAAAGGGGCTTGGAGAAACACTAATCCCAGGGTCATGGCAGGCAGGGACAGACAACATCTAGACCATAAAATTTTGATAGTGATGACAAGACTTTATCACTTCAACTATTTGTTGCAGTTTCAGAAAAATCACTTTCACATAATCTTATGCATATACATGTATATAGCCTCGAGTTAGAGGCAAATACACCCTGAGCAAAAAACCTAGATAGTAATGGCATTAGGTTTTGTTACTTTGACCATTAATTTGTTGTAAAGTTCAGAGGAATAATTTTCAGATGCCATTTTAAAGGGAATTTTTGATAACAAAGACAAGTTTTGTTACTTCAATCATTTGTACAAGTTTAAGAAAATCATACATTGTGGATTTTTTTTTTATTTTTTTTTTATTCATGATTTTATACATGTTATACATTTAACCCATGTGTATGGAAAACAACCATCTGATAAATGAAACATCAATAGTAATAGAAAGATCTTTGCTACTTTAATTATAGCAAATACTTTCAAATGTTATTTATACACTTTTTTTCATGATTTTATCTATACAACTGTATCTACAGCCCAGGTGTTGTTGCCTATACACAGGGGTTACCTGTATACAAAGAAAAGTGAATACTCCCCCAACATCACCTGCAAACAACTTGACTGCGATATAAGATACAAAATAGCATTAAAGGCTGTTTATTGTACAAACATGTAAATGTGTTGGGATAAAATACAAATGGCAGGAGCACACACAGTTACAGATAAAGTAGCTATTTTGGCAGAAAAAATATTAAAAGCTAAAGTTTAGTTTTAAGATCTCATACAAATTGTCTTGGCAAGAATATAGATAAATCACTATATGTGACACAGGCAAACTGTCCAATTACAACAGGAATTTTATATACAACATAAAAACCAGGGCCCAGTTGTTCAACGCTAACGACGTCGTTAGTTAACGATTCGTTAAAATTTACATCGAGTGATACGCAAATATTCTGGAATTTTTTGCTGAAAAAATGTGAGTAGCTTTTGCAGTGCAAAAGCTACTCACATTTTTTCAGCAAAAAATTTCAGAAAATTGTATATTGAATCCGCTAAAATACATTTGTAGTTAACAAAATGGCCCTTAACGAGCTCGTTAAGCTAACGACGCTTTGAACAACTGGGCCCAGATACAGATCTAGATCAGCCTGTACATTCTGCCAAGTGTAATCATTGTCTATGTCATTCACTACAGCTCCAGAGAAGAGGGGGTATCCATAAAATATTTTTCTTATTTCTCCATGAAAACATATGTTGTGGGTACTCATCAGAAGTGCTGAAAAAAAACTGCCTTATCTGGAGCTATGATTCACTACTTCATTTTGTCAATGCTCATGATAAATACTTTTCTTTTTTCTCCACAAAAAAAAATACCCTACGGGAACTCATCAGAAGTGCATCACCTAAGCACTTCTTTTAAAGTAGGCATAAAATATGTTTACATAATGATTAGTGAACAAGACAGACTTTGATGAAAATAATCAAATGTCACAGCTCTAAGTATTGACATAGAAGATTTACTTCTTATCAAATGTCACAGCTCTAAGTATTGACATAGAAGATTTACTTCTTATCAAATATACAAAATATGACATAAGTCCTGCAGGGTGTTTCTTCAACAAACAAGAGTAAAAATAACAATTATCACAGTAAATGCATACCATATTTACCTGAGGTATTGGGACACCTTATCTACTTATCATATTTGTCCTAAAATACCGTGTTTACCCTAAGTATTGGGACACCTTATCTATAACCATACTTGTCCTAAAATTTGAGATAGTCCATTCTACCACCTCTCGATATGTCTAAAATATTGCTATATGTATGGCAAACAGTGTAGACCATGATCAAAGGCTGTGTACTGTGGCATATGATCTGGGTCTACAATATTTGCAAAGAAATATCTGTCCCAATTGTTAGGGTTATTACTGTATATAAAATAAAGATTCACAAATATTCTTTTTTTTCTTAAGGGGTTGTTTTTCATAAAACTTTTGTGGAGAAATAAGAAAATTATCAATAACAATGGTTAAAAAAACAAACACTTTTATCGAGAACCATGTGATGATCTCTCTCTAGGATCATAGCTATTATTACACATTCATTACTATATCTGGCATGATAACCCACCTTTTGTATATGAGATAATGTGTTCCCCCATACCCTTCTTATAATGTTGGCAGGTACAGATAATCATGCTTATAACTGGAATCAATGCACTTTGAATGGAAAGTGATTATTTGACCACCCAGTCTGATGACCGGAAGCAGTGTACTTTGAAAGGACAAGGGTTACCAGCCTGTGTGACGTTATGGTGATGTTCTAAACAGCATGATGTAATTGACGTGCATTTGCACTTTAATCATCATCTGTTTTATCATTTCTACGGCAATTTTGGACTTCCAAACCAGAAAGAAGGCTTCAAGCGGATTTGAATATGTGATAAACAGATTATAACAAGGTGTTTTGGTAATCACCCTCTGTATCAACGTTCTACCATTATCTGCCCTATGGCTTAAGCCTTTAGTCAAATAATGGGGTCTAGGGTTGATACACCAGGCGATAACCAAAACACCAGGTAATAATCTCTAAATATACACAAGGACTATACACTACGACCTCTTTATAGCACTATTGTTGGGGTCCATAACATAAACCGTGTTAGTTAAACAACCGTGTTATAGCCAAACAAAAATGTATAGATTATATTGAAAAATGACCATTTATGGTCATTTTTCAATATAATCTTTACAGTTTTGGGATCCATCTTTGAACCGTGTTATATCCAAAACCATGTTATAACGAAGCGTGTTATAAAGAGGTTGTAGTGTATTAAATATTTTAACAAACAAAATTAATTTTCTATTTTTCCACAAACAACATAAGGCCTGGGTACCCATTAAAGGTGCCTCATTGTGGTACTTCTATTGAGTACCCAGTACATATGCTTTTCTATTGCATACCCACAAGATATATGTTTTCATGGAGAAATAAGAAAAGTATCAAAAGAGCACTGTATCAAGCTATGCTATGACGGTTCAGTTAAGAAATAGATCAGCTCTAGCAGTGATTTGTTGAGTAATAAATCACTGTTTGGAGGTCAGTTGTGTAAAGATCAAATCACGAGCACGGAGCACGAGTGATTTATATCCTTGCAACTGACCAACAAACTGTGATTTATAACTCAACAAATCACGCACAAGAGCTGATCTACTTCAATTCTAACAACAAAAAAGTAATTGTATCCTTCAGATTCTTCCAACTGTCCGCCATCGCATAAAGTAATCCCGCCAACAGTTTTGACTGTAATGCTGTTGTTTACATGCATTTCTTATGTTGCTGACGCGAGAAAAATGACGTTACAGCATCTAACTTCATGGAAACAAAAGACTGACGTCAGCAAAGTGTCAAAATGACACTGAAACGGTGCCAGATAGTGTTGTGCACTTCCGCCCACAGATTTGTTGCAGGATAAATCACTGAATTTAACCATTGGCTAAATGTATATAGATGAGGAGTGTTAGAATAAACCACAAAGTCTTTTTTAAATTTGACAGATCCACAAAGAAATATCAAATCAGAACTTTGCCTGTTGAGAAAAAAGTTCAAATAGACAAATTTTGAAATATTTCTTTTTTTACTTTTCTCAGAAAATAGGGTCTGACATTTCATGCAAACTATGAAAATATACCAACTGGCAAGAATTGCCAAATATTATATTCTGGGAAAAATTCAATTTGGTGTCTGCTGATTTTTTTGCATAGAGAGCTTAAGGTTAATTAGCAATCACACTGGAACCTCTTTGAAAGACATTACGACAACACACCTATTCAAATATATTGATAATTTCACCACCAAAAACTAAAAGTTTTCCGATAAAAATTCCGATATTTTTCACATTTCTGCTTAAAACATAGATTGTGGGTACTCGTTAGAACTGCCTTGCTATATCAAAGTGGGATTTAAGGGGGGTCAAAATTATATAGGCATGTTTTCGTGATGATAATTCATTATAAAGCAGTCTCAGAAACCACGCAATTTAACGGTGAACCCCAAAAGTGTTGCATCCAAATGAAAATGTATAGATTATACAGAATAGGACCATTTAAGGTCATTTTTCTATATAATATATACATTTTTGTTTGGATACAACACAGCTCTTCAGCTAATATGGATTTTACAGTGGATCCAAGCAATAATTTATAAATATGCTGTACATTACAAATGCACTGATTTTTTTGAAAAGTTACCTGTCTGTGTCTCAAGACATTTCTCCAATGCTTCAGTAGCCTCATCACTGCCTTGCTTAGAAGCCTTTGTCAGCCAGAATATTGCCAGTTTACCATTCTCTTCAGTGTTCACTGAGGAGTCAGCAAGTGTGAGATAATGTATGCCTAATTTCACCTGAAACTCTTCAATGCCTTCATTTGCCTTCACAGTCCATTCGTCAACTTCAGGATCTGAAAGAAAGTACAGTAAATTTCCTAAAACTTTGAACACTTTATTCTATACTTTTTGGTCTAAATTTTGCTTTTTATGCATTTGTTTCTTAAAAAAAAAAAAAAAAAAACCTAAGTGGAATGGCAAACAGTGTAGAGTCTGATCTGGGTCTAAACTGTTGATATGCCATTTTAACTGACAGAAACTTTCGTGTACAAAAATTTTAGGACATTTGGTGTACAAAATTTTAGGACACTGAGAGATTGCAAAGAGTGGAAGCCCTCGGTTATCAACCCTCATGATGGACATACCTGGAGATCTGGTGCGAGATCTGCCATGCATGCAGCAAGCCAACTATCTGGAAGGGGGCCCACTGATGTGGATATTGCCCCTGTACTTGCACGTTAATAAAAAATCTGATTATGATATGATATATATATATTACGGTAACCTGCAATTTAAAGACTCAATATATTTTCACCATTTTTTCAACAGGAGAAAACTTGATGGAGGCTTCTCTTAAAGGAACTCACTCACCTGCATTTAAAATAGCCATAGTCTCAGCAGCTTATCAGATGGTATGCGATTAATGCCAAGGTTGGCATAGCATCAAATTAAGAACAAATGCACATAAAAGCATAAACTTGACAGAGAACCACAAAAATTCAAAGGAACATTACAGCCAAGTCTGGTTCAAATTATTTCATCAGTTTCTGTGGAGATGTCATTTATAACCATATTTGCATTATAAAGGGGCCATTTAAAAAAAAATGAGTCAAAAGTGTGACATTGGAGGTCAAAAATAAAAATCAGTTTGAGTCAATGCTGTCTATCAAAATATTAACTTTGATGATACAGGTTTCACAAAATGTAGATGAGAAATGAAAAGAAGGAAACACGTTTTTGAAAATTTTGAATTCATTTCAACTTTTTTGTATTTTTTGTTCAATTACAGGATTTTTCCAAGATGGAATATGTTTGGAAATACATATCTTTTCCACACAATTTTATATATGTATTGACAACATATGTATAAAGGAAAAATTTGACATAAAAATTGGTCATATTTGTGTTATTTATTGAGAATTTTGGCTTTTTAAAGCAAATTTAAGCACTTGTTTTTTTATCTTTACCACAAAAAGTTTTTATAAAAACCTGATTAGATAGAATTAAGCAGTAAAAGATGCACTGTGGACAACATTAAGTATCCTGCTGCATGTATGCAAAATTTTGACAGAATGTGACAAGCGGTTTTTTCTCAAGATTATTTAAAAAAATTGTTGTATTTTATAATAATTTGTTACACTCGGTACAAAATGAGAAACTTTAATATTATTCTACTTTTCATTCAATTTCTCTCTGACAGCTTGCATTTATTCTAAGTTTTATGTTGTGGAAACATTTGTAGTTGAAATAATTCAAGTTTTTACCAACCTGAAACTATATTTGTACAAAAAATAACTATAGAACACAAATAATTGAACTTTAGTACAAAGAAACTAGTCATTCTGCACAAGAAAGGCTTTCTATAAGCAATGGTTTTGTCAGGTGCTTAGGGAAAACCAATATGCTTGATTAAAATATTTAATATTGTGTCTTCACTTTATGTTAGAATGCAGCCATTTTAAAGTCTTTGGTCTGAACTGTTACACTCGGGACAAAAAAATGCTCTTTAGTTTATCAATATTGATAGAGCCGGTTTGTGACTTCCATTTAGTTCTATGGTGTCAAATTTCATCAGTATCCCTCTCCCTGACAACACTTCAGGTGGTTTCAGCCACAACTGCTATCTGGAAAATCTATTTTGAATGTCTTCTCCTGAACTGAAAGTCCCATTTGACTTGAAGCTTGGTAAGGGAGCATCTGGGTGACTTGTAGATCAATAAAAGCTAAAATCATTGCGATCAGAAATCCAAGATGGCAGATATCTTGAAAATTAATCTATTTTTTGCTTCTTCTCTTGATCTTAAAGGCCAGTTGACTCAAAACTAAAAATTTGTAGGAAGCATCATGGTGACTGGTAGATCAAAACTGGCTAAAATTGTTCCTATTGGAAATCCAGAATGGCTGCCATGGGGGCCATCTTGAAAATCTTTTTTTTTTTTTTTTTTCCACTTCTCCTGAACCGAAAGGCCAGTTAACTTGAAACTTGGTAGGAAACATTGGGGTGACTTGTAGATCAAATATAGCTTAAACCATTCCGATCGTAAATCTATGATGGCCACAATCTTGAAACTCTATTTTGTGCTTCTTCTTCTGAACCAAAAGGCCAACAGACTTGAAACTTGGTAGGAAGCATCAGGGTTTACCTGTAGAGCACATATAGCTCAAATCTTTTCACTCAGATATCCAAGATGCCTGCCATGGTGGTCATCTTGAATTTCTATTTTTCTCTTCCTCTTCTGAGCCGAAAGGCTAACTGGCTTGAAACTTTATACCGTAGGAAGCATCAGGGTGACTTTTAGAGAAAAACTAGCTAAAATCCTTCCAATCGGAAATCCAAGATGGCCTATATGGCTGCTATCTTGGAAATCTATTTTGCGCTTCTCCTGAACCAAATGGCCAGTTGACTCTTAACTTGGTAGAAAGCATCAGGGTGATTGTAGGTCAAAAAACAGCGAAAATCGTGTCAATCGGAAATACAAGATGGTCGCCAATCTTGAAAATCTATTTTGAACATCTTCTCCTGAACAGAAAGGCCCACTGACTCTAAACTTATATGACAGGAAGTATCGAGATGACTTGTAGATCAAAAATAACTAATCATTCTGATAAGAAATCCAAGATGGTCCCACACCAGCCCTATTGAAAATCTATTTTGAACTTTTTCTCCAGAACCATATATTGGAAGTATTGAGTTGACTTGTAGTTCAGAAGCAAAAATCATTCTGACTGGAAATCCAACATAGCTGTCATCTTGAAAATCTATATTGAACCGAAAGGCCAACTGACTCAATCTTCTTTGGTAATCATGTGAGCGATGCAGGGTCATCTTGGCCCTCTTGTTTACTTTAGGGTCTGTCTTAAGCCTCTCCCTAAACTTTCTCACTCTTTCTGCTGATGAGCCTGGCCTCTTTTTTTTTCTGTAAATTTTTTTGACCTTGAGACAAAAGGCAGCTTCACAACAAATTTTGTCATTTTTCACAAATTTAACAGTTCAACCGTAAAAAGTCAAGAAATTTCATGCCACAATTCATTTAAAAAACTTTATGTCCCAAGTGTAACGCTATTTTCTTCATTTTACTGCTGTATAAGAATGATTTTTAAAATATAGGCACTTATATTTAAGTATTTTTTATGTTTTCTGTTTCATGATGCATATTTTTGACCTTATATATGAAGGTATGACTAGATTGTAAGACCATCATTTTCCAACCAAACATGATTTTTGTTGTACGCAAAGACAAAAAACATCAAGATTTTTAAAAATATTACATCAATACAGTCTTATTTCCATTAAAAGTCCCTTCAAAATTAAAGTACAAAGACTCTTCTTATAACTTGTAATGGGTTTACTTTTGTTACTTTTTATGGTACTGATTTAAGGCACTAAACAATGTACAAAGGCTTTAATGCAAATAAGGTGTTACACTCGGGACATTTGTTTTTAGGTCCTAAAAAGGCACACAAGCCTTTCATCATGAAAATCTTTGGATGTATTAACTTATGGGCACTTGGTTTCATGAAATATAAAACAGAATGCAAATTAAAGCAGCATGTGGAGATGATATGAGCATTTAAAGTCAAAATGTTACACTCGGGACATTTGTGGGTTACAACACATATAATGGTGCTTGTTAAGTATACATGAACATGCATTAGTAAGTTCATGCTTTTTAGGAAGCTGTAACATTGGACTTACCAACTAGGGTTAGTCTGGCTAATATAGATCTACTGTATGCAAATTATAATAGACTTCTTTCAAAGATTAGTGTTTTGGTGCTGACAAAATTTTCCACACATGCTTCCTTCTGAGAGGGTTCAAAAGTAACAAAATATTTGAAAAAAAGTTATCCATATCCAAAAACTATATGCCGAATAACTGATGTTTACTGTGAAATATAAGGTTATCTCTACAAGATTGTTTATTCTGTATGATAGCCAGATGAAAATTGATGTTTACTTTAAATGTCACAGTTTTTTTGTTACACTCGGGACAATTTTGACTACTTAATGTTATAGAATTTTTTTTCTGTTGAACCTATACTTACGAAATTTGGCCGCAACTTTAACATTTTTATAACACATAATGTGGCATGAACTTATCATTAGCAAGTCTTTTCAGTTTTGGTGCAGGTCAGTTTGAAAAAAAAGACTCATTTTTTTTTAAATGGCCCAAATGTCATTTAAACATTTTCATATTAGAATAAACATCAAAAAGATTGCCTTTGGAAACAAAGAACACACTACAGATAAGAAAATGGGAGTCTCGGTTTTATTGAGACCCTTCATAAGCAGTAATGATGTTTGCAACATTTCTTACGCCCTCTAGCGTATACATGAGCAGAACTCCATTTTCAAAGACTCCACAATGGGCCCAATAAGTGTAAGAAGTCTATAAGAAACATAGACTACTGGAGACACAGAAATACAAGTTGTTTGAATTGGATATTTAAGACCCAGATAACACAGACTGTTATAAAGTCATGTCAAGCTAGTCAGTTAACCTACTCACACCTTTCCTGGACAGGCCTTAGTCCTCTAAAATCTTAACCAGTACTTTATGCCAATACTTTTGCTAGTCACTGCATAACATTGACAACTGCCCTTTTTAACTCAATGGATGAGGGGTGCCACAGAAATAAAACATTTTGTAGAATGCTACCTATTGGAATATACCTGCATTATTCACTGAACTCTATACAGTACTTTTGGAGAAGTCATTTTAATATTAACCAGTTTAAAACTAATATTGTCATGGCAAACAAATTAAACAATGGATGAGGCCCTCCCAGTGGGGGTACCTGTTCATTTGGTCCCCTGAAAAGAAAAATCGGCCTTTCCCTTGTTCCCCAAATTCAAAATCTTGATTTTATATGTTTCCTGTTTTCCAAAATTGCCTTTGTTCCCCTGTTCCCTTCAGTTTTAGACTTTTTGTTTCCTTGTTCCCTTGAAATAAATCGCCTTATTCCTCTTTTCCCCAAAACACTTGGGAGGGCCTAATCTTCAAATCATTTCATCCATGAGCAGGACACGCTGAGATTTATAACTGATTCCACATATTCTTGAAAAAAAAAAAAAAAAAAATGCCGAGCTTTTCTGAGAAGCTAATACTTGTGTCATGTAACTGGAACAAAACAGGAAACAAACTGGTTTTGCTATAGCAACTGTGCATTACGTTTACATAAATCATGGAAAGTTTCCCTACGATAAAGAAATACTGCTGTTCATCCAGCATCAATAATAATTGGTAAAGAATATCTGCAATTTTATACTGTACCACTCTTCGTTTTCTCGGTCTGTAAATCCTCTACCTTCTCCGCCATTTTGACTTCGACACAGGTAAAAATCACATGATATGGTCATGTGACTTGAACAAGTTGGCTTTTCAAAACTATCTATGTAGATGAATGAATGGTAGATGAGAGTGAATGAATAAATGGATATCGTAAAATCAGAGATACAAAGGACTCATTGAAATTTGAGAAGGATATAGATATATTAGAATGTTGGGCCAGAAAATGGGGTATGAGATCTCAGCTAGTCAAATGCAAATACTGCAGATCTAATAGTTCGTCTGTCATTACTGACAATGACCACTCTTAATCTCATGCCCATTTCTAGTTCTCCATAGAGCATTTTCTTTGGCAAACGTTCCTCAGGCATCCTGGTGACATGGACTGCCCATCTTAACTGTGCCAGTTTCAGAAGAGTATGTACACTCTGCATCCCTGCCCTTTTCAGGACTTCTGTGTCTGGAATCCTGTCTTGCCACTTAATCTTTAAAAGTTTTCTCAAGCAGCTTGTATGGAGGTGGTTCAGTTTTTTTGGTAAACTGTCCATGTTTCGAATGCATACAATAGTGTTGGCAGCATCATAGCTTTGTAGACTTTCAGCTTTGTGTCAAGCCTGATTCCACTTCGATCCCAAACACTACCACGTTGTTGGCCAAATGCTGCACCAGCTTTGGCAATCCTGGCATTGACTTCATCATCAATGTGCACGACTCTTGACAATGTGCTTCCAAGTAAGGCTTGCCAGGTGCTGGTTGATAAACTAACTCGGTCTTTTTTATGCTGATTGTGTAGTCATAATTGTCACAGGAGTCGGATACTTGATCTACACCTTTTTGCATCTTCTCTTCTTAAAAAAATCTGATATTTTTCATATTTCTGCTAAAAACATAGATTGTGGGTACTCGTTAGAACCGCCTCGCCGAGGCGGTTCTAACGAGTACCCACAATCTATGTTTTTGAGCAGAAATAAGAAAAATAATGTATACCCCTGTAAACCCTAGTTTTACTATGTAAAAGTGGGGTTTAAGGGGGTCTAAATTTTGTAGGTATGTTTTCGTGATGTAGTCTCATTTTAGCCATGTTTTTAAATCTATATCGGACCGTTATCGGCCCGACAGTAGAATGCCAGCTGAGAATGCTTCAGTGCTGGCCCGACAGTACTTTGGTCCGGGCACCAGTACTGTGATACCCATCACGAAAACATGCCTATATAATTTTTACCCCCTCAAACCCCACTTTCATATAGTAAAACTGGGGTTTACAGGGGTATACATTATTTCTCTTATTTCTGCTTAAAAACATAGATTGTGGGTACTCGTTAGAACCGCCTCGGCGAGGCGGTTCTAACGAGTACCACAATCTATGTTTTGAGCAGAAACATGAAAAAATATCAGAATTTTTATCTGAAAACTTTCAGTTTTTGGTGGTGAAATTTTCAGTATATTTGAATAGGCGTGTTTTCGTAATGGATATGAATTCAACTTGATACATATTCCATATAAAATTATTAAAATGTTCTAACACTAAGACGATATGCTACCTTTACCACTCTCTTGTCTAATTCAGCAGACGACACTGGATTTGGCATTTCATGCAAATTGTCTCCATTGGAGGAAATTTGCATGAAATGTCAACTGTTTTCTGGGAAAATAAGAAAAACATTTCAAAATGTCGTTGCTGAAAAGTTTACCCAGAGTGCTTCAGGGTTAAAGGGTTTTAGTTTCCTTTTTTATTGGCCTCTTAATGGTCTCTTAATATAACTTTGGATTTTTATGCATGGAAAAGTGTTCGATTAGCGCAGAGCACAGTTTGGTAAGTTTGAATATGACCTGCAGTCCATATTTGGTAAGTTTGACTATGACATGTGGTCCATACCTAAAAAAGTTCAAACATATTCATATCTGACGCATGCTAAAATAAGCTTCTAGATAAGATCTGGTAACTTATTTAAGTTCTGGCATGTCTTTTTTAAATAATAATGTTCAAACTAAATCTCATGGAGATCCCAATATGACTAGGATTAGCATATTGCTTGATCAAGAAAATTCATAAAGCTTTATAAAAGCATGCATTAAAGAATCACTGTTGTTTTATTTTATACCTATTACATTGAAAATTTATTGAACTTTAGTATAGCCGTATCCCATATTTCTAAGTAAACATGAACAAAATTTGCGCCGGTACTTAGACTTTTACGTCTAAATATTTTGTCTTGTTCGGTTTATTTAGACTTCATTCTTGAGTGCTCGCTGCGTGATGTTGTCTGCGGTTGTCTTGCTTCGCAAGTCGGGGTCTTTAAGGGAACTCGTGGGAGCTGCAGGCCAGCACCTGTGTTTACACCTCTTTTACAGGCATCTGAGATGTCGGTTGGGGATGTGCAGCGCTTGCCAACACCTGCACTTTTAACACTTTCAGCTTGTTGGGGGTTAGTGTCGTCTGTTCTTTGTGTGGAAGTGTACATGGCTGCTCGCTGCGTTTTTTTTTTCTTCATGTTTTGTCTTTATCACGAAAACATGCCTATATAAATTTGACCCCCTTAAACCCCACCTTTTATAGTAAAACTGGGGTTTACTGGGGTATACATTATTTTTCTTATTTCTGCTCAAAAACATAGATTGTGGGTACTCGTTAGAACCGCCTCGCCGAGGCGATTCTAACGAGTACCTACACTCTATATTTTGAGCAGAAATATAAAAAATATTTGAGTTCTTTTTTATCTGAAAATTTTCAGTTTATTTTTCTTGGAGGTGAAATTTTCTATATATCTGAATAGACGTGTTTTCGTAATGTGTTGTCTTATTGTTGTGTCTGGCGGATCCCTGTCTGACATTGTTACCGTCTCGCTAGGGAAGAGAGAGATGGTTTCTTTGGTTGTGACTTGTCTACTGTCTGACCTTGTTTATCCTTTGGTAGGCTATGTTTATTTAGTACGGCAAAATTAAACTAATAGTTTCCGCCAACGTCTTCGTAAGTTCCCGTTATAAACGGAAATCGGATTTTATTTTTAGCAGAAGATATATGGTGTAATAGTAAGACCTTGGCGGCCAAGTTTTTTTTTTTTTTCTGTTGAAATTTCTGTTTTTAATTAGTATATGAATATTTGCTTTTATTATTATTATTGCTATTATTTTAGGATTTTCCTTTCTCTCTCTCTCTTGTTTCTTTCTTCATCTTTATTACATACATTTTAAAACAGTTGACCGATTCACTCGTTGTGTCGATGCTACTGCCCTCTCAGTCAGCTGTGTCAATGCCGCTGTCATTAGAACCCATCACGTACATGTAGATAACAAAACGTTTACCGTGCTCCCCAGTGTCGAGATTTGTAACCTTCGTCTCATCTACCATCTTTTCCACATAGTCGCAGGCCTCGAGTCACAGGTTCGTCTCCATCTGTCCACCCCAAACTCCGCAAAGGCTTTCTCAGTAATTTTTATTACGCCATTGAATCTGATGATGATGATAATGATAATGATGATGATGTTCTGGTTTAATGACGCGTCAATCCATGAAGTTCATTTGCGTCAAAATGGTATAATTTGTTTGGTATTGAAACGGCTAAAAAGATGTCATATAATTAAATCTGAAAAAGCATAATGCATACATGTAGGGGTTTAAGAGCAAAATCAACTTCGAGTTCGAAAATTCTTAAATTACTTAAGCTTGTAGAGGGGCCTATTGGAAGTCTGCAGTTTCCTATGTACATTAGCGACCACTCAAAAATGACCCCATGTGATCTTTAAGACAAGTAGCTGCTTAATGCAAAATGGAAAAAAATGATGCAGAAAGTTCTCTAGGAGATGTGTGTATTACATTCAGCCTGCATTAAGCAGCTACCCCGGGCAGCTACCTGCCTCCACAGAATTCAACTCTTTAAATAGTGTCTGTTTAAATCGGTTTTCCTTGGAAGAAAGGAAGAAAACTATCTGTAGCTGTATGCCTACCCAGCTAGCATTCTACGTAAATCTACATCGGGCCGTTATCGGCCCGTCAGCTACCCTGACGGGCCGATGACGGCCCGATATAGATTCACGTAGAATGCTGACTGGGTACTGGCCGAATTATATTATATACCTAAATATACTACTCAAAGTTTGCTAAGGATCACATTTTATAATGTCTGCTACTTTTAATAGATTCAAACGACATGAGAAATTAGATCATTTTTGGAAGCGTTATTCATTTAAGAATTCATTTTTAATAAATTAATGGCCAAGTAAGTGTTCATTGATGCGTGAATATGGCGGATGGAACGTAAGGGTCGAAAATCAACATTTTTAGGATTGCTGGCGGAAATCTGAAAATCAGGAAAATCACTAGTCTGTGAGTTTTAGCTTAGTTGATAGCGTGTATGGTGCCCGTGGGCATTGATTACGGCCTGACATCGCCGTCGCATGCTACCGATGTCTACGGAGCTTATGCTGAGGAAGCTGGGCCCACTCCTCAATGAGAGCCTCTCTGAGCTCCCGGACAGTTGCTGGTTGGACCTGGCGAGAAGAAATGGCTGTCTGCAGCATATCCCATGCATGTTCTATGGGATTTAAATCAGGGGATCTCGCTGGCCAATCCGATCGCACAATTGCAGCTTGCTCAAGGTACCGGTTGGTGATGCGGGCCCTATGTGCACGGGCATTATCATCCATCAGAATGAAATCAGGACCTATAGCACCCGCATATGGGCGAACATGAACATCCAAAATTTCATTGACGTACCTCTCTGCCGTCAGTGTGCCGTTATCGATGACGTGCAGGTCCGTTTTCCCCTGAGCGCTAATTCCCGCCCACACCATAACTGAACCCCCGCCATAGCGATCATGCTCTGCAATACAATCTTCAGCAAGACGTTCATTTCGCATCCTCCAGACCCTAGCCCGCCTGTCAGTGAAGTCCACACAAACGGACTCATCAGTGAAAAGAATGGGGGTCCAGTCATTAAGGGCCCACGTAACATGATCTCGTGCCCATTCTAAACGCTCCTGAACATGGTGTCGTGTCAATGGGATGCGTATTGCAGGTCGTCGTGACCTCAAGCCAGCTTCATGCAACCGATTTCTAATGGTCTGCATACTTAAACGAACACCGGTAGCGTTCTGCAATTCGCTACGTAACGTTGTTGCGTTGTTGAACCGGTGACGTCGGGCTTGTAGAGCGATAAATCGGTCTTGAGCTCGAGTTGTTGAGCGTTCACGACCTCCGGCGTGCTGATGCATTACGTTTCCAGTCAAATGGAATCAGTCCACATTCTTGAGACAACGCTCTGGGACACCCCAAGAACACCAGCAACCTCCCTCTGTGACAACCCAGCCTCAAGCATTCCAATGCCCCTATTCATCTCTTCTTCGCTTAGGCGACGCCTAACTTGTCGGTCTGCCATACCTTACGTTAAATTCGATCAA
Organism: Anodontia alba; assembly: GCA_964016985.1. Taxonomy (NCBI): domain Eukaryota; kingdom Metazoa; phylum Mollusca; class Bivalvia; order Lucinida; family Lucinidae; genus Anodontia; species Anodontia alba. The sequence continues at coordinate 1,949,372 of OZ024833.1, forward strand.
AATTTGACGATAACACAAGCAAAACCTTGTTTCAGGTACACATGTACATGAAGGCAAATGGCCATAAATCAACGATTTTCACGGGTAGGCCTCTTCCCATGCTTCTCGTGCAAAATGTACATGTCAAATCAATAACTGCATTACACATTTATGAGGCCCGAACATCGATTTACCTTTAGTAGCAATTTGATTATATATGGTGATAATATGAACAAAATATCTGACGTCAAAAAAAGTGATCCTTAGCAAACTTTGAGTAGTATATATAACGTACTGAGACACATAAGTCTTCATATCGCATAAAAAGACAATAAAAAAGTCACCAGCTCCTGCTGAGAGTCAAACCCACCACCCTTTGATTGAATTTGCCGTTTCATCCGTTTGACTAACCGGGCAACTGTTACTTAATTCATTCATATCTGTTGGTTTACCGCAATGTACGGCTTACTTTGTCATTCGAAACCGATGATTGAAATGATTAGCGAATCGAGTTCGCGGAATATAGTAATGTCTCAGTTTAATTTTTCTTATTATTCTTGAAGTTATTGTTGAATAGTTTAGCAATTTGATGTTCAATTTTTGGTGTGTTGACGTCACATCATCAGTATTTCAGTCATTTCAGAACAATTATAAGATGCAATATATACAAACTACCATACCGTTCCTCTGTCTAAACTAACCTGACTTTTAAACCTTGTGAAGTCGTTATGGCGAGATACAGGTATGAGTTAATCTTCCTAGCATGTAAATATTGCATCAGTGGCATGGGAGATGTTATCGCATAGGTCAGTGAGCAGTCAGCCTTAAAAGAACTGTTTTCAATGTGCATTCAACCTTAGCAATTGTGGAATACTCCGGCCATGCATCACAACTGTGTTTAAAATTCGAGAAACATGTCAGATGGTTCGTTTTCTCACGTTGCGTCTCATTTATTTTTTATCTTTAGGAATCTCTAAATGTGAAAATAGACATGGCATGGTAATATCAGAAAAATTACGAAAGTCAGACAGACTGAACGATTTTATTTTAGGGCCGCGCCGTGCGAGAACGTGCCTTCGGGTATATGCGGACATCGAAGGCCCAGATCAGCCTGCGCATCCGCGCAGTCTGATCAGGGCCTTCCATGTCCCGCTAATAGAATCATTTGATACTATTGAATGATATGGAAGAGCAAGGGCTGGGTCGGATGCTACTTTGAACATGCACATGATGATCTGAATCTGCTCATTTTGCGCATGTTCGAAGGCACTTTTTCGCTTGACGTGGTCCATTGTAAATGTACTTGTCATGTTAATGCGAAGATTGCATGTTTGCTGGTTTAACCATTCAAGGTTATCAAATTAACAGCTACCTGTGTAACCATGCCATGGGCAAATTAAGCGAACGATAAAATTATGATATTTTTTTTTCTTATTTTTCCTAGAAAACAGGACCTGACACTTCGTGCGAATTGCCTCCCCAGAACCAATTTAAATGAAATGTCAAATCCCAATTTACATGCATAGCAAAAATAAGATGCCTTTTGCGGAAATTTGTACCCAGCATGCAGTGTTAACAATGTAATTGCAACGCATTTGTGTCTTGTGGATTCCTCCATGTAGAAGTTGGATACGAGGCGGGACACACCATTTCATACATGAGTGCATTTGCGCCCACCGAAGACAGATAAGCCTGGCAAGCGCGCAGACGGCTCAGTCTTCTTTGGGCGCCTGAAAAAGCTTTATCATTAGCTATGCTCAGAATGTCCTGCGAAGACACTTATTAGACTGCGCGAATGCGTAGGCTGATGAGTCTTCGCTGGGCGCACATGCAATCTTCTAGGAAATGCTGTGACCCGGCTCATATGTATTTAAGGGGATTTGATGCATTTGGTAGATATTTTCTGCCAGTTTTTTCAAGGTATACAACTTCTGTGACTTCCCGTTTGCTTCTCCTGTACAGCAAATCTCTTCTGAAAAGGGATCTACACTGAAAAAATAATACAGTTGACTCTCGTTATCTCGAACTCGTTTATATCGAATAACCGCTTATCTCGAAGTGAAAGTCTTGTCCCTGCCTAAACATGAAAATATAACAACAAGTAAAATATTGTGGAAAAGAGGAGAAATTGCTCCTAAGGAGCAATTTCTCCTCTTTTCCACAATATTTTTAATATATCTCTAACTTCAAGAGTCCAATAGCATATATATTTGTTAAATGTGGTTGTTCGATGTATTGTTTTCCTCATTTCCGCAACTCTGATATGTCGAGGTACTGATATCTCGAAATGTTTCAGAGAGTCCCTTGGAATTCGAGATAACGAGAGTCGACTGTAATTGGCTTTCATGTCACAGTACACAATTTTTCAGAAAGGAGGAAAAACAAAGTGTATCTATACCTATTATAAGTAATTTTATCTTACCATAGGTTTTCATGTGATTTAACTGTATTAAATAAAAAAGAAAAAAAAAATGAAAAAAGCTGTGCCGTATGCTATTAGGCCGAATGTTAACAAGGAAATACATGCGCTGTTAATGCACGGCTATGCAACTTTCAATATGCTCATACCGGGGCCACCGAATCAATCTGCCACGCTATGACATTTGAAAGCGATCACTGTCGTCAAGCGATGTTTACTGCCTGGCACCGGAACGAGCTTAGTCGGTGGAAACTACGTCCGTGAGACACTGGTGAAAAGGCGAAATAAAATAGTGCAAGAATTAATGTGAAATGTGGCAAATATTTTCAGTTTTTATGCAATAATTGCGGTCGAACTTGGTTTTTTTAATGAATTAGCATTTGCTAGATTCCTCGGAAGGTGTTGAAAACCGAGGCCTTCAACACTTTCCTCGGGACCTGGCGAATGTTAATGCATGTAAAACCATGTTTGATCCCTATAATGGTATCTAATCTTACTCTATACTGACTGAGAAAATCTCTTTTGCAGATTTCCCTACATTCCCAGAAAGTAAGGTTGAACTTTGCTTATATTTTTGACATTTCATGTGACTTCTGTAAAGACAATCAGTATGTCATGTCAAGTCCTGCTTTCTAGAAAACATAGACAAACCTCTATTTGCTAATTGTTCCAACAGAGTGGTAATAGTCAAAGAACCAGCGTTAGTCTCAGCCTATGTAAGTATTTATATCGTATGCAGTGTAATTACCCTACATATCCCTATAAGGGCAGAGTCAAGTAATTTTACAACACGAAAACACGCCTATATAATTTTGACCCATTAAATCCCACTTTTATAATTTAAAACTGGGTTTACAGGGGTACATATTTTTTTCTTATTTCTGCTCAAAAACATAGATTGTGGGTACTCGTTAGAACCGCCTCGCCAAGGCGGTTCTAACGAGTACCCACGATCTAAGTTTTGAGCAGAAATATGAAAAATATGAGAGCTTTTTATTTGAAAATTTTCATTTTTTGGTGGTAAAATTTTCAGTATATTTGAATAGGCATGGTTTCGTAATGAGATCACTACACTTTGTCATCCTTAACAGCGTATGCTGTAGGTACCCTTCAGAATCGTATCAACTCACAACAGCATCCAACAACAGTCCGATAAAACCTCCTTTTTGATACCCAAAAGTGTAGTTTACTATGAATTTAACCTCTCAAAACAGCCACCTCCCAATTTAACAGCTACTTTTATTCCCAAGTGGCTGTTCCAGGAAGTTTGCACTATATTTGCAATCACGGTGTCAGGTATCAACTTGAAAGCAACTTTTCGCCCTGTCTGTTTCCATCTATGTCTCTTTCTGCGACGATATTCCGACAGGTAGTCGTGTTTTGATCATCCAATACATGTTTCTTGCGACAATGATACACGATTGGTTGAATCATTACGGCACCACAGCCAATCAGCGCTGCACCAGACAATCTTATGGAGACAGTGTAGTCGCTCGTGAGTTCATAAACAAGAGCTGAAATCAGATAATGAATATGAGAAATAAGGCACTTGTCAAACAAATATTTTCCTTTATGTCAGCTACGAAGAGTGTGCATTACAAAGCTGGCTAGGTTCTGTTTCTAACCTCTTTATTCCACAATCTCATAACTCCAGATAAGAGGGTTATCCACGTAATATTTTCCTGTATGGGTTGCTCTCTGGGTTTATTCTTTGCATGAGGGAAAACAGACGTTTTCCAACAGACAGACAGTGGCAAACAATCTTGGATACAATCACAACACCATGGGCTTCTAATGCTACTAATGCAAAATACATCACGTAAAACATACCTATATAATTTTGACCCCCTTAAACCCCACTTTTATATAGTAAAACAGGGGTATACATTATTACAGGGGTATACATTATTTTCCTTATTTCTGCTAAAAAACATAGATTGTGGGTACTCGTTAGAACCGCCTCGCTGAGGCGGTTCTAACGAGTAACCACAATCTATGTTTTGAGCAGAAATATGAAAAATATCAGAATTTTTATCTGAAAATTTTCATTTTTTTTTGTGGTTAAGTTTTCAGTATATTTGAATAGGCGTTTTTTCGTAATGGCTAATCCAATGGTTCAAGCACAGCTTGATAACAGCCACCAAACATTTTACACAAATGGTTATCTATTAAACTGACAAATTTCATAACATTTGAAAAGATGCATTTTTCAATCCAAAAGTTTTGAGAAACATATGTTGTGAGTACTCATTAGAAGCGCCATATATTTCCGTGTAGAAATAAGAAAACAAAATATTTACCTGATACCTACTCTTATCTAGACCCATGGACAATGAGTTTCTTTTGAATGAGATTTGCTGCCTGTGGTCGGGTCCATTGTGGCGGAACTTGTGATTAGCATTTATTCTGGCTTCAGACTGCCATTAGCATTTATTCTGGCTTCAGACTGCCATTAGCATTTATTCTGGCTTCAGACTGCCATTAACATTTATTCTGGCTTCAGACTGCCATTAGCATTTATTCTGGCTTCAGACTGCCATTAGCATTTATTCTGGCTTCAGACTGCCATTAGCATTTATTCTGGCTTCAGACTGCATTAACATTTATTCTGGCTTCAGACTGTCATTAGCGTTTATTCTGGCCTCAGACTGCCATAAGCATTTATTCTGGCTTCAGATTGCCATTAACATTTGTTCTGGCTTCAGACTGCCATTAGCATTTATTCTGGCTTCAGACTGCCATTAGCATTTATTCTGGCTTCAGACTGCCATTAGCATTTGTTCTGGCTTCAGACTGCCATTAGCATTTGTTCTGGCTTCAGACTGCCATTAACATTTATTCTGGCTTCAGACTGCCATTAGAATTTATTCTGGCTTCAGACTGCCATTAGCATTTATTCTGGCTTCAGACTGCCATTAGAATTTATTCTGGCTTCAGACTGCATTAACATTTATTCTGGCTTCAGACTGTCATTAGCATTTATTCTGGCTTCAGACTGCCATAAGCATTTATTCTGGCTTCAGACTGCCATTAACATTTGTTCTGGCTTCAGACTGCCATTAGCATTTGTTCTGGCTTCAGACTGCCATTAGCATTTATTCTGGCTTCAGACTGCCATTAGGATTTGTTCTGGCTTCAGACTGCCATTAGCATTTGTTCTGGCTTCAGACTGCCATTAGAATTTATTCTGGCTTCAGACTGCCATTAGCATTTATTCTGGCTTCAGACTGCCATTAGCATTTATTCCGGCTTCAGACTGCCATTGAGTCCTCTACTTTTTCATTGTAGTTTTTGTTTATTTTTTGGTCGATTGTTTACAATCGAGCCAAAGTATATACATACACAAAGCTTTCCTATTGCTTGATGTCAACGTGATTATCATTGACCAATAAATCCAGGTAACGGTAATTTATAGCTGCGCTACTCTTGTCGCTGTGACGTCAGAGTGCTGTGTAAAGAGGGCTATCTGTAAAACCTGGACTGGCCTTAATGCTGGGATATTTGCAAACAGTGCAGACCCAGATCAGACGCCGCACGCAGCGTTTGATCAGGGTCTACAATGTTTACTTACATTACAGGAAGTTAAGGGTTACATGAAAGTCTTCAGCCCCAATACAGGACCAGTTTCCCATCCTACACTAAGAGACAATCGACCCACCAGTGCTGTCAGTGCTTTGATTTGTGTTTTACTGTGATTTTTCACTAACGAGGTATAGGACCCTCCGCGGGCCGGACAAATACTTGTAATCTAAGCTGCATCAGAATTAAGGGCGAAGTTTCGAGGAGTAAAACTAGTTTAAACAGCCCGCCTCAGTTGTTTCGGCCGACCGCTCTAAGGCGATTTCTCTGTAGGCATCACGAAAACATGCCTATGTAGTTTTGACCCCCTTAAACCCCACTTTTATATAGTAAAACTGGGGTTTACATTATTTTTCTAATTTTTGCTCGAAAACATAGATTGTGGGTACTCGTTAGAACCGCCTCGTCGAGGCGGTTCTAACGAGTACCCACAATCTATGTTTTGAGCAGAAATATGAAAGCTATCGGAATTTTTCATCTGAAAGTTTTCATTTTTTGGTGGTAAAATTTTCAATGTATTTGAATAGGTGGGTTTTCGTAATGAGTTCCTTTTTGTTTGTATATAAATTATTGCAACTGTACCATTGTGTCTTGTTATTGTTTGTTCATCATCTCTTCTTCTTTCGGTTCATCGGGAAGGCTGTGCTTTGTGATTATGTCCTTTCGCATCATTGACACTGATCGGACTGCATGCCGGCCTCGGTAGCTCAGTTGGATGCAGTTCTGACTGGTGATCAGGAGGTTGTGGGTTCGACCCTCGCCGGATCGCAACATTCTTTCGTGGATCATGGAATATTTTCTGCGGTCATTCTCTCCTTTCCGTTGATTCAAGAAGGGCATTTGTCTGTTTCTGGCGAAAGAATGGTTAATCGCTTAGAGGACTAAGCCTGTCCAGTAAAAGTGTTGTTAGGTGAAATGACCGCGCTCGACATGACCCCACTGGGTTGACTGGGTCGTAAAACCTCAACACAAAAACTGATCGGACTGTGAAAATGTTTAAGCAAACTTTGGACTTATGCGATCTGCTAGAACCTCTGTCGTAATTAAGCCAGCGCACGACAAAACCTACAATAAGACCTGAGTCACCAGCAAAGACTCAGATCAGCCTCGCATCCGCGCAGTCTGATCAGTCTTCGCTGATCGCGTGTGCCATCTACAGCCTCCGGACTATCCAAAGAGGGATAAATGTGAACTCTTGCCATACTGGATTGTTGTACAGGCTGATCTGAGTCTTTGCCGGTCACCCAGGTTTTATTGCAGGTTTTGTCGTTCGCTGGCTCAGTTGTACTTACCACCCAACGGTGGACCAATAAGATTCCCAAAAGCTTTAAAGGGCAACGATAAACCAACGCCATCAGCAAATCTGTTGTCACCAACAATGTTGAACACTACAATAACAATCAAAGCGCCTGTTACACTATAAAAGAATCCTATTACTCCTGGAAGAATATAAAGTCCCTGAGATGTCCCAAACAAGGGTGAAAATATCGCAAATAATCCCGATAAAATCAGAGCAGTACAATAGAGCACGGTGGCGTTAGTATATGGAAGCTGTCCCAAAAACGAATAAAATATTTTTCCAACACTATTTGCTATTCCAAATATAGACAATACCAAGGCCACATCCTTTTTGGCGTAGCCAAGTTTTAATACATATGACGGCAGAAGAAGCATGTATATGCTAAATCCAATATTACACAGAAAATTGCTCAAACACAAAGATAGAAATGATGACTTCTTCAAAACTGAAGTATGAAACCATGTTTTTCGTTTTACCACCGTCTCAGTATTTCTAACTGGATTTCGAGGTTTCATGACCATTGCACATGTGCACATATTAAAATTCACGGCTCCTAACACTAACAGTGTTCCCTGCCATCCATAGTTGTCATCTAACAGGCCAATCAGAGACGGGTACAGGACCATAGCGCTATTATGACCTGAAATGTAACGTAAACTGAAATCAATAACTGTTGCCCTTATAAGTAAAGAACACATCAAAACGATATTAGGAGTCTCAGTTCAACTGTGACTATTCCTGTGGGCTGCTTGAAGCAAAAACATGCCTTCAAACATGCGCAAAATGCGTAGATTCAGATCATCTTGCCTTTGATCTCCATTCCATTACGAAAACACGCCTATATAATTTTGACCCCCTTCAACCCCACTTTTATATAGAAAAACTGGGGTTTACAGGGGTATACATTATTTTTCTTATTTCTGCTAAAAACATAGATTGTGGGTACTCGTTAGAACTGCCTCGGCGAGGCATTTCTAACGAGTACCTACAATCTATGTTTTGAGCAGAAATATGAAAAATATCAGATTTTTTTATCTGAAAATTTTCCTTTTTCTGGTTGTAAAATTTTCAATATATTTGAATAGGTGTGTTTTCGTAATGTTACATTCTGTAGTATCCAATGAATCTGTCAGCGAACAGTGAAGGATGATCAGCCTGCGCGGATGAGCAGGCTGATCTGGGCCTTCCCTGTTCGCATATGCCCGAGGCACGTTTTCGCATGTCCCATGTGATAAAACTCTATTAATAAGCGGAACTCTATTTTCCAAATTACCAGAATGGGCTCAATGATCCTCTAGGAAACTAAAAATAGAAACTGCACTATGATGGAGTATTGGGAGACTTTTTACGTCCGCCACACGTTTCAAAGAAATGTCTTGTTTAAATGGGCCTAGATTCTTTGGCACACAAAATAAGGCATAGGACATTTGACAAATACCATTTTCGACCTAAATACCGCACTGTGCGCTTAGGAATTTCAAAACTGCTGGAAAAACTTGTGGTAAAATATCGACCTGATGAAGATAAAATGATGACTTCGTAAACTGATTATTTAATGATACTTATGCACTATTTTTTCTGGTTTTCTTTATAAAAGCATATGTTGCTAATACTCATTTGAATTGGCTCGACTTTATAAAAGCATGTGTTATTGATACTCATTTTAATTGCCTTGACTCACCGAGGCACAAGTCGAGGCAGTTCAGTCAAATACCCACAACATATGCTTTTATAAAGAAGTAAATAAACATATACGGTCTGTAATCTGTTGGTAAAAGTATACAGGCTATAATCTGAAGACTACGAAATTACTTGACTGCGCTTAAAGGGGTATGTGCGGTAATTTGATTGGATACGGTAGTTTGTGTTCAGATGGTGTCAAATCTTTGTCATTAAATTGTCGGAGAGGGGAATTGAAACACTTAAAACGGAGGCAACGGTCTTCCTATTTGGGTTCATGCACACTAAGGCCTTTCTGAAAGGTGTCTACTCTTTAACATTATGAAAACACGCCTATTCAAATATCTCGAAACACTGAAAATTTTCAGATAAAAAAAAAAACTGAATTTTTCATTTCTGCTCAAAACATATACTTGGGTACTCGTTAGAACCGCCTCGGCGCGCCCATCTGAACCTCAACGTCAGAAAACGTACCTTCTGACAGATATACCCAATGAACACTGATCAGAAAAAACTTTGCTTCTTTTCTATCCAAAATGTGCCCAGTGGAGATTCTTATCAGACTGTGCAAATGAAACGGCTTATCTGATTTTTCGTTATCTGACGTGCGGCCATACAAAATATGACGATATTACGTACACATGAAAATTTTTCACGGTCCAGTAAGTTGCATGAAAGAAAACATGCTTTAGGTTACTTCAAATACACGGGTAGTTTTCAATTATGCAAACTTTATAACTAAACAAACTTTGCCGTGTAAACAGACATACAAATATAGCCACAGTACGTATAGAAAAGTATAATGTTTGCTACAAAGATTTAATGCGTAATTTCAATTTTATTTACAGAAACTTTAAATCAATGTAGTATGACTTTCACTGGTAGTTATTGAAGCGGTCACGTTAAAATCAAATTCTAATGCACATGTGTATAAAACGCCACGTTTGATTGGATAACATAAAAAAATTGCGACGGTATATTTAGGGGATAACTGCATTCAAATTTGTCGTTTGGGGAGGTAAATCGGCGGTTTTACGGTCGGAAATTTCGTTTCTCGGCGACGCGTTAGCGGAGCCGTAAAACGTAATCTGCGACCGTAACACCGCCGGTTTACCTCCCCAAATGACAAATTTGAATGCAGTTATCCCCATTCTAATGCATTTATTTATTTTTTTCTGTTGAAAAAATGTACTATTTGCACAAAGCGACAAGTGCTGTAAGCTGCGTAAAACCAAATGCCAGCCAATGAGAAGCGACGTTACGTGATGACGTTGTATTTCCGGCAGTATATAGCAGAATATACCGTCGCAAATTTTTGACGTTATCCAATCAGACCACGCGTTGCATATGCAAGTGCATTAGAATCTGCGATATACTATCGGAAATCCGACAGCATCATGTAACGTCGCTTTCCATTGGCTATTTGATTAAATGCAAGCTAACAGCACTTGCCGCTTTGTGCAAGTATTATTATTATTATTGTTTTATATATATATATATATATATATATATATATATATATATATATATATATATATATATATATATATATATATATATATATATATATATATTTTTTTTTTTTTTTTTTTGTTTTGTTTTGTTTTGTTTTTTCAACAAAATAAATGAATAAATGAATTCCAGTGGGGATAACTGCATGTGAAATTGTCTTTTGGGAAGGAAAATCTACGGTTTTACGGTCGCAAATTACGTTTTACAGCTCCGCTGACGCGTCGCCGTAAAACGAAATTTCCAACAGTAAAACCGCCGATTTACCTCCCCAAATAACAATTTTGAATGCAGTTATCCCTTAAATTATTGTTACGACAAGAGTTCTGCTAAACACGTGACTAGAAGACGTGAGCCCTAGCTTCCAAAGGACCCTTCTACACAGAACACACACACTATCACTGCTATAAAATAAAAAAAAAAAAAAATCCTAAAGGTTGCCTTTGGAAACAAAGAGCATACATATAAAAGAACAAATATCGGTTTCAATAAGCATCTTCATAGACAGCTATGGAGTTTACGAGGCTACATACGCCCCAATGCCCCATACACCGGCGTAATAGGTATTCGATTTTGACAATAACCAGAATGGGCTCAATCATCACCAAAACATACCTATATAACTTTGACCCCCTTAAACCCAACTTTTATATTGTAAAACTTGGGTTTACAGGGGTATACATTATTTTTCTTATTTCTGCTAAAAAACATAGATTGTGGGTACTCGTTACAACCGCCTCGGCTAGGCGGTTCTAATGAGTACCAACAATATATGTTTTGAGCAGATATATGAAAAATATCAGTATTTTTATCTGAAAACTTTCAGACTTTGGTGGTGAAATTTTCAATATACAGTTGACTCTCGTTATCTCGACCTCGCTTATCTCGAATAACCGCTTATCTCGAAGTGAAAGTCTGGTCCCTGCCTAAACATGATAATCTAACAACAGGTAAAAAAAATATTGTGGAAAAGAGGAGAAATTGCTCCTCAGGAGCAATTTCTCCTCTTTTCCACAATATTTTCAATATATCTTTAACTTCAAGACTCCAATTACATGTTATATATATTTGTTAAATGTGGTTGTTCGAATTATTTTCCTCAATTCTGCAAATCTGATATGTCGAGGTACGGATATCTCGAAGTATTTCATAGCGTTTCGAGATAACGAGAGTCGACTGTATTTGAATACGCGTACTTTCGTAATGGATTCCAAAGGAAATAAAATATAATCTGCAGCATATTTATTACTGAGCCGTGCCATTATTACTTTTTGGACAACAAATGCCTGGTTCTCAGGCGAACAGACAACGTCGAAACCACGCTATGTGTTTTACTGAGTAAGTCTCCGTATCCATAAAGCTTAATCAGGGCCTTCTCTGTCCGATAACAGAATTATTATATATTGTAGAATGCACATATATTATTAGAAAGTGAAGCCCCCGTTGAGACTCTGCAGATGAGCATGCGGTTTCCTGAATTTGCGCCTTTCACATACGCTCAAACCAGGGCTGTTGAAATACCATGCCCGACTTGTCCAGCTTGTCCTGTCCCCTGAGGACACGTTACTTGTCCTGAAACAAGGATTTCATAGCAGAATACACACACACACACACACACACACACACACACACACACACACACACACATATATATATATATATATATATATATATATATATATATATATATATATATATATATATATATATATATATATATATATATATATATATATATATATATATATATTTCCCGAAGAAACCATTTAGTGTGGATTCTCATTAGGAGCGCCGAGGCACTTTTTATGAGCATTACAACATGTTTTCTTCGAGATAAGGAAAACGTCAATTTTTGGGCAAGTAAATATTGGCTAGACAAGTCGATTTTGATCATTTACTTGTCCGTGGACAAATAATAATCAAAGCACTAACAGCACTGATGGATCGATTGTCTCTGAGTGTAGGCTGGGAAAATGATCTTTAACGGAGACTTTCATTTAACCATTAACTTCCTGTAATTTAAGCAAACAGTGCAAACCCTGATCAGATGCCGTGTTCTGTGGCGTCTGATCTGGGTCTGCACTGTTTGCCAATGTCCCAGTCCATGTTTTTCAGATAATCATTGCTTTGCACTGCACTTTGACGTCACAGCGACAAAAAATAGCGCGGCTATACATAACCGTTACCTGGATTTCGTCTAACGTGCGGTTTGATTACATTGGTCAATAATAACCACGTGGGCAAGTACCTTGAGGAAATTTTGGCGTTTGTATACTATGGCTCGACTGTAAACACTCGACCCAAAAATTGATAATTCCACAGCCCTCCTCAAACGTATATTTCATGCACTTTCAAGAAGGCAAAACAACGAACAGGACAAAGCATGAAAAAGCACCAGAGCGAGTAGCCTAAGGTCACGTGACGTTTGTCCTGCTAACAAATCTCAAATTACTAACGATTGCAAATTATTTCTATTGTTGGCATTTTCTTATTTATTAGCTGAGAAATTTTCATGCTCAGCTGAGTTGAGTATGAAAAAAATTCATAACTTCGGGGCCAGGTTTATGAGTGAACACAAAACGTTTTTTTTTAATGTTTGTTTTAAAACTTCGGATTGTACTCCGACAAAGTGCTCACATAATAATTATCTGGTCCTCTTTGGGCTATTGAACGTGTACATTACGGGTAAAAATAGGCAATAACATGAGAGATTTTGTATTTTGCATTCAACAGTCTTTTCAGATTCAACCAATAGATTATGAAATGAAGGAAAGGAATATAGAGATAACATGGCAAAAACAGTACAGCCGTCATAAGGTACCAAATAGGGATATAATGGCATACATTACGAAAATATACCTATTCAAATATACTGAAAATTTTACCACCGAAAAATGAAAATTTTCAGATAAAAAATTCTGATATTTTTTTTTTATATTTCTGCTCAAAACATACATTGTGAGTACCCACAATCTATGTTTTTGAGCAGAAATAAGAAAAATAATGTATACTCCTGTAAACCCCAGTTTTACTAAATAAAAGCGGGATTTAAGGGGGTCAAATTATATAGGCATGGTTTCATAATGAAACAACAAAACATAACAACACTTCTTCAAGAAACAAGAAATAAACGAAGACGTCCGTATTGCAAAACATGTATTTATTCTGTATTTCCAAAGGAAGCTACCAGTTGAGAAGAGAAATTGTTATATTTTATTTTACTTTTTCCTAATGAATCCTGTGGTTAAAGTTCTACTGTTACAGAAGTAGTAAAAATGGAACGTTTTGGCCTATGGTTATGATGTTGCTATAGCAACAGCATCATAACTATAGTCCATAACCGTCATGTAAGTTTACTACTTTTTTACTATCTTTATGTAATTTTACTATTTCCAATACCTATGCATACAGTGATTACTGAAGAAGCATTATTAAAACGCCATTAATCCATTTTTGCCTGGCGTCTGATCAGGGTCTCCACTGTTTGCAGTAAGGTCAGAAGTTTCCACAAAACATGGTAATAATAAAAACTAATTGGATACCCCCTTTATAGGAAATGAACCTTTCCAATAAAATGAGGTAATGAACCTGTCCAACAAATTGAGTCCACTCGGCATAAGTAGTTGTGGTCATGATACCCAAGCCATTATCCAAACTCATAAATCCGTAAACGAATTACGAATCAGACTGTTCAGACCAACAGACATGGACCCCAGAATAAAGGGGTCAGGCGTCCGCGAATAGTTAGCATTACTTGGTAAGCAAGCTTCGCTTACCACGAAGGAAATGTAGATAGAAGCGCATGTCCGGGATTTTGGAAGTCTACTTATGGCTCGTCATTTGCAAAAGCATCAGAAACAATTCTGGAAACTGCCACATTGTAGATATTGACCAGACAATGATGTATCCCACAGGATGTCTTAAGTGTTGCTACCAGTTTTTTTTTTTTTTTTTTTTTTTTTTTTTGATACCCCTGGCTCAACAACCTTGTAGTGAGCACTTTCCCACGCTCCATGAAGTCCTGATAATTTGAACAGGCTCTAGCCTAATGGTTTAACTGTGAAACGTATCCTGGTGCAGAAGGGATATTACTGCTCAGGAATGGAAAATTAACAATGGGAAAATTGAAGTCATCCCGTTTGTCACAAAGCCTAGTAGTAAGATTTCCATTGTCAATGTAGAGATAACAATCCAAATATGAGGAGGAGACTGCATAAATGGGTCAACTGTTATATCTTTTGTTTTGTGTACAGTTGTGTTTTTAGTGTGATTGGAATAGTTTTTAATGAGATGTATTATTGCATTTTATGTGATTGTTTTATGAACATTCTTATATAAATTAGGATTGGAACAGCTGTTACCTATGGTTACAATGCCAGTTGCTATGGTTTTGTACTTGTCAAAGTAGTCACTGACGGCTGTAAGACAGCTGGTGTAGTTGATGCCAAATCCCAGTCCTGAAATACATACATATCTACTCGAAACGATTTTTTCTATAGTTCAACTTCAATGGCTCGACCATCTTTCGGATCATAGATATTTGTTCTAGAAATGGGTAGTGCAAGCCACTGAGGGGGTTAATCATAGCGCAAGGTCAGAAAGCAAATATGGATATAAAATATTTTATATAAATAATGGTATGTTGTGTGTACTCATTAGAATCGCCTCATCGAGGCGATTCTAATGAGTACACACAACATATATTTTCACGATAAAATATGAGAAATTCTCTAAAATTGTATTTTTTTTCTTGAGCTGTCCGAAGAATTTTCTAGAGACTCAAAAACAAGTTCGAGTCAGCCACGGTAAACGAGCCATCGTTGTTCGAGTCATCGAAGTTTTACTGTGTTTGCCACATATCAATAAATGCTGCTTCTGTCACAATCACACGTGACGAAAACACGCCTATTCAAATATACTGAAAAATTTACCACCAAAAAATGAAAAGTTTCAGATAAAATTCTGATATTTTTCAAAATTCTGCTGAAAACGTTGATTGTGGGTACTCGTTAGAACCGCCTCAGCGAGGCGATTCTAACAAGTAACCACAATTTATGGTTTTGAGCAGAAACAAGAAAAATAATGTAAACCCCTGTAAACCTCAGTTTTACTATTTATTTATATTAAAATTACAAGCAGGTACGTTCTGGGCAAATTAGTTTAAAATACATTTTCAGTCTGTTTTGTTAAAGGAATTTGAGTCTAGAGTTCACTCCGTTTGACTTGTAACCAAATCCAATTCAATTATTTGTATGGGATGGATCTTCGACTTTGCCCGTGTAGGCAGCAATGTATATTGTCTTCATGACACTCGGGTGGGGACATTTGAAACATCGTAGCCCTTGTGTTATTCTGTCATTATGAAAAATCTTAATGAAAAAAGACTCAGAAATTAAAATTTTCTTGTTGGAAAAATGAAACTTGCGTTTGATTTGCGAGGACGAGCGACGGTTTCGACAGCTAGTGGATTGTACACTATTGACAGCGCCGATGTCAGAACCGAGAGATCAGTCATAGAGGCGTCACCGTCAGTGATAGATTAAGAATGGCGTCGATGATTCCCCAGAGACGTCAATGACGTTACCCACGCTACTTTGTGACGTACGTCGTCATTGTAGGATACTAGTATAGAGTCGCATAGCACCAAGCTTCATCTTGTGTTATTGTAGAATGTATAGTAAGAGTGTGTTTATTCAGTCATTACAGGTTAAGGCCTCCTTCCCAGGTCAGAGCTGAGAGGTAAAAGCCGCTGGGAATAAAAGTCTATTTTTATGAGCAGAGCTGAATGTCAGGATCAGCCGAAAAGGACAAACACCTGGTGTAACAGCCTTCTAGACTGTTCTATTCAGACAGAACAAGGCTGTGTCACGGGGCCATTGATATGAAACCCCGTGTGCTAGCGATAGTGGGCATCAACTGCCATAAAACCCCTTGCGTTAGTGAAAGGATGTGGGCATCAATTGTCAAACAGTTAATGTACATGTATGAATGACATTAATATAGTATCATCAATGAGCAAATAAATTGGGCCTAAAATAAAAAAAAAAAAAGAAACTAATACATTATAGTTACATTTAAGTTAGGAATGGCATTGTCTTCACACCGGCACGACAACGCTCACCGCACTTGGTTGGGAAATGTACACTTGTCAACAACTTGATTAGTTATGCCAGATTAATCAAATTATAAACCAGTATAGTTTTCGATCGTGTTGTAATCATTGTCGATACCGACGTTAAGGGAAGAGTAGTTGTATGTTTTTATAGGTTATATGTTGTAAATATATGCGTGTAAAATAGCTTAAAGAATTCTAACGGTGTTAGAGTTTCTGTGTAGTTGATAAAGTCAGGCATTACCCATCCTGGAGCTTAATCAATAGGAAGCCATGACCGCTCTCGAGCGTAACACAGTTTAACCCTTTGAGCGCCAAGCAAAATTTATAGCAGACGACAGTCAAAAATATTTTTTTTTATTTTTCAGAGAAAACAAGTCTTGACATTTCATGTGAATCGTCTGCTGGCAGACGATTCACATGAAATGCCAAGACTTGTTTTCTCTGAAAAATAAAAAAAAAATATTTTTGACTGTCGTCTGCTGCAGTTGTGATTGGCGCTTTAAGGGTTAATATAGCTACAGCAGTGAATATACCACTATTATTGATACTTTCGGAAAAAGACACTTCAATCCACTTCAATCCTAAGTAAATTTGAAAAAAAAAAATAACAAAAAAAAACAAACAAAAACAACAATAACAACAACAAAAATGGCATAACCATACCTATAAGTGTTCCATAAGAAAAGAACAGGAATCCTATGTCAGTTGCAAAGAAACCCAAACAAAGGCCAGCTGATGAAGCAGCGCCACCGACCAAGGCGCCCACTCTGTAACCATAGCGATTTGTCACAAGGCTTCCAATTGGCGCTGCCAATAATAATAATTATAATATAATAAAAATAATAATATTATATAACATCAGTGATAATAATAATAATAATAATAATAATAACCATAATAATCAGACGACTTGTTGAGGAGGAGTTATTTGGTGGTAATTCTGTGATAATTTTCGCCAGTTTTCCATATTTAACATATGTTATGGGTACTTATTAAAAGCGCCCGCCGAGGCGCTTCTAATGAGTATCCACAACATATGTTTTATGGAGAAATTAAAAAGAATATTTGGAATTCACAAAAAATATTCGGAATTATCAAAAACTCCTCTTTAACAAGTCCGATGACGATGATGATGATTCTTGTATAAATTATTCTTCGGAAAAAATTCATTATATATATATATATATATATATATATATATATATATATATATATATATATATATATATATATATATATATATATATATATATATATCATCATCATCATCACCACCAGCATCACCATCATTACTTAGTCTGATAAAATTGCTGATCTGAGGCGATTGCTGCAACGTTATTTTGATTTATATGGCGTTTGAGCGTCATTTAGCGCGTTTCTGACGTTAAACATTGTATGACGACGTCACTTGATTAACAAACAATGACAGGGAAACCCAATTCATTTTTGGTTCGATATGCAGCAATACACGTCTTAAGCCTTTTATTATTGCAGTGAACCCTCGTTACACCGATAGCATTTGTCCCAAAGATGTTGCCGGTGTCCTTCGCTGTCCGCGTATGTCAAAAGACACGGCCCAGATAAACAATAAGATAACAAAGTCATAATTTAAGTCACCCATTGTCTCGCGAAGAACCATTATACCTACTTGCTAAGTACCAGACTGCCGGGGGTAAAGCACAAAGCCATGACGTCGTGACAGCTTCTGAATCAAGATTCTCTTGGAACAGCACGTAAAATACGCCTCCTGTAAAATTGAAGAAAAAGTAAACACAAAATGTTGCAACAACGAACGCCTTTTCGACGTCGCCTCGAATGTGTGTATTTGTTGGGAATAACAAATAATCTCACCGTTTGGTCACTGACCACGAACCCACGTCCATCCTTCACCCTTCCCCACGAGCCCAGACATTGGGGTTGACAGTGGAAATATAATACCGAAACTATGACACATGATGGTTGCTTTAATCAATCATGATGCTAATAATGATATTCCCTGGTGCACTCTGCTAAAACTGTATGAGCCGGGACACAGCATTCCCTACTAGATTGCATGTGCGCCCTGCGCGAAGACTGAGACCAGCCTGCGCATCCGTGCAGCGGTCATAGTCTTCGCAGGATCAACTGCTGTTAGCCAAGGGTCCAAAGCGTCTTCAGGTGGAGAGAGATTCTGATCAATATGTGCGGATGCACAGGCTGATCTGTGTCTTCGATGGGTGCACATACAATATTTTAGGAAATGATTGGGCCCGGCTCATGATAAAATAATTATATTATTCTGACTGTACATGTACTTTAGTAAAAAAAAAAAATAAACAATTTTACTTTATAAGATCATAATGACAAGTGCAATATATCATGCTGAGAAACGTGCATATCTTTATTTGCAAATGCTCATAACGATGAATGCATCTTAACCCTTGTCATGCTGAATAAATTAAGATGCCACACCCACGTCTAATTTGAAGCCAATCAGATCACTTGATCCAAGTTGTGAATACAAATTCACATACTTAATGACAAACAGTGCAGATCCAGATCAGTTGGCTTAAATTCAGAAGACAACTGATCCAGATATACACTGTTTGCAAAGGCAGTGCATATGCGGGTTCAGCAGAACAAGGGTTAAAATTACTCCTCCGCATTCAACCTGTACCATTTAATGTTTTGCATGCTGGGTAAAAAATCAGCAGACGACACTTTAAATTATATTTCTTACTTTTCCCAGAAAACATGGTTTGAAATTTCATGCATATAACACAAGTGGCATGAAATGTCAAAATTTGTTTTCTGGGAAAATTAAGAAAAAAAAATATCATAAATCTGTCATCTGCTACAGAGATCGGTAAAGGATAATGGCTTAAAAATTTACTACATCCGCGGGAGAAATGGATCCTGGAGTTGTTACACTATGTTTAATTTTCTTTTATCAAACAAAGTCTATACCCTCATATACTGATACAGAGAGACAGAAGTCGAAATCTGTGCATGCTTTCCTTAATGCGTTTGAACAGATACACGTACGAATAAGTACACACACACCTACATATAAATGCATGTATGTATTTCCTGAACTCCTGGGCCCAGTTGTTCAAAAACTAACGATGTCGTCAGTTAACGTATTGTTAAAACTTTGATCATTAAATATGGCATATACTCTAATACTGTTGCTGAGAAAAGTGTGAATAGCAAAAGCTACTCACATTTTTTTTCAGCAAAAATACCTGTGAATTAAACATTTTGCTGACAATAGCAGTTAACATTTTGACAAATAACGAGCTCGTTAAGCTAACGATGCGTTGAACAACTGGGCCCTGGCTATATGATATTAAAGCCACAACGTCAGAAAGCGTACCTTCTGACATGTGCGCCCAGCGAAGATTCAGATCAGCCTGCGCATTTGCGCAGTCTGATCAGAACCTTCGCTGGGCGCATTTTTTTGGGATAGCCACGGACGCAAAGTTTCCCCATGCGGACAAAGAAGACTGTGCGGATGCACAGGCTGATCTGGGTCTTGAGCGGTGCGGGGTTATTCAGTCTAAAATAGGTTGTTATTACCTGCAGTCCTAATAATTGTAAACTTTCCCGAGAAACAAATACCTCCCAGAGTAACTTGAGACACAGTAGCTAGCCAACTTGTTGTAAATTTACCTAAGAAACAAATTTCTCTCAGAATAACCTGAGATATAGTAGCTAGCCAAATTGTTGTAAATTTACTTGAGAAAAAAATTCCTCCCAGATTGACCTGAGACACAGTGTTGTAAATTTACCTGAGAAACAAATTCATCCCAAAATAACTCGAGATACAGTAGCTATCCAACTTGTTGTAAATTTATCTGAGAAACAAATTCCTCCCAGAATAATCCGAGACACAGTTGCTAGCCAGCTTGTTGTAAATTTACCTGAGAAACAAATTCCTCCCAGAATAACTTGAGACACAGTGTTGTAAACCTCGCTGAGAAACAATTTCCCCCCAGTCTGAGACACAGTGTTTATAAACTTACCTGAGAAACAAATTCCTCCCAGAATAACCTGAGAAACAGTAGCTAGCCAACTTGTTGTAAATTTACCTGAGAAACATATTCCTCCCAGAAGTTGCTAGCCAACTTGTAAACGTACTGAGACACTGTTGCTAGCCAACTTGTTGTAAATTTACCTTAGAAACACATTCCTCCCAGAATAACCTGAGACACAGTGTTGTAAACTTCGCTGAGAATCAATTTCCGCCCAGAATAACCTGAGACACAGCGTTGTAAACTTATTTTGTTCTTGTGTTTTTCAGTCCCTTTAGCCTTGCGATAACCTCGCTTTGGGAAGAGAGAGCTAATCTTAGTGCTTTTCGTACGTTTGTTCGATTTGCGCTTGTTTGGTTTTGTCTGTTTTCTCTTTCTCTTGGTGTCTGGGTAGGGCTGCGGTTTGTGATTGTGGCACTCCCTGGACTTTTCTCTTACCTTTTTTTACCTGAGAAACAAATTCCTCCCAGAATAGTCTGAGACACAGTAGCTTGCCAACTTGTTGTAAACTTACCTGAGAAACAAAATTCCTCCGGGAATAACCAGAGACACAGTGTTTATAAACTTACCTGAGAAACAAATTCCTCCCAGAATATTCTGAGACACAGTGACTAGCCAACTTGTTGTAAACTTATCTGAGAAACTAATTCCTCCCAGAATGGCCTGAGACACAGTAGCTAGCCACTTGGTTGTAAACTTACCTGAGAAACAAATTCCTCCCAGAATATTCTGAGACACAGTGACTAGCCAACTTGTTGTAAACTTACCTGAGAAACAAATTCCTCCCAGAATAACCTGAGACACAGTGTTTATAAACTTACCTGAGAAACAAATTCCTCCAAGAATAACCTGGGACACAGTAGCTGCCACAACAATAACCCAGCCCCAGGCGCCATCTTTCTTGTACACCATACTTCTCAACAGACGTATCCTGCAATCAACTTGTATTCAGACAACCACATGACACCCGGTCAATAAGACTCCTTTTAACAGCAACTTATTACGTCACTACGTACGTAACGACGTCGTCTCAGCGTCGTTCCTAGGTCTTCAGTATGGCATTCAATTTGAATCGGGGAAATGCCAATTCATTTTCTGTGGACAACCATTCATCTTTCGTCTGCTAAATGTCATCGGTATCAGAGAACTGGAAGATAGTCATTCAGATGTACCATAATTACCCTAATAGCTCTTCCACTTATTACCATACTTGTCCTAAAACAAGAACACGTTCATTTCACTGACTGCTGACGTGTCTAAGGGCAAAGAGTGTAAACAAAGCAGATGCCACGTTTATTTGCATCACGAAAACACGTCTATATAATTTTGACCCCCTTTAAACCCCACTTTTATATAGTAAAACTGGGGTTTACAGGGGTATACATTATTTTTCTTATTTCTGCTCAAAAACATAGATTGTGGATACTCGTTAGAACCGCCTCGCTGAGGCGGTTCTAATGAGTACCCACAATCTATGTTTTGAGCAGAAATATGAAAAAATCAGTTTTTTTTATCTGAAAATTTTCAGTTTTTGGAGGTGAAATTTTCTATTTATTTGAATAGGCGTGTTTTCGTAATGGCTTCTTATCTAGGCCTACACTGTTTGCTCAGGCATGTCTGTCCGAACACTAAGGGTATATACGGTCTGCATGCTAGATAAAATTTTCAACATTCTAGGAAAACATTTCAGCAGACATTTTCAAATATTTTTTCTTTTCCTCCAGAAACGGACTTTGATACTTCATGCAAACTGTCTAAATTTGCATGGAATGTCAGAGCCTGTTTCCTTGGAAAAATGAAGAAAAAATATCATCAGTTTGTCGTCTGCCGAATTTGCCTAGAGAGGGGTAAAGCGGACAGTGTAAGGGTGTCGCATGGCATTGTCTTTAACCCGAAACCTAATGAATTTAGATATTACCTATTCAGCACTCTCAACAATTTATTGTAATTTACACAATCCAATGCTAATCCATTTAAGAATTCATAAAATTACTTTGCAACGACAAAGCTTTATATAAATATCATACCGGAAGAAGATCACTGCATATGGTAGGCGCTTGCTCTCCCGTGACAAGTACGAGCACTTCAATGCCTGTTTTATAGCTTAGCATGCTGGGTAAAAATTTCAGCAGCCGACAGTTTGATTTTAGCTCACCTGACCCGAAGGCTCAGGATAGGTTATTGTGATCACTCCCCGTTCGTCGCCCGTCCGTCGTCCGTCGTCCATCCACACATTTGAACGCCTTCTCCTCTGAAACCCGGGAACCAATTTTCTTCAAACTTCATGTGGAGTCCCCTGCCAAAGGAGAATTTTAAAGTGTACAAATTGTCACGGACCGTTAAGAAAAATGGCCATGGCATATATGATAAATTCACTTATAAATCTTCTCCAGAACCGAGAAAGCTTTGAGGCTGAATCTAGGTATATAGCATCGGGGACTTAAGGTCTATACCAAGTTTGTTCAAATGATGTCCCTAGGTTGACCTTTGATTTCTTTACGGCAAGATCAAATTTGCGTCCCGATATATTTGTATGGGGATAATATTGAGGAATCATTTTCTCAAAATGTAGTAAAGTCCGAAAGTTACAATGTATGAGTAAAGCAGTAAAACTTTTCAGTTGTCCGCTGGGGATTATCTGCCCATTGCCCCTAGGCGGTATACGTGTATAAAATCGTGTAATCTTTAAACTTCTTCTTCTCAGAATTAACTTTACCAATTTCTACCAGATTTCACATGGGGCCTTCGGTGGAAGGGGCATTGATATTTTTTACAATGGTTACGCATCACTGAAGAAGAATCTCCAGAACTAGTAAAACTTTGAGGTTGAACCTTGGTGTATAGCATCGAGGACTCAAAGTCTACTACATTGTTCAAATGATGATCCTAGGATGACCTTTGCTCTTTTTATGGCAAGGTCAAATTGCATCCCCATACATTTGTATGGGAAAAGTGTTGAAAAATCATTTTCTCAAAGTGTATTTCTGTTTTTCATCTAGCAGCAAAAATCAATTACCAGAGCAACAATGACTTAAGATTACTGCAGTTAATTTATTGTTTTAACACCAAGAACAGATTGATAAGCTACTTCGTGCACACAGTCTGTGTGATGAGCTCTTGGCTACTTGCATTAATTGATCTGATCCCCTAACCTCACATATAGGAATAGTCATGATATTCTCATAGTAGTATATGAATAGGGTGACTTTTTTGCAAACAAATAAAATGAATATGTATATATATATTTTTTTATATTTGCAGAATATATGAATAGGTAGGGTCATAAAAATTCCAGCCCCCTCCCCCTTACCTCCCCCTATGTGATTTAGATATTCTTAGAGATCAATAGTTGAACAATTTGCAAACAGTTGATACCCTGATCAGAGGTCTGATCTGTGTCTGCACTGTTGGCTGACTACCCTTTTAAGGGTCTCCAGACTACAATAGGTTGATCTTCTTGTGACAAAACAAGAAGCATCTTCAAAAAGAAGATAAGCGGCGAAGAATAGCAGACAATTTTTGGCACTTTTTTTCAATTTTATAAACAAGTTCTTAAAACGAAGCCCAATTTTTACACCCGAAACTTTAACAGTTTCCTTGACAAAGTCATAACGCTGGATACTCGGGTTGGATACGAAACCTCTTTATAACACGGTTCGTTATAACACGATTTTGGATATAACACGGTTCAAAGATGGATCCCAAAATGTATAGATTATATTGAAAAAAAAAAAGGTCATTTTTTTTAATATAATCTATATTTATGTTTGGATATAACACGCTTGTTTAACTTACACGGTTTATGCTATGGACCCAAACAGTAGTGTTATAAAGAAGTTGTGGTGTATCTAATTTCACCGCCGTACGCGCCTTTCTTTGCACGATAGATAGCTTCTCATTGTCATTTTGACATACCGCAATTTAAATCTATGGAATATCAGTCGCAATCCTTAAATTCCTAGGACGCCGATATTGTACCCTTTCTTTTGGGGTCCGTGTTGTTCACCTGAACATCCCAGTAAGCATTCTATATAAATCTATAGCGGACCGTTACTGGCCCGTCAGGGTAGCTGACGGGCCGATAACGGTCCGCTGTAAATTTATAAAGAATGCTAGCTGGGATTATGACTTGTCACTGGGGTTCAACATTTTATGGATATTCTATGGCATGGGTACGTAGACCACATTTTTCTCTGTGTCTACAAAAAGGCCTTGTCACTTTGCACAGTTGCAAGTTTCAAAAATTCCTTTTCTCTGAATTAGGGTCCTAAAAATGCTTAAACAAAGCAAGCAAAATTTCATTTTATCTTCTGAAGTTGAGTACTTTAACTAAAAGTCCATCATTGATTTCCCGCTAGGTTCGGCAAATAGGCATATGATTTACCCATTCTGGGCCCGTTGAAACACACCAAAACACTCCCAAACTACACTAAAGCCACACAAATCATACTCCAAAACACATTTTAAACTTCTTGAATCACAAATCAAACAGTAGAAAATTCAATATGCATGGTTCAATATTATATGATTAATCATCTACATACATTATAGAAAAAACTAACAAAGTACTTTTACATAGCCTCTGATGATTAAAGGCACCTTACCTAATGATTGTCTTGTTTGTTCAATAGCATGTAAGATATGGAATTTTATAATGGGTCGGCTTCTTTGAATGTGATATGACAGGACAAAATGTTTATTCATCCTTTCTTTCATTTATATGTTTGTTTCTTTATTTGTTTCTCATGTCATCGATCGTGCATATAGATTGCATGTGTTTAAGAAAAAAAAAAAAAAAAAAAAAAAAAAAAAAAACATATGCAGGTCCAGTGGAAGACAAAACGGCCTTACGTGTTTTATGTTTTGTTTATTGCAAAGATCCTGCCCAAACTGTCCGGATGCACATGCTGATCTGGTCATATGTTTTCTTGGACGCCTTCCCTTATTTCATGTAAGTCTTTTTTCTACTGTAAAGACTCAAAGACCTTGATCAGACTGCACAGATGCACATGCTGATCTAGCACTTTGCTTGTCAGATGTTTCTTGGACATACTTTATGTTTCATTTAAGATTTTTTTCGTTTTGCAAAAGTCCTGACCGGCCCATATTTCACTTACGTTTATCTGTTGCAAAGACCCAGATCAAACTGTGTGGATGCTCATTATTTATACTGAGCTATCAAACCCCTTTGATACCCCATTCCACTGAAATAATAAATAAACAAAGTAATTTCGAATGAAAAATAGATGAAATAAGTGGTTAGATGTGAAACGGCAAATAAAGTGGTTTGGGGTATTTCGTGTGTGTTTCAACGGACTGATCTTTTTTTACACGTACATTCTTCCATACAGAGGCTGACATCCTTATGTCCCACTTTGCATTTGTCGCGGTATTTAATCACAAATTCACGACGTAAGCAGATGAAAAAATCAGGATTTTTCCATAAACCTTCCGGAAAATGGGGTTTGACATTGTTTAGAAACTGTCTGCATATGAGATAGTTTGTGACTATATATCAAATTTTATTTTCTGGTAAAAAAAACAAAAACAACACACACACACACACACACACACACACACACACACACACACACACACACACACACACACACACACACACACACACACACACACACACACACCGTAACAAAAAATACTTCAAAATGTTGTCTGATGAAATGTTTATCTAGCATGCTAAGGCGGAAGAAACATCACGATTAAATGCCCATATAATATTGACCCCCTTAAACCCCACTTTTATATAGTAAAACTGGGGTTTACAGGGTTATACATTATTTTTCGTATTTCTGCTCAAAAACTTGAAAACAGAAATATGAAACATATCAGCGTTTTTAATCTGAAAATTTTCAGTTTTTGGAGGTGAAATTTTCTATAGATTTGAATAGGCGTGTTTTCGTAATGAAAAGAAAAAAAAAAAAAAAAAAAAAGACTAGCGGGCTGCAACTGAGTGAACGCTTTTCTTTCGGAAAGTAGATTTTGACATTTCATGCGAATCCTACGGAGGCAGTTCGGAAGTAATATGAAGACCAGACACACAAGATATGAAATGTCATGCCCTATTTCCTGCGAAAAAATATGAAAAATGCCTAAGGATTTTTTAGCGTACCGTGCCAGAGACACCTGCGAGGGAAACCCAGGTACGATCGATGTATGGTACATTAAAGATTTATGCATATAATTTTAACCTGACAAGGACAAAGTGCAATGTCCTTTCAATGGAGAAAAATGTGTTTGTATTTATTTCAGAATTTTAAGGCAAATATTTGCAGTATCTTATTTCACTATGCGAGCGGAACAGAACAAACCACCCCAAAACGACCCAGTTCACCACAATGAAGCTCGGTTAGTGAAGGATGTTACAGCTGCCTCCTAATCTGGGGAGCGCAAAATTGCATGCGAGCCGAATGATGGTGGGTGGGGGGGGCGAGGGGGGGGAGGGTGGCGGTGGTGTGGGGTGGGGCGGGGTGAGGAAGATACAAAGCAAAGAGTATCGGCTGCACAATATCATAACGAATCACGCCGTGAGAATATCCAGGTCTTTAGGGTATGTATGGCTTATCAGTGAGGGCACTATTCACTTCAGCTTGTACAGATTCTAAATCTTAAAACTCGCGGTTTTTTAATGTTCCTTGTCATACCAACACAATACATGTATACAGTAGTGATTTCTATTACTGTTATCATTACGAAAACACGCCTATTCAAATATATGGAAAATTTCATCTCCAAAAAACTGAAATTTTTCAGATAAAAAAACTCTGATATTTTTCATATTTCTGCTCAAAACATAGATTGTGGGTACTCGTTAGAACCGCCTCGGAGAGGCGGTTCTAACGAGTACAACAATCTATGTTTTATGCAGTAATAAGAAAAATAATGTATACCCCTGTAACTTGAACCCCAATTTTACTATATAAAAGTGGGGTTTAAGGGGGTCAAAATTATATAGGCATGTTTTCGTGATGGTCAAAGTTCAATACATTCTGTAATAAGCATTGTAATAGCAGCTGTCTGCTCCATTAACTCTTAAACCGCACAAACCACAACTACAGCAGATGACATTTTCATTTTTTATAAATTATTTTAATTGACAATAAGATTTGACATTTCATGTGAATCGTCTGCTAAATGTCAATCCTTCTTTCCCTGAAAAATAATAAAAGCAACTTTAGAATGCAGTCTGCTATAATTTTGTTTGCTCTTTGGTAAGGGTTGCATCTACATGTATATGGCATGCAATCTGAGGTACTTAAAATGTCTTTATTTCACGTGCGAACAGCGAAGGCACAGATTATTCTGTGCGTGTGCTACTTCTCTGTTCGTCCTCGGTATCCGTGTCTTCTCTCTTCTACATTATCCAATCATTCTGTAATAATACCTTAACCCTTTAACTCTTTCGGCCCCAGTTTTCAGACGATATTTGTCGTCTGCATTTTTTTTCAACAAACTATCAGTTTTTCAAAACGTTTATATGTAAAGTTGGAAGACGGAATGTCAAACAGAAAAGATCCTGATGAGACGGCTCATTATGAGCCGTCTCATCTGGATCTATGCTGTTTGCAAAAGCCTATTATTATCACCTGTGGCAGTGAAAGAGTAAAAGCAGACGATACACTGTTGTTGAAAAAAAGGTGCCTTATTTAGAGTGATTGACTAGAAATATACATTTCACATACATGTAGCTTAGCACTCTGGGTAAAATTTTCAGCAGACAGCATTGAAATATTTTCTTATTTTCCCAGAAAACAGGGTTAAGCACTTCATACAAATTATCTCCATAAGAGAGAATTTGCACGATGTCATATCCTATTTTCTGGGAAAAATATGAAAAAAATATCACTAATTAGTCGTCTGCTGAATAAGCCCAAAGAGTGATAAAGATTAATGTTATGAGCGGACCATGAAAATTCTGATGGCCCACGAATACGATCAGAATCCCTTTTAGGATCGATTATTTACAACTGAGCCATAGTATACAAACTTTCCTTAAGGTAGTTGTCCACGTGATCATTATTGCCCAATCAAACAGCGCGTAATACGAAATCCAGGTAACGGTTATTTCTTGTCGCTGTGACGTCAGACTGCTGCTGATGGAGGGTTATCTGTAAAACCTGGACTGGGAAATTGACAAACAGTGCAGACCAAGATCAGACGCCGCAAAATGCGGCGTCTGATCACGGTCTGCACTGTTTGCTCAAATTACAGGAAGTTGAGGGTAAAATGAAGCTGTCTTGTCCCCGTTCAGGACCACTTTCCAAGCCTGCACTCATAGACAATCGACCCACGTTCCAAGCCTGCACTCATAGACAATCGACCCACCAGTGCTGTCAGTGCTTTGATTAACAATGAATTCCATATACAAAAAATGATCGTGTTTATACCCAAGTGTAGAATGGTTACAGCCCCTGTCTGAACTTGCATTATATTACTTCTTTTCAAAGAGATCCTTCCCAGCGGGCACATGACGTTTATACAGCGTCGCATTAACGTCGATGCAACGTCATGACCACTAGGTTTACTTCGCTTTTCTACTATCTGGCCCCGACGGAAAGAGATTTGAGTTTTATAACACTGATATCAGGGAGACAATATCTTACTGTTTTGTAACCCCGGATACGTGAGTGTGCCTTCATACCTGACGGGGCAGCTGACCGAAGATGTCAGCTGAAGAGAAGGAAGCTACCTTAAGTTGGCAGGCCGGCCTAACTGTTTGGCTGGACAGTTTGAATACGTCTCATCTCTGACGAATGTCAGTATAACCCTCTGATCAGTTCTAAATACCTATATATGCTCACCCCCGCTTCCTCTTCTCTCCACACAACTTCCGTCCCATCACCGCTTAAATAATCCAACAAACAACCTTTACATGAAATAAAATATATACTCACGTGTTACTGAATCTCAGTGCTGTCGGTTAATATCGAACAGTCACTCTGTATATGTCCTTATCACAAACAACAAGCTGATACATATATGCAGTTGCTGCTAACACGCGTTACCATGCCAACCAAGTTACCTTTTATACAGCGGGACGAATAGCCACTACTTGGCTGAATGGTTAATAACCTAGACGGTACATGACGTCAGTCAATGTTGGATTAACGTCGTAGCAGGGCCGCCGTTGCTGATCAAACTTTCTCAGTTGGATAAACCTGGTTCTTAATGAGATTTCCAGGTGAAATCGATTATTCGTCGAGAATAGCTCGACTTTAATCTTTGGTAAATGTTATATATGTTAAAATGATGCTATGTACGTTCACACGTCTCGATGAGGAGGTTCAAGACGTCACATAAAACGCTGACGTCACATATTTTTGGCATGCACCTTCTTTGGATCTAATTCTATTTATTATTATTATTTTTATGAATCATTCATATTATGTAATTCTAAACCTATTTTTCATGTGCAAACTTTCCGTTGGAACCCCGTATTATATGCACTAGGGCTAAAATACCGGGTTTCAGACTCTCTCTCTCTCTCTCTCTCTCTCTCTCTCTCTCTCTTTCACATACGAGAATAAAATGCAGTACTATGTATACACCAATCACTGTAACCAACACATTTACTTATGGTTTTGTTCATGATAATGACTTGTATAAGGTTTTAAACTTACCGTCTGATCCTGTCACTTTATCGGTTGTAAACTTGATATCCCGTGTAATTGAAAGAATAAAATAGTGTCAAACCAAGTGCCGCGTTTGAAAGGCCACTACATGTAAATTGGGTCATATGTTTTAGAGAAATGTTTTCCACTGCTTTTTATGTATGCTTCTTGAATCGATATTTAGAAGTACTGACATGATTCAGTGGCTCATTGGAAAACCGTACTATGGGAAAACGTACCTTCTGACGTATGCGCCCAACGTCACTCAATTAAGCCTCTGTATTTGCGCAGTCTGATCAGTCTTCTTTGTCCGCATGAAGAAATTTTGCCCCCTATATATCCAAAACCAGCCCAGCGAAGATTCTGATCAGACTGCGCGAATGCGCAGTCTGATCTGAATCTTCGCTGGGCGCATGTCAGATTTTTTTTATGTGATGTCGCGGCTCATTTTTGCTGTGTAAAATATGTTAGTAATTATCTGGGTAATTGTATCTGTGAAAACATTAAGAAGAAACTCGATATTTTTAAAATTGACTTCGCGACATTTTTTTAAACAAATATATCAAACTCAAAGCCGTATCTTAGTCACGAAAGCAAAGTGTCCGCCGGATTCAACAACTCCAGGCAGAAACAACTTGCATATGTCTTTACTGCGGTTGTAGTGGAATAAATAAATAAATAAATAAATGCTGCAGGGGAACAAATACACTAGCTAGTGTTAGTCAGGGCAGATAATCCTGTCAAAAATGTTTTGCCTCCCTTCTGAAAAGGGGTCTACTCTAAAATAATAATAATAATAATAATAATTTGCTCGCCATACGAGCTAATTATTTCGCTTTAGCATAATTCCTTTTTAAGATAAGACGTATTATGCAGAAAGCGAATAGGAAGGACAAAAGTTGTCTCCCTTGTACACAATAATCGATCAAATCAACCAAATAAACACTGTATAACGATTCCCACAAACTGATTACGGACAAACGGACATGGTGAATGTAGGGCACTCATCGTAAGTCCAACTTTCGGATGACTTTACTGCGTGTCGTGCAATATTTTTACAATTTTACAGTTTTTTTTACTGCACTTTAAAGTCAGTCCATTTGATGCCAAAGACATTTGTTTACTCTGAACAGCAATTATGGCGGCGTGGCGGCAGTTTGACGTTATCAATAATAATGTTACGTCAACAAAAAGGACGTTGTTTTGGTCACGTGACAATCGTCCAAGGGCATAGAAACGTGAGTATTTATGTTCTCGCACACCTTAGTTGCCAAGTTCGAACTTTCTGAACATTTTGTTGCTGATTTCAATGTCGTTTTGTCTGTTTCATCACGAAAACATACCTATATAATTTTGACCCCCTTAAACCCCACTTTTATATAGTAAAACTGGGGTTTACAGGGGTATACATTATTTTTCATATTTCTGCTCAAAACATAGATTGTGGGTACTAGGCGGTTCTAACGAGTACCCACAATCTATGCTTTGAGCAGAAATATGAAAAATATCGGAGTTTTTTATCTGAAAATTTTCAGTTTTTGGAGATGAAATTTTCTATATATTTGCATAGGCGTGTTTTCGTAATGTTGTTATTCCAATAATTATTCTTATTCTACATGGAAGTTAGTTTTCTCTCAGATAACTTCCTCCCTCAGCACGGCCGCTTATCTCCTCAACCACATCACCGTGTTGTGAATAGAAATATATATTGAGGGATATCCGGCCTCGAGGTTATAAAACTTTTTTCATGCTCAACTCAGCTGTGCATGAAATTTGTCCTGCTAATAAATCCCAAATTACTAGCAGTTGCATTTTTTTTAAACAGAGCTGAGCATGAAAATTTCTCTGCTAATAAATTTGAAAATGCCAACTTTTGTTGGCAGTTTAAAATTTATTAACAGAGAAAATTTCATGCTCAGCTGAGTTGAGCATGAAAAAAGTTTTATAACCTCGGGGCCCGGTTGCGCTGAAGGAAACCGGAAATCGTGCGGACACGAAGGTGACTGAACCGGTTGAACCGGATTTGTTATTTTCCATCGTCAAATCTCAAAAATAGGGGAGTGTCAAGCAACCCTCTGTTCATTTCCCTGTAATTGTGAATCGAATTTGAAACCAGATTCTTTGTTTCATAGCAGAAATCTGCTTTCTCCTGTGGCAAGAGTAGTACGTTTTGATCACAGGAGCGTGAAGTTATTATTTTTATCATATAATTAACGATTTTCGAATATAGCAGAACTGTTTGGTACTCGTAATATGCCGTTTTTTTTAAATAAGCTTGTCTTTTGATCACTGTAAAACCTTTAATGGTTGTTTTATGGCCGGTAAAGATTGCACTATGACATTATGGGTTTCACGCCACCAAATCGGTATTATATGTCATTATAATGTTATTGAAAATCTTGTTAAACCGCTTAAACCGGTTCACTCACCTCCGTGTCCACACGATTTCCAGTTCCCTTCAGCGCAACCGGATATTCCCTCAATATATTTCTATTCACAAGACGGTGTTGTGGTTGAGGAGATAAGCGGCCGTGCTCAGGTGTTTGACAAGTGGACTGTTTTGAGGTGCTAAGATTTCAGAATTGAGGGTGAACCTTTTATAGCAATAGTGCCAGTCAAACTTACCATTGCACATGAATGACATATTTTCTTTCTTTCTGTCTGTCTCATCACGAAAACATGCCTATATAATGTTGACCCCCTTAAACCCCAATTTTATATAGTAAACTGGGGTTTACAAGGGTATACATTATTTTTCTTATTTTTGCTGAAAAAACATAGATTGTGGGTACTCGTTAGAACCGCCTCGCCGAGGCGGTTCTAACGAGTACCCACAATCTATGTTTTGAGCAGAAATATGAAAAAATATCAGTTTTTTATCTGAAAATTTTCAGTTTTTTTTTGTGGTGAAATTTTCTATATACTCGTATTTGGATAGGTGTGTTTTCGTAATGTTTTCTTTCTTTCATTCTTATATTATTCGACAAGAGCATGCAGAGAGCCGTGTTTGCAGGGTGGGCCACAAAGGAGCGATATTGTCTCGTAGGATTTTAATCTGCACATGTGTCTGTAGCCTACAGGGACCCCTCCCTCCCCCGCAGTTATCGTCCTGAGATAATTATTTCCCATAAAAGTAGCCTCAATTTTGAAAGTACTCAAATAATAGGGAAGCGACTGCCTGTCGACAAAAATTGTCTCCTTTTGAAAAAGATGTCAAAATCTCTCGGTTATATCCAGTCTTCTTAAGACCATTCTTGTCTGACATGAGCCATTTTGTTTCAGAGACACAATCACCTTCCTCTTATATTGGCCAGGAACAAACTAACAACAATAAAAGACATGATGCTAGAATACAGGGTAATAAGCCCAAACAGGACCAATGTGAATACACAGGAGGCAAAGACATTCTTACTGAGAGAGCAGGACCCTTTCCTTTCACTGGTTCGACCAATGAAAACCGGTGTCGACAACCTCGGTAAGATCATTTGCATTGCATTAACTGAATATTTATTTCCCACGCTTTGAAAAAAAAAAGAAAAAAAAAAGTGATGTGGATATTGTGAACGCCTCCGCCCGTCCGTCCGTCTGTCCAAAGTATCCATCTGTTTAGAATGTTCGTCCATCTGTCACGTTATCTCCTCCTAAACCGCAGGGCAGAATTTAACCAAACTTGCTGCATGGCTTCCTCACATAATAAGGTTATGCGAGAGCAACGTTATTTTCCGTCCGTTCTTTCGTCCTTTAGTTCGTCGGTCCATTCATCTGTCCGTCACACTATCTCATCCTAAACCACTGGGTGGAATTTAACCAAACGTGCTATATGACTTCCCCTCACGGTAAGGGTGTGCGGGAGCGAGTCTGTCCGTCATGCTATTAGCAACATTTGCACGGAGCACGGGAACTTCACGATGGCGTGCCATCCATTACGTATTCTAGTTTTTTTTTGTTTTTTTTTTTTAATTATTTTTTTCATTATAGGTAAGCTGCTTAATGTCATTTCCTTTGTTCCATTGGTCAGTAGGATTACTGGCCGAGGAACTACACTAATAAGTCATATTAAGTCTTAGACTGACTTCAGGTTTTCGGAGACAATATGGCCTCAGAGGACTGAAAATTCATGACATTAGCCACTGCTAGCTGTTCAGTAAACAGTTTCTTGGTATTTGACACAATGTGTCCACAAGGCTCCAGTCACTCATACATGCAGTTCCATCACATACATATGAGCCAGTGCACGACAACACCAACAAAATGGCATGTGCGCCCAGCGAAGACAGATCAGCCTGGGCATCCGCCCAGTCTGATCAGAGTCTTCTCTGTGCGCTCAGTGGGTAGCTAAGAGCCCAAGCTTTCTTCACGCAGACAGCGAAGACTCTGATCAGACTGGGTGGATGCCCAGGCTAATCTGATTCTTCGCTGGGCGCACATGCTTTTTTGTTGGTTTTGTCATGCGCTGGCTCACACATGTTGTATAAACTTTCTAGTTTAAGAATGTTTGAAAACATTATTTTTATTCATGTTTTAACGGAATTATAGGTGTCTGACGCGGGAAGTGGCTGTCTATGCTACCCTCTGCTTTAAGACATCATTCATATACTACAATTTTCATCTGATCATTTTGGACGGGTGCTGAATGAGTCCTTGACATGGTGGGTGACGGGGTAGTCGCTTACCAATCATAAAGGAATATATAAAGGATATTTACTCTTTTGCTGTGAATACCAAAAATATTTTCATCGAGTGTAATGAAAACATCAGTATTTTCACGAGTGCGAAGCACGAGTGAAAAACTAAATGTTTTCATTACACGAGATGAAAATTTTTATGGTGTTCACTGAAAAAGAGTAAATTTTCTTTTTATTTTTTGTTTACACGTCAATACGCGTTTCTGACGTCATAAATAACGTCACCAAACATAACAAGAACGTCATGGCGTCGACGCACAGTGCTTAACATGTGAAACGCTGGAGAGACAAAAACAAAAAAAATCGACGAATCAAAATAATTTTGATACCAAAATGTTCCTTACATTCTAACTAAGAAAATGCATACCAACACTTGATAGTTTAGTTCAGAAACAAAGAAGTTAGAGGTGTTAAAAAATCTGAAGTGGAGGTAACATCCACTTCTGAAACAGTAAAGAAAACCGAAGTCGTCCAAAGCGAGGAGTGAAAATATAAATCGTATCAGTCACTAGTGAAATGATACGATATCAATTCACTAGTGATTGATACCACTTTTATTTTCATCAAATATACACTGATTTCACCGCTGACAATAAAATAAACAAGACTCGCATCTACTCGTTAAACATTGTTATTTGCAGGATCTGACGCAGTGGGTATCACCCTATATTGATACAGATTGCATCCTGTGTTAAAGCACTGTGTGTCAAGTACTTAAATTCTATTTATTTTTTTTCGCATAATTTTTCGTAATTAAGTTTTTATTTTTGATTTTAGCGAACATATTCATGACAAAGTTGTAGCAGGCGACGTCCGCAAACTTCTCGCTAGCTTTACGGGGTCCCAGCCCTCACCCTCAGCTTCCATAGTGGTAAACACATATACAGTATAACCTCAATGGCTCGAACACGGATGGCTCGTTTACCGTGGATGATTCGAACTCTTTTTTCAGTCCTTACAAAATTCTTCCAATAGCTCAAAAAAACAACAACAAATATTTAGGGATTTTTTCTTATTTTATCATGGAATTGTATGTTGTGTGTACTCATTAGAATCGCCTCATCGAGGCGATTCTAATGAGTACACTCAACATACAATCATTGTGTAGAAAATCGAAAAGATTTTCCTAAATTATCGCTAATTGCTTCCTGAACTGGTGCCATGATTAACCCTCAGTGGCTCGAACTACCCATGTCTAGAACGAATTTCCATGGTCCCAAAGATGTTCGAGCCAATGAGGTTCGACTGTACTTGTTCGGTCCGTGTGGATGTCTGTATCAATGAACCATTACGGACAACAAATAAATCACAGATAAAACGTATAATGAAGCAATGTTCACAATAAGAGCCGGCTTTACGTTACGTCACAATGTTTTACTAGAGCTATTGTTGTTAGGGTAAATAAAAATGTGCACAGCCTGTTATAGACGTTCGTCCACGTATCTGTAAAACGACATTTATTTATTTATTTATTCATCTGAGTCACGAATAAGAAAAATGTGCTTTCTGGGTATATGCTAACAGTAGACACCCGGATCAGCTAGGGAAGCTGTACAATCT
The DNA here is from genome assembly GCA_964016985.1 of Anodontia alba. Taxonomy (NCBI): domain Eukaryota; kingdom Metazoa; phylum Mollusca; class Bivalvia; order Lucinida; family Lucinidae; genus Anodontia; species Anodontia alba. Next base: position 1,985,837 of record OZ024833.1, read on the forward strand.
GAAAAGGGACTTTGTTTTCTACATGTAAATCGATACGTTCTACATTATTCAATGCTTCTGTAAGCGGACAATGAAGTCCCTGATCAGACTTCGCGGTTGCGCAGACTGATCTAGGTATTTGCTTTGTTTGTTTGTTTGAGTTTAGGTTTAACGCCATCGTCAACAATCACCCGGTCATGTCATGACGTTATCTGGCCCCGGAATCATAAAACTTTTTTTCATACTCAACTCAGCTGAACATGAAATGTATCCTGCTCATAAATCTCAGAATTACTGACAATTGCAAATTCTTTCTTGCTAAACATAGCTGAGCATGAAAATTCCTCTGCTAATAAATATGAAAATATCAAATTAAGTCGGCATTTTCATATTTATTAGCAGAGAACATTTCATGATCAGCTGAGTTGAGCATGAAAAAAGTTTTAAGGCCAGGATGTGACGATGGGAAATTATGTCATTGTATTGTGTGTCGCCTCACTGCAGTATCATGTCCCAGACATTATGTCAAAATACTACCACCGGTTGTATTAGATTGCCACTGGTGTGACCAGTCTAGCTTTTCTTCGTGATGCTAAGCGCGAGAGAAAAAAATACTAGCACCAAGGTTTAGGTATGCCCTGATGGAGATCGAACATAACCTCACTATTCGAAGGCCGGCGTTCTACCAGCTAGGCCACTTGGACCGGTCATGGGCCTTTGCTGTCCGCATGTGTCCCAAAGGCACACTTTTATATAATGCAGCCCATTAATTTTAATGCTATAGGAATGTATACATCAGGTATGGCTCAGTTTTATTCTACGCGAGTTGATATGACTAAATATGTACATGAACCAGTGAAAAAACGGGAAATAGAGGTGGGTAAGTACCCTTACCCGCCCCACACCACACCACCCCATCCAATTCAACCTCCCTAAATGTCAGTTACAGATCAGGATAAAATTACCCATGATGAAAAAAAAAAAAAAAAAAAAAAAAAAAAAATGTCTGCATTCTTTTTCGAAGTTGTAAAATTGATTTTTTTTTATCTTAGTAAAACAAACACTGCAAGAACTTACGGTCTGGGACATTTTGGAGAAGTCGGCGTAGATAACCTCTACAGCTTCGTCGCTGGACATATTTCGCAAAGTTAAAAAATCGAGAACTTTATCCCAGAAATATCGAGCGTAAAGATCATCTCTCCTTCTTTTGGTGTCTCAAGAAGACTATTGGTGTCTCAAGAAGACTATTGGTGTGTCAAGAAGACTATTCATGGTTGTGGCATTTCCTGGGTATCTTCACCTATAGGGACAACCCCTTTACACCGATACTCGATATAACGACAAAATTCGTTATAATTGCAATTTGACTGTCACGAAACCTTCGCTTAAGAGGTAACAATTAGTCCCAAATTATGCAAGAATATTGTATTTAATACTTTAAAAAACATATATTTTGGATATTTGTTAGAATCGCCTTTAAAAGGCGATTCTAACAAATATCCAAACATAAGTTCCATGAGGAAATAAGAACAACTTACATACTCGTATCAATCTGCTCATTAAGTATTCTGTACAAGAGCAAACTCATTTTAATGACGTCTTTGGGAACAATTGCTGTCGTTATAAGGAGGGTTCACTTTATATTTTTGTTTAAGTTATAGGGAAAGAGTATAAGGAATTAAGGTGTGCAAACACTGAGGTATTTCAGAAGAAAATATTCTAATTTGAGATAAAAAAAACAAAAAAAAAAAACAAAAAAAAAAAATAAAACAAAAAAAAAACAAAAAAAACGAGTACTCGTATCTTTCTTCGCCATATCATCTCTGGCTTTTTTTTTAAAAAACAATCTTTACTTTTATATAAATAACTATTTATTCTTCATTGTAGACGAAGAGTTTTTGACGTTGAAGAAATCCTATGAAAGACAGAAACGTTTATCGACAGTCTCTATTGGACACCAAAAGAAGACGGAGTTATTTCCTATAGCGACAAAGAAAACCCTTCCAGCTTTGATTACAGCTGCCGAATTTGGAAATGCTTTGTTCAAGTACAAGTTGCCAAGTTTGTTCAGATTTCCACAGAAACTGAATGACCCAGTTATCATCTCCTGGTAAGTGTAAGGGACTGGATAAACATGGTCGAGTTTCGCCCCTTTTACACAAGGGAGACAACTTTTGTGACTTCTTGTTTGCATCCCTACACACCAAACGCCTTCTGAGAAGGGGTCTACCCAAAAGGAAAGAATTTGCTCCTATTCAGGAGGCGAAACAAAGAACTCAGTTGCCTCCATTGAAAGTGTGTCGTTTATGCGTTAAAAGTTCTGCACATCAGTCATTAAACTGTAACATATGAGGAAATCGATGATCTAAAAGTGGGCACAGGACGTTTATACAACGTCGGCTCAACGTCGATGCAACGTCGTGACGTTGCATCGACGTTGAAGCGACGTTGTATTAACGTCATGTGCTTGCTGTGTTGTTTTACCTTTAGCAAATTCAGCAGAAGAAAAATTGCTATGTTTTAGGGTTCTCTATAGTAGACAGTTGCATTTAATAGCAAGCTAAATAAGAAAATATCCGTTTTATATATAACTTTTATTTTACTCTTGTTCCGTGTGACGGCCATAAAAAGTATTCCCGTAGATCATCATAATGCTGGTTATAGTTTATTTCCTTTGGGATCATTGAGCCCGTCCTGGTTATTTTGAAAATGGAATATCGCTTAAACCGGCGCTAGGGCAGGTGGGCGGGAGTGGGGGCGGGGGTGCATATGCCGCCTCGCAAGCTACACTGTTACATATGAAGAGACTCAGTCAAACCGAGTCTCCGATTTTCGTGATTTTTTATGTTCTTTGTTTCCAAAGGTAATCTTTTTGGACTTTTATTCTACTGTTATTATACTGTTATCCCATATCCAGTCCTCTCAAGAGTCAGGATTTCCACAGATTTAAAAACATGAAGACAGTCACATCTGTCCCCTAAAATGAAACAGATTGATTTTGTAAATACATGTGAGTACATGTAGATAATAGAAAATATGCATAAATAACATTGGTATAGCAGGCTGGCTGATCAGAGCTGAAAAGATAATCGATTATCGGTCCTACCATTGCCATCGATAATCGATTAGTAGTCACCGAAGATTTGGTCATATTATTACCTGTCTGTCTCAGCATGACTCTTACCATATGTTGTACTTTACTGTATGTATTTGATCTGACAGGCCTGGGCAAACAGTATAGACCGAGTTGAGACGCCGCAAACGCGACGTCTCATCAGGGTCTACCCTCTTTACCACTCATCCAGCTATTTTTAGACACAACACTGGTTAGTAAATTGTACTTGTTCAAATTTTAGATTAAGTATGGTAAGGAATTGAGGTCTCTGAATACTTAGGGTAAATATGGTAAAGTAAGAGACACAGAAATTAAATGATCGATTATTAGCAAATGTGTAACGAAAATCATTATTGTGGAATTTATCGATCAATTAATCGATTATCCGATTAATTATGCCAGGCTTTGCAGTTTAGGTGTATCCTACACCATATGATCCGTGTCATGGGAAAAGGGCCGTTATAGCATATGCAACCAACAAGGGTTCAGGCGAACCTGCGCATGCGCGACCGCCAAGGGGAAACTTCAGCCAAAGAAGACACATGACCTCGCTGAGCAAGCGTACTGAAAGCGCGACTCGAGGGAAAGTCATCGCGAAAACACGTTTATATAATTTTGACCCCCTTAAACCCCACTTTTTTTTATAGTAAAACTGGGGTTTACAGGGGTATACATTATTTTGTTATTTCTGCTCGTAAACATAGATTATGGATACTCGTTAGAACCGCCTCATCGAGGCGGTTCTAACGAGTACCCACAATCTATGTTTTGAGCAGAAATATGAAAAATATCAGAATTTTTGTCTGAAAATTTTCAATTTTTTTGGTGGTAAAATTTTCAGTATATTTGAATAGGCATTTTTTCGTAATGGATTCATGCGGACAACGAAGACTCTGATCAGACTGCGCGGTAGCGCAGTATGGTTTGAGACTTCGTTGGGCACACATGTAAGATGGAACGTTTTCACACGTTGCGGCTCAAATGATACAAGCGGGGATCGGTTGGGGAAGGAAACTTCTTTGCTAAAAAACAAACTGACTATATTTATTGCAGGTTAAAGAATGATTTCGAGTCGGATGAGAATTCTTCAGTTCCCCGAGGACTCATGTACGAAGCCTATGCGGAATTCTGTCGAGTCAACAAACACTGCATCACCAACCAAGCATGTTTTGGAAAATCTGTCCGATCTGTTTTTCCCAAGCTACAAACACGGAGGATTGGTGTCCGTGGAAAATCAAAGTACGCTTCACATTTGTATTTACTCTTCCTTTGATCAAATTGTATTAACCCTTAAAACGCCAAGAAAACCTACATCTGAAAATGCCGTCTGTTTATGTCGTCTGCTGAATATTCTTGCAAACTTTTCAAACCTATTTTTGCATAAAGGAGCAGTCTGATCTGGGTCCACACTGTTTGCAGAAATGACTTTTAAAATCACAAGCAGATGACAAAGCAGACAATTGTTGTGATTGGCAGTTTAAGGGTTAACCATTAAAGCGCCATGAAATATTTGTAGCAGACGACATTCTATTTTTTTTAGAGAAAATGTCAGACATTTCATGTGAATCGTCGTACACATGAAATGTCAAGACATTTTTACTCTGAAAAATAAAATTAAACTTAAAAATGTCGTCTGCTGCAGTTGTGATTGGCGCTGTAAAGGTTAGTATTTGAGGATTTCGACAAATTTACATTTGACTATTGATACCTGGTGTAACTAGAAATGCTTTTCAACGTCATGGGATTGTCCTTGGGTGATGCTAATTGAAAATTGTTCAAAGATTTGGAATTCTTGCAAGATTCTGATTGCCATGGCAACCAAATAAAAAACTTTAAAAAATCTTCTTGCCAGAAAACACTGGACCGGTTTCAATATAATTTGGCAGAAATGATTCTATTGGTGCTCCTCTATCAAGATTGTTCAAGCCATCGTGATTCGTCGAAAAACATGGCCGCCAGGGGGTGGGGTGGGGGGCAGGGAGCGGGCTTATTTTCCCTATATATCAACATAGAATTTTTTTTAAAATCTTCTTATCAGAAACCACTGCACCGATTTCAACATAACTTGGCAGAGCTGTTTCTTTGATGACCTTTTACCAAGATTGTTCAAGCCGTCATGATTGGTCAAAAAAAAAAAAAAAAAAAAAGAAAAAAGAAAAAATAGCATGAATGTTAGGGGTCGGGGCTTATTTTCCCTATAAATCTTTGATGATTCTCAACTAAGATTGTTCAAGCCGTCATAGTTCGTCATAATTCGTCCAAAAACAAACAAAAAAAAAAAAAAAAAAAAAAAAAAAAAAAAAAAAAATGGTAACCAGGGGACGGGACTTATTTTCCCTGTATATCTTTATAGAAAAATTTAAAAATCTTCTTGTCAAAAACCACGGACCGATTTCAACATACTTTGGCTATATAAGACAGAAATGTTTCATTGGTCACCCTCTACCAAGATTGTTCAAGCCATCATGATTTTGTAAAAAAGGATGTCCACCAGGTGGGCGGGGCTTATTTTCCTATGTGTCTATATAGATAACTTTAAAAATATTCTTGTCAGAAACCATTGGACCAATTTCAACATAACTTTATCAGAAATAGTGACCCTCTACCAAGATTGTTGAAGCCGTTATAATTCGTCAAAAAACATGGCAGCTAGGGGACGGGGCTTATTTTCCATATATATCTATATCGAAAACTTTAAAAATGTTCTTTTCAAAAAACAACTGGACCGATTTCAATATAATTTGGCAGAAATGTTTCTTTGGTGACCTTCTACCAAGATTGTTCAAGCCATAATGATTCGTCAAAGAACATGGCCACCAGGGGGCGGGGCTTATTTTTCCTATATAACTATATAGGATGCTTTAAAAAATTTCTTGTCAGAAACCACTGGACAAACAAATGGCCGCAAGGGGCGGAATTGTTTTCACTTTATATCTATTTAGCAAACTGTAAAAAACCTTCTTGTCATAACCACTGGGCCGATTTCAATATAACTCTATCAGAAGTGTTCCCTTAGTGACCCTCTACCAAAAATGGTCAAGCCGTTATGATTGGTCAAAAAACATGGTCGCCAAGGGGTGGGGCTTATTTTCCTTTATATCTATAAAGAAAACTTTAAAAAAAATTCTTTTCAGGAACCACTGGACCAATTTCAATATTACTTGGCGGAAATGTTGCTTTGCTTACCCACTACCGAGATTGTTCAAGCCACCATGATTCGTCAAAAAAAAATAAAAAATCCTCTTATCAGAAACCACTGGACCGATTTCAATATAACTTGGCAGAAATGTCCCCTTAGTGACTCTCTACCAAGATTGTTCAAGCCGTCATGCTTCGTCGAAATAAAAAACAGGGCCAACAGGGAACGGGACTTATTTTCCCTATATATTTTTATAGAAAACTTTAAAAATCATCTTGTCAGAAACCACTGGATCGATTCAACATAATTTGGCAGGACTGTTTCTTTGATGACCTTCTACCAAGATTCTTCAAGCCGTCATGATTCGTCAAAAACATGACCGCTAGGGGCGGGGCTTATTTTTCCTATAAATCTGTGTAGAAAACTTGATAGATCTTGTCAGAATCTACCAGACCGAATTCTATATAATTTGGCAGAACTGTTTCTTTGGTGACCCTCTACCAAGATATTTCAAGCCATCATGATTTTATAAAAAAAAAAGCATGGCCGCCTGGGTGGAGGAGGGGGCTTATTTTCCCTATATGTCTATGTAAAAAAAAATCTTGCCAGAAACCACTGGACCAATTTGAAGATTACTTGGCAGAAATGTTCCTTTGGTGACACTCTACTAAGGTTGTTCGAGCCTTCGGCTCAGGTGAGCTAAAAACAGGAACAAACTTCTAAATGAGGCAATTTTTTGGAACTGAAAAGTTTTGATATTTTTCTTATTTCTTCACATCAACTCATGTTGTGGTTCCCATTAGAAGCGCCTCGCTGAGGCGCTTCTAATGAGACCCCACAACATAGGTTTTATAACGAAATAAAAAAAAATGATCTGAGCCTTGATCTTATCTGGAGCTTTACAATAAGGACTTGATTGATGTGAGTGTCTTGATTGAAAAGGAGATTGAAAACTGCGTCAAACACCGTAGAAATGTAGGCTAGTTCTCGTTGGAGCGGTAGTTTAATGAAAATTTCTCAATAATTAAAGTGTAAAAAAATCAGCATTTCTTTGTGGTAAAGTCGGTGTTAGGATTAATAAAGTTTTCCTGTAGAAGAAATACGAACCGTTGCCATCAGAAAGGTACTTTACGGCACCTGAGCGAATTTCGTACTCTGGTACTCCCAGTAGACTGGCTCCAGTCGTTTCTGCAATTGTTTATTTATTTATTAATTTATTTATCTATTTATTTATTGTTATTTTTATCACTTCCTGTAGCGTTATTTGTCTCTTTTATCCCATTTCACTGTTTTACTACAGAAACTAGCTTTTCCACTAAGGGACATAACTTATCAAATCATTATAAGCTGTACTAGATTGTATACCTTTGAAAAGAAAAGAGAAAATGGTAGAAAGATATAGAGTCTAGAGACAGACTAGTACTCCCAGATTCGTTTGTGCGTATCTTTGTTGTCTTGTCTAATCAAGGTTCTGTCATTTAGTTTATACAGAGCTTTATTCTTGTAGAATCAGTAGAGCAGATGTAGAATTCCTTTTCCGACTGCGTGCATATCTGGCGGGGTTGCAGCTTGATTTATGTGCAGAATCCAATATAGGATTGCATAAATCCTAGGACCAGTTAAAGGGACTGTTCGAAAGAAATTTTATTTATTTATTTATTTATTTATTTATTTATTTATTTATTTATTTATTTTTGCACCATTACATGCTCAGCGAGCGAGACAATTCAAGTGGTACCAACAAGATATGTTATGGTGTAAAGTAAACAAAAAATAGCCAAACCTTGTCACCATACTGTACAGAGCTCCAAATTATGTGAAGTATAAGGATGCAGTGGGTCCAAAGCATAAACCGTGTTAGTTATACAACCGTGTTATATCTAAACAAAAATGTATAGATTATATAGAAAAATGACCATTTATGGTCATTTTTCTATATAATCTATACATTGTTTGGGATCCATCTTTGAACCGTGTTGTATCTAACGAATCGTGTTATAAAGAGGTTAATGTGTACTGTATTGCATATAAGAATGTATCAACTTTTATCGTACTGCACAGCCGCACAATCTCATCAGGCTCGTGCGCAATAGGCTGGTGGAAAGGGCCTACTGTACTTGCAGCAGGTGATAGGGGTGGGGAGGAAGGGGGTGTGCTAGTATTTCTTCTGTTGTTTCTGTGTTGTCATGCACTTTTTCCTTCATCGTCCTCTCATTCACTATCGTCTCTGTTCTTTTCCTCCCTTTCTCTAAGAGATGACACAAAGCTGATGTGTCGTTAACTCTTTCATTGCCACAGGCGATAATAATAGGCTTTTGCAAACAGCATAGATCCAGATGAGACGGCTCAATGAGCCGTATCATCTGGATCTACGCTGTTTGACATTCAGTCTTTCAACTTTGCATATAAACAAACGGCTTTCCAAAGATAGTTTGTTTTTAAAAAAAAAAAAGCCAAAAAACAGACGACAAATGTCGTCTGAAATTTGGCGCCAAAAGTTAAACAAGAATTTAAACTAAAAAAGCAGTATGCAGCTCTGGAACGTATATTAGTGACCAGGAATAGACCATGATCAGTCTGAGTGAATGTATTGACTGATGTGGTTCTACATCTGATTTTTTATGGGGTAGAGCTCCTTTTTTGCTGGTTAGATACATTCCCTTTACGCTTTTTTATTTATCGAGTGTTGGATTGTGCACAGATTGAATTAACTTTTAATTAAGAAATGATTTGTCTCTACTGTGAATTTTCTTCCAATAACGCATAGTGTTGGAGGGCAGATTGCGAAGTATTAATTCACGAAGCCGTCGTGAATTAATATTCGCATCTGCCCGACAACACCATGCGTTATTTGACAATACGAGGGTCGTGCAAAAACTTCTGTCACTAATAGGCTTACTTAGTTTTATCCCAGGTATATTTTAAAATGCTTCACTGCACTTGAATGGTGTGTTGAATAGCTAACTATACCCATTTATTTCGTGCAAATTGCTTTCCAGCTGACCGAGTTATTTCAAACTGAAATAGATGCAGTCATATACACTGACCAATTTACTTGTTACATTGGAACATGGACCAGAAGACTGAAATTCGTAGCTATATTAAATGCCACGTTAGGCTTAATATAGATGCAAAGCAGATATTTAATGAATTGTGTGGTATATATGGACCTCAGACCATTTCAATGCCCACAGTTTTTAGGTGGGTTAAAGCTTTTAAAGCTGGGAAATTTTCTGTTGAAGATGATACCCGTCCTGGAAGGCCTAAAACCTCTGTTACCAAGGCTAACATCGCTGCTGTAAAGATTGTGGTCGAACAGGATGCGCGATTGTCTGTCAACGATATAGCTAATTATACTGGCATATCAGAAGGCAGTGTGCAAACAATTCTGAAAAAGCGCTTGGACCTGAGAAAGGTTTGCGCTTGGTGGGTACATTTGCTCACTGAGGAGCAAAAGACACAACGCCTTAAATGTGCCCGGGAACTTTTGAAAACATACAAAGGCTGTAATAGTCGGGTTATTTCTAACTTGCTAACAGGTGATGAAACCTGGGTGCACATGTTTGAGCCACAAAGAAGGGCTGATAATAAGCAATGGAAGCGAAAAGATCAAAAACGCTCATGTATTGCCAAGAGAACCATAAGTTCGAAAAAGATGTACGCAATTTTCTTTAATTCAAGTGGGCCAGTCGTTCAAGCGCCTTGTCCATCTGGTCATACAGTCACTGGCCGATTCTACAAGAATTCTGTACTGAAGGAAGTGAAAGAGTTTTACAATACGAAACGACCAAGCAAAGGATTGTCAGGAGTCCACCTTTTACATGACAACGCCTCCTCTCATAAGTGTGAGGTTGTTAAGTCTTTCTTGGCTTCTGAAAAGGTGAAAGTTTTAAACCATCCACATTATTCACCTGACCTGAGTCCCTGTGACTTCCTTTTATTTCCAAGGCTTAAGAAAATGCTTTCTGGAAATAAGTATAGGTCTAGAAGTTCTCTTGGCAGCGCAATTTATCAGTGTCTCTTACAGGTACCAAAAGAAGACTATTTATCTGCTTCTCACGACTGGGTAAAAAGGTTACAAAAATGTGTTTCAGTAAAGGGGGAATACTTTGAAGGTTTGTAATAAAAATATGTTTGATAAAACGTAGCACTGAAGTAATCCGAACCCAGTGACAAAACTTTTTACAGGACCCTCGTTATACACACTAGAGAAAAAATATTTCGATTCTAACATAATACATAAAAGAAAATCGACATCGTTGGAATGTTTTCCAAAGAACTCTTTTGCAGCGGACGTCGACAGAAGTAAATGTTTACATGCGACGTCACCAAACGCCTCGTGATGCCAGACAGTAAACCTCGGGACGGAACTTTGTATCTGTCCCTCACACACATGATAGATTCTTTTTCTTGCATACCTTTCATTTCTGAAAGTGGGTTACTGATAATGCCGTCACTTCGATTGCCATATTGTGATGACAATACCGTGACGTTTAGTGACGTTATTACGTTCAGTGACGTTAACCTTAACGATGGCATACTGTTACGAGCCAGGCATAACGAGAAAGAAATGAAAGTGAAACCAGCAACAAGCTTTAAATTATTAACAATATTTATTCACAAAAAAAAAATAATAAGACAAGATTCAAAACAAAAGAATGCAAGTAAACAGTACCTTTCACGTTTATGTCACAGAGTCCCTCAGAAACAATCCATAAGAATTTATAAAACAAATCCTTTGAATAACACTTTCTGATCCCACAATTTAAAGTTCCTGAATTCAGAATTTAAGTCCAGAATGAATAAAATATATAAGTAATCCAGTATAGAATAATTCCCGATGAAAGTATACACAGGTGTCCATATGAAAATCTTTTCTCCTGATATAATATCAAAGAAAGTTCTAGAAAAAGAATTTACTACAGGCATCTCTTATTTTCCAGGTTCAGTCAAGAAACTTCTAAATATTCTATGACATGCCAAAAACATAACCCGGTCCAGACTCAAGGACATAAACAACATGTTATTGTAAACATGTTGTTCCAGAAAGTTATTTTTGGAAACGTAGTAAATAAAGCTATTCGGAAAACATAGTAAACATGATGCTTAAGATAATTGAACACCCTATATATAACAATACCATAACGTCCTATACAACCAGTGTATATCAAACACGTGAAAAATTCTCATTTTTTTATCTTTCCCATGGGACAGATAAGGGTGTGTGAGATAAGATTTGCTAGCACTGCTGTAATTTGCGGAAACCCTTATCTGGTATGCAAGAAAATGATTTTCAACATTCTTAATGAAACTATGAAAGAAGGAAAATACAAAGCGTTTATCATTTCAGGTACCATTATTTTGGGTTACGGGCAAAACCAGGAACAGAGACAGCGGATTTAATCTCTCGAAAACAAGGAAGGTAACACTTGTAATATTCTGGGTACACGTAATTCTGTTTCAAAAATACAACTACTACAACACTAATAATAATAATAATAATAATAATAATAATAATAATAATAATAATTTATGAAACGGTATAACTTAGGTTAACGTGTACTTTTATAGTTATTTGACCAACCATGCAAAACTGACAATCTACTCCTGTTGTCGATTGGAACTACAGGCATGCAATGCACGTATATCAAATGATTTAAAAAAACAAACTTAAATTGACCCATCACATGAGAAAGGGGTACTTTTCACATAGGCGACCAGCAAAGGCTCAGACGATCCTGCGCAAAAGCGCAGTCTCCCCAGAGTCTTGGCTGTTCGCAGACATGTAGTAGAGACTGAGGAAGCTTCAAGCAAAGAAAACATGTATGTAGCCCAAACAGAGGACTGTGCACGCGCATTTGAAGGAATACAAACTGGAATACCATAAGGTCTCTTTTCTCGTGTGCCGGCTCAGTTTTTATACATTATTTCAGTACCAACAGAGCTATAAGATCTCACCGGAAACTTCTCAGAATGGAACAGCAAGACAAATTGGTATGTTTCTTTATCATCTTTACTACGATATAGCTATCAAAGATATCACTTTCAAACAGTCAAATTTCATAGACTGATCTGATATGAACAGCCGGATCATTTGAATGTCTGGATTTTTCCAGATCCTTAGTTTCTTAGTTTCCAAGGGCAACCTGTATTGATTTTATTTGACTTAACGCTTAGCACTCTGGGTAAAATTTTCAGCAGACGACATTTTGAAATATTTTTCTTATTTTTCCCAGAAAACAGGATTTGACATTTCGTGCAAATTGTCTCCTTAGGAGGCACTTTGCACGAAATGTCAAATCCTGTTTCTGGGAAAAATAAGAAAAATATCATCAATTTTTCGTTTGCTGAAAATGCCCAGAGAGTGGTAAAAGTTAATAGTGCCGTGTGGCGGTCGTAAAAAGAGTCCCTGTACTTTATCATAGTGCAGTTTTTATTTTTATTTTCCTTGGAATCATTGAACTTTAAACTTTAATATCTTTCTTATTTCTGAATTAATCTTTAATAGATTTGCGCTAAGATGCTTTTTTTTCAGAATCTGAATATATTCAGGGGCATATCATGGACATTATGAAGTTTTACGTTTAAGAAAAGACCCAAATGAGAACGGAATTATTCCAATGATCCCATAACACATAGACAAAAATAACCAATCTACGCACAGACTAACTGATTTTCCACGAATACACAAGCTTTGTTTGTCTTTCACTGTTCAAAAATCTTATTTTTGCCTTGACGTGGATCATAGTACTTACAGCAGTCTCTTAACACACATAATTTAATTACAGTTATACAAACATAGGCAAAAGTTTTAATGTCACTGTATTTCAGCTTCAATCAGACAAATGTAAGAATGGTTCGGATTAAGTTGATTTTAACGTTCCTGTAGTAATTCTAAATGGAATAGACTCTGAATCTATTAGATGTTCTTGTTTCTAGTGTTTGACAAGGGTACATTTTGCTTTCAGACACAGATGACGACGGTGAAGATGTTGTCATTAGGAAGCTTATCAAATATTATTCATACGCTTATACCAGATTTCCCCACCATCGAAAGTATGAATGTATCGGAAACAATAATAAACGAGGTAGAGCTTATAGTCACCTTTTCAATAAGTTTTTGAATGTATGGATAACTTATATGTATCTGTTAAGAGTGCAGAACATTAGATGAGAAGCCCTGCATCGGTAGCTCAAGTCCAGTACAGGTATTAGCTCTCACAAAAAGCATGGTCTACTCTTAGCACACAATGTGTGCTAAGACCATGCTTTTTGTGAAAGCTAAAACTTGGTTATAATAACATTGAGCTGTCCATGGAAAATAGCACTGGACTAGTCCATGACCTTTCATAAAGTGCTTTCGGAGCAACAACAAATACAAAGAGTACACAATAATGCATATAAGAAACGTGCATCGTGTGTATTTAGTAAGATAGGTTAACTCGCAGTAACGTAAACAGTTAATTTTGCAAACACTGCCTTCTATCAAAATCTACACTATTTGCCCTTCTGGATTGAGTTTTTGACTGCGGTCCCTAATTGGAACAATGCTTCTCACCGATTGATGTCCCCGTCAGAAGTGGAGCGGAACACATTATTTTTGATCCAGATTCGATGAGCGTTAGCATCAGCCTTGGTATGTTCGATTCTCATATTCGAGTATGTGACATCTCTTTAAACGGTTGTAGGATCTTCACCAAACTTGTGGTGACATATCAGTGGGACATGCTTAAGAGCTGAAAAGATTATGGTAACCTTGACATCGTTTTCAATGTATCACTTTGACAGTTTAAATATTGATTACATTTCGGTGACCGTGACGAAATTTTATTAGCCACCGTGTGACTTGGAATGTTGGAGGTGGAGTGGGGATATCTGCTTTCCTTAAAACAAAATTCTAGTTCAAATATGGATAAGGTCATATCAGAACCTTGTGGTGAAAACGTTAAAAGTAGCTTGAGTACTTTATTTACCCTAAGTATTCAGACCCATTAACTCCTTCCCATAGTCTTCCTATGATTTAAATATATCCATTTTAAAAATCCTTTTGAAATATCTAAAAGCTACTGGATTGGTGTCAACGGTGTGTTCTCAGATTAGACGTTCTGCCGTGTCTGTTCTGGGTCTATAGTATTTGTTCAGACCTGTCTGTTTTAACACCTAGGGAAATGCATTGCTCTTGTTTTTATCATTTCAGGCAAGAGTTTTTCTTCAGTGCTCAGAGCTGTATGCAGCTCAAGTGTTGAGGGCAACCATAAAGATAGACTTTCAAGAGGTAAACCATGCTAACAAATGTTTTCAAATTGCATTCATTTTAGATTAAATTTAATTAGACTTCTTAAGACATCTTTGAGTAACCTTTCAGCATTCGGCATCAGATTTGATGCTGCAGTTTTTGCTTTATGTCGGGAATTTTAGTTTAAATCAGAAAGAATAACTGATATATAAATAAAAATTATAAAGCTTGGCGAGGCGGTTCTAACGAGTACCCACAATCTATGTTTTGGGCAGAAATGAGAAAAATATCAGATTTTTTTTTACCTGAAAATTTTCAGTTTTTAGTTGTGAAATTTTCAATATTTAGAATAGGCGTGTTTTCGTAATGCGTATTTTCATGGTGTCATTGGGTGTCTTTGTTCTGCGGTTGTTATACTTCTTGTACATATTTACTGTTTTGGTCCTATTTCATAAGCATCCACAGTTCAGATTACTTTGAAACATTTGTAAAGAATGATCCACTGACTATATCATTGTAACCATATGAATTTGCCCTTCAGTCCATTAATTGTGCGCCCCTCCCAAAACAAAACTACTGTGCTGGGGATGGAGGGGAAGGGAAGGGTGTACTCGCGCAAAATCTCATCCTGAATTTTAAAACAACTGCAAATTTCAAATATATGTTCAGTTTGCATGGATTGAGCTGCGTTCAGACCCTCCTAAAAGCTATTTAAGATCGCCGTTTCACCAGCCGCCATCCGTACTATCAGTGACTTGCAAAAAAGCACTGGTATGTGATATTTTCTTTATTGTGTCGGTAACGTTACAAGCATTTTCATAGTTCGTATGCTCTTTGGTGCTGTCTCAGTCAACTTAAAAAAGGGGTAAGAGAAAACTCCAGGGAGTGCCACAATCACAAACCGCAGCCCTTTTCAGACACCAACACAGATGAAGAGGAAACAGACAAAACCAAACAAGCGCAAATCGAGCAAACGTATAAAAGCTCTACGATTAGCTCTCTCTTCCCCAAGCGAGGTAATCGCAATGCTAAAAGGACTGAAAAAACACAAGAACAAAATAAAACAAGGCAAGACATAAAACAAATCGCCTCGTAGAACAAACCACAAAGCAACAAAGAATAAGACTAACACCGGGACCACCGCCTTAGAACGGACAGTAGAATAAACCATCGGGAGGTTTAAAGCACTTTTACGGTGCAACTCTTAATACAGAAATACATAAAAATTCGCTTCACGTAAAGGTTCCTAACTTAGACAATGCATCAAAGCGAAAACATAAAAATCAAATGCATCACTATGATAACAAAGACGAGTACTCATGACTAATTCTACTGTGTGACAGAGTAAATAAAATCCAATAGTTGAACCACGGCGGGCCAAGCCAAAGATTTACAAACTCTCTCAGTGAAAGCTTTGAAATATATATAAAAAATCGTAATTTGGAGTTCTCTTAACGCCTCGGATGAACATAAATCTCAGGCAGGAAATATGGCTCTTGTTCTGTGTCAATAATCCAAATAACATAATTTCTGTGGCCATACAAGCTCACTCGTTTAAATGACGTGTCCCTCCTTGTAAGAGCTCAGCAAGTGTGCGTGTATAGTTGAAATATTCTTATAGAGGCTAGGATGTTTTTTATTATGCGTCACAATACATTCTCCAAGTGCTTTAAACATTAAACATGCAGTTATTCTGTACAATTACAACATGCTACTCTATTTATTATGAAATCTTCACATACACGTACATTTAATTTAGACCATGCGATAAAATCTTCTTCTTTTTTTTTCTTTTTTTTTTCATAGATTTTCTCAGCAACAGCAGCCTTCTGGAAAACTGTTCGTTTGATCATCACTGACGATATCATGCTGAGTCATCCCGACATGCTAAAGCTGATATCACAATGTGACACCAGGCTCCAAGCAGTTATGCGAGATATTCTCATGCCAGATTTGTCAGCGATTGTTCCAGATGTGTAAGTCATTGTGTAGACGATCCAGCGATGAAACTATAGGCAGGCGAAAAGTGTTAACGCTAATAATTTGTCTATAGAAAAAAAATAATTGATAGGGGTATCCCAGGATTATTATCCCACGGCTGGTCATGTTATCACTGTCACTTTGAAAATTATTCTTGACGTATGAAATCACACAATTATTCTTGTATGACTAAAACAAGATTCCCTAGCCACATCGATTTCAACAAATTTCACAAAAGCAGGGAAGAAATTGCTGGATCTTTACTGAAATTCTGTTGCAAGCGAGAACACACTGATTCTAAGTTTTTAAATGACTGGAAATTAAGCACTTTGAAATTGTATATTATACAATTTCAAAAGTGCTTAATTTATAATAAAAACATTTCTAAAAATCCAAATCTTTTATCTCTTGACCTCAAATTTTCTTTTCGACACCTGTCCAAAACTTCAACTGGAGGATTGATTTGGTTCCAGCTGACAAATTTCGTTATTATTGTTTGACCGTTCTATTAATTGGTTGAGGCAGGACTTTAACAGAACTAAAACCGACATTCGTAGACAAAGAATCAATTAAGAATTAGCATAAAAAAATATGTTGCCAAAAATATGGATAGGCAGAAAAGGTCACAGTCACCAAACATAACCTTCCCAATTCGCCGAATAAGGATAGACTTAACATGAAGCAATCTGATCTGACTGAAGTTTTCAGCTCGACGTCTAGACATTTGGACGATTTATTAAATATTAACAATAACTACTTCGATAGTTTGATCGCCAAATTTATCTTTCGGAGCTTCAGTTAAATAAAGCAAGTTATTCTGAAACTGAAGCCTCGTTTATGGATTTGCATTTATCTATTCCTCTTCCTCTTGGGGTCTGGGTAGGGCTGCGGTTTGTGATTGTGGCTCTTCCTGGACTTTTCTCTTACCTTTTGTTTAGATGGGTTTTTTCATGCAAATTTATGATAAACGAGATGATTTTGATTTTGACATTGTTAACTTTCCTTACTTGGATGGGGATGTTCCTCGTCGAGCATCCTATGGTGTTTATATCTCGCAAGTGATTCGATTCGTCAGAGTGTCTTGTCATGTTACTGACCAACAATCGAAACAAATGATTAACTGCTAAACATCTAAATCAAGGTTATCGGCACCATAAACTCCGTAAAGCTTTTTCTGAATTTTAAAGACGTCATCTCGATTAAGTTTCAAAATTTGATGTTGGACTTAAACCTTTTCTGCAACAAGGCCTATCGGAACCTGAATTTTATTGTGACAGTATATAAATTCCGAAAAAATATATGCTTGCAAGGGATTTTGCACTCAGTTTCGTTAAATCATTCTTCGATATATAAAGATTTGATGCAATATAAATGTAATACTACAGACTGTATGCATAGTGGTTAACCCTATCACGATTAATAACTTTGCTTCCTTCTTTGGTTGCACGCCGGCGGGTCGGGTCACAGACTCTATGACGGCTCCGGCCTAAAGACTTTTAAGTAAGCCGGTTGGTGCCTGATGCTCTGGCTGTGGTCGGACCTTCCGGAGTCCAACTGTCGGTTTTCTTTTGCTTCAGCATTTCAGTTATTTCTTGCTATCGAGTCCTCGTCGTTGTTTCATTTCTGTATTCATTTGATTTTTATGTTCTCGGAGATGTCTGATGAGTTAGAACCCCTTCACGCGGATGAAGCAAATGGTTTGTGTATACCACGGCAGAACTAAGGACGAGGGTTGTGGCCAAGTAAAATTGACTTAAGCCCTATAGTAAGATTTTTACTGACCGTTCTAAGGCGGGGCTTCTGCTGTGGTTTACTATTTTTGTCATTGTATGTCTTTTCATGTATGTCCTGGAGATTTTTTTATTTTGGTTAGTCGTTTAGCCAATATTTGGGAAGAAACTGTCCTGGACAAATTATGTGTCTAAACCGCGGCAGAAGTAAGGGCGAGGATTGTGGCCATGTAAAATCGATTTAAGCCCCCCAGTGAAATACTTTTCACTGACCGTTCCAAGGCGGTTCTTCTGTCATGGTTTATTTTTGTTATAGTTCGTCTTTGAATGTGTGTGTCGCGTACATATTTTTGTTTTGGATAGCCATTTAGCCACTTTGTGTGAAAGCAACTGTCCATTTGACTTTCCGCTAGTGATGTTTCCATTAGGGTCTAGTTATTTCGTGTTTGTGTTTCTTTCCCTTTGATGTCTCTGATGGGAGGTGTGGGATAATTGTATCGATTCCTGATCATTGCCTTCCCTTCTCTTTTGGCTTTCTGCTTGTAGTGTTTTCATTGTGGTGGTGCCTTTGCTTTTAGTGCGTCTATATTTCCCTTTGGTGTCTTGGACGGAGGTAATTGTATCGATTCCTGATCATTGTCTTCCTTTCTATTCATGAAACGAACCACAGAGCAACACGCCAACGAAATTAGAATGAACTAAACGAAGAGGACTTGCGAAAGAAATACCTTCTTAGAACAGTCAAAAATTATAACTATTGTAAGTGGTGGCAAGGCTTAATCTTGATTTTACGCGCGTTCAGCTCTCATCCTTAATTGTGATGTAGTTCCAGCAACGTATGATGGTTTAGTCAGAGTATCAATCTGCACATCCACCCATTATGGCAAGGGTTCCTATTCATCCCTTGGGATGACCCGGAGGCTGTAGAAGGCATATGTGATCAGTGAAGACCGATCAGACTGCGAGATGCGCAGGCTGATCTGTCTTCACTGGTCGCACGTCCTTTTGTAGGTTTCGTTGTGTGCTGGCTCATTTCTATTGATTAATCAACTTTTCGAGTTGTTCGAAAAAATCGGGAATATCAAGAGTTTACTTAAGTTGATTAACTAAATTACCATACATTCGGGTACCGATAGTCCCCGCAATAAAAGTGTTTTACGCGAAAATTATATTTAGAAGTTAGTTCTTTATGTCAACGATAAAATGTAGAAAATAGTTTTGAAAGTTGTCTTACCGGTAGATAGTCTTATTTTAGAGTTTTAGAGTTTATCAATTAAACGTTTATTATTATCATAGTTCATGCCCTACTAATGAGCTTTCTAATTTATTAACGTCTTGCGTTGCTTCCATTATAAAGCATGCAACTAAATACTGCTAAACGTTCATGAAAGACCAGGTAACGCCTGTATGCGTCAGTTAAACTCTCTATAGAGATGTTGTGTTCCTTTTACAGCCTCCCGGCTATCAAAAGAGTGATAAACGAGAGCTCTTGCCATAGTGGGTGGATATACAGGCTTACCTGTATTTGCTGGTCACACAGGTCTTATTGTAGCTTTTGTAGTGCGCTGGCTCATATGATATTTTGAGGCGGTTTCCAAACCGTCACCAGATTTAACAAAACACATTTCGACAACCTGTTTTACTGTCACTTCCAACCTAATAACTACCTAACAAGTAATTCCCTACTAATGCTGATAGCGCTAAACTCTGCATTCAGACATAAGCCGTATACACTATTAATAAAGAATAAATAAACTAAAGACTAAACTAAAACTTTGGATGCAAAGTGTAACCCTTGCCTACAAGAATGCCGCGGTCCAACTAAACACCTACAAGAAACATTTCCTCCCAAGAGGGGTTATCGGGTATCAAAAAGTTTACAGCGAAAATCCCAGACTGGCCCCGAGGTTATAAAACTTTTTTTCATGCCCAACTGAGCATGAAATTTTCATGCTAATAAATCTCAAATTACTAACAATGCCCAATTCTTTCTTACTAAACATAGCTGAGCATGAAAATTTCTCTGCTAATAAATATGAAAATGCCAACTATTGTTGGCATTTTCATATTTATTAGCAAAGAAATTTTCATGCTCAGCTGAGTTGAGCATGAAAAAAGTTTTATTACCTCGGATCCAGTTCTAGAGACCTTTAGAATTTCGTCAGCACTCTCAGTGCTTTGATTCTGCAATTCATACTACCTTGCAACAGCTTACCTTCTTGATCTAGTGGAAGGAAGTTTCAAATGGGAATATTCTCTGGGTTGTTGATTAAAGATTTTTGTTGTAATGAAAACTATTCGTTTTTCGCTTCAGAGAAGTAGAATCATTATAATTTATGCTCTTGTCAAAACTTTTGTGATGCTCATGTCTTTCTTCTGGATAATGTTTAAATGACATTTAGTAGTAGAATACTCAGGTAAATTACGGGTATTCTGATGGTGACTATCTGTGATCCCCTTTGTGCGGATTTGTTTGTTTTAAGAGTCTTCATACTGACCCTCTCTGAAGATCACACAGCAAGGCACGTAAGCAAGAATTACTTAAACCCTAAAGGATGGAAAATGGTTAATGGGTAGCATTGTAATATACAGGTTCTCGCGTCATTTAGCGCCGGCTTACGCAGTACTCTATTTTGAGAACTACTTAAAATGGGCTCACTGACGCCGAAGAATCCGAAAATATAAATAATAAAGTGAAGTATGAAGAGACGTTCCACAGTCGCTATACAACACTTGTCGCCAGCTGTTGTTAGGTCAGATAGATTCTATAAAAAGGGATCTTTCATAAGCAAAGAACATACCACAGAAACATAAGCAGTGCTGTAATATGCAACGCTGCTCATTTAATCTAGCATTGGCTTTAGCAGTACTATATTTTGATAGTTACCCATCATGGGCTCAGTGATGACGAACGATTAGAAAGTATGCTACACTAAAGTGAAGTAAATTTGTGGTTAGGTAAATGACCGCTCTCGACATGACCCCACTGGGTTGACTGGGCCGTAAAATCTCAACACAAACAAACGGAGAGAGGGTTTACGGTCGCCACACAATACCTAATAATAGCTGTAGTGAAAATATAAATAAATTTTTTAAGATAAATAGACAATGCAGCCCGATCCATAGTCTTTGATTTTACCGCTAAGCATGCAGTTTGTACCGTTAGAGACAGTATTATATGTTAGTAATAATATTTGGTGGCATATAACTGAATAAAATGTTATCGTACGATGTCATTGATCCTTATATTTCTAGGAGACGTTCTGTATTAGAAACGCTGTTTGGTGGAGTGTATCTTAGAGAAATGATGTCAGTAACGAAGCCAGCACCAGATAAAGTGCTACAAGTGAAAAAAGAAGGTATTTGACCTATCATACTTCCAAAAACATTCACAGATATTCTAAGTAGTGTACGCATATTTAAAGAGCAAAGCGTGAAAATTTAAGATATGTTTAAAGCAAGACAATATGTGTTGAACAAGACGACAAACTGAAATAGTTGATAACAGTGTAAAACCGGACTAAAACCACTCTGCTGTGGGATTAGGTCCTGGGGACACACAATTAAGTCTGAAAAAGATCCGTCTATAAGACACTTTAACTATGCCATTGGAAAAAGAGTCTTTTGGGATCTTCAAAAAAACAAAAAAAACAAAAAAAAAAAAAAAAACAAAAAAAAAAGAGCTCCATATCACCTATGCCTCCCCATACGCTGATTACAGTGCCTTACTGACTGTTTACTCCGGAATATTATGAAAATGACTTTACGTCTATAGTATAGCTTAAATTTCGTATGTACACATCCCCTAGTTTTCAACCGATTTTTTAAAACTTTGCGTGAGTTTACTAAATAGTCTGAGACTATGACGCTGGATATAATCCTTTGGCTAAATTTCCCTCAAAAGTAAATGCAGGGTGGTAGTCTTTGTTTTCATTTGTTTTTGTATTCTTGTGGCAATGTTTAGAGTTGTTACCGGAGATAAGGGTGAGGTTTCGATCGAGTAAAGCGTTAAAAAAGGTAAGAAAAAAGTCCAGGGAGTGCCACAATCACAAACCGCAGCCCTTCCCATTCACCAAGAGGAAGAGGAAACCGACAAATCCAAACAAGCACAAATCGAACAAACGTAAACCCTCATTTAACTTACTTGTTTCTGCTGTTTTAAGGCGCATCTTCTTCTACTGCATGTCGGATATTGCAGTTGACTCTCGTTATCTCGACCCCGCTTATCTCGAATAACCGCTTATCATGGAGTGAAAGTCTGGTCCCTGCCTAAACATGAAAATCTAACAACAGGTAAAAAAAAATATTGTGGAAAAGAGGAGAAATTGCTCCTCAGGAGCAATTTCTCCTCTTTTCCACAATATTTTCAATATATCTCTAATTTCAAGAGTCCAATTACATATATATATATTTGTTGAATGTGGTTGTTCGAATTATTTTTCCCGAGGTACGGATATCTCGAAGTATTTCATCAAGGAACTATGAAATACTTCGAGATATCAGTACCTCGGGGAAAAATAAAGATTTCGAGATAACGAGAGTCGACTTATTTCTTCCTTGTCTCTTCTTTCCATGACTAGGGTAGGTTATTCTCCGTGACGTAGGCTTTTCCTGGGTAACTTCGTATTTTTCATGTACGTAACTCCTACATTTTTAACGTCTTTTTTTAAAACTGCATAATTATGTTAACGATTTTGAAAATTAAATGAATACGAAATAAAAAAAATCACAACATATCATGACATGGTTGTTTTGATCTCGGCCCTCGCTGCATCAACCCTCGCCCTTCGGGCTGGTGCTGATACAGGCTACTCGGTCTGGTATAATCTATATGTCCCCAGCCTGTCCAGCTATTCTGTAGAATTACGCTACCTTCAGGAATAATTAAGATATAAAAGTTTAACATATTTCAGTTTACAGGAAGTTTTCTAAAGATATTTTAGAACGTCTGCATTTCACAAAGCTTCTACAGGAAGTTCAACATTTCTTTGAGAACTGTGATGCCTTCAAGTCCCTGAAAAAGGCTTTATTACAACTGGATCTAGACAACATTGTTTCCAGGTGTCGGTTCGCTTTTATCATCAAGAAGTCGAAATTTACATCTACTGAGACACATCTTAGACAAGGTACATTGTTTTCTGGTTCTAAATGTCCTATGTTTTATGTCTGCTGTGTAATATTTCTTTTAATATACATTATTAACCCTAATTATTAAAACATACCTAAGTAAACAGTGTAGACCCAGATCATATGCCATCTTCTGCTGCCATTTGATCTTGAGCTACACTGTTTGCCCTCAGAGTGTTTGCCACCCTCCAGCAGCTTTTACACAAATCAACATGCAGAAAAAAGAGCTTGTTCAAACCTTAGGAGTATGGTAAGGAGTTAAGATGGCTAAATATTTAGGGTAAATATGGTATGTATATTCTGATGACTCTAGTTTTGTGATGTCAGCATTTCATGCTAAGTGGTCAATTACTGAAATAAGAAATGGATGGAACTTCAAAAGTACCGCCTTGAAAACTTGATCCCTGGCCCCAGGATTATAAAAATAGAAGGGAAGGCAATGATCAGGAATCGATACAATTATCCCACACCTCCCATCAGAGACATCAAAGGGAAAGAAACACAAACACGAAATAACGACCCTAATGGAAACATCACTAGCAGAAAGCCAAACGGACAGTTACTTTCCCACAAAGTGGTCAAATGGCTATCCAAAACAAAAAGATGTAAGCGACATACACATTCAAAGACGAACTATAACAAAAATAAACCATGACAGAAGAACCGCCTTGGAACGGTCAGTGAAAAGTATTTCACTGGGGAGGGTGGGGGGAGCTTAAATCGATATCTCGCCCTTACTTCTGCCGCGGTTTAGACATAATTTGTTTAGTCCGCATGAAGGCATGAAGGCGCTCCCTGGACTTTTCTCTTACCTTTTTTCCTAACTCATCAGTGCTACATCTCTGAGAACACAAAAAATCAACTAGTTACAGAGCTGGAGCAACGATGAGGACTCGACAGCACGAAACAACTGAAATGCTGGAGCAAAAGAAACCCAACAGTTAGACTCCCTAGGGCCCGACTAAAATAGAGCATCAATTACCAACCAACATTACCCAAAATTAAATTTCAAGTAAGCCTTTACACTGGAACCATCATAGAATCTGAGGCCTAATCCGCCGGCGTGCATTTAAAGAGGGAAGCAAAGTTATTTAACGCTATTGGGTTAACAACCATACGTGCGGTCTATCGTATAACATTTATGTTGTACCCAATCTTTTTATATCGAAGAATGATTTTACGAAATTGGGTACTGAAGTCATTGCAAGCATATATTTTTCTGAATTTATACACTAAGTCACCATAAAATTCGAGTTCCGATAGGCCTTGTTGCAGAAGAGATTTAAGTTCAACATTGAATTTAGAAACTAAATCGGAATGACGTCTATAAAACTTAGAAAAGGCTTTACTTAGTTTATGATACCGATAACCCTGATTAAGAAGTTTAGCTGTTAGCAATTTATTACGAGTGTTAAAGTCAGTTTCATGACTAGACACTCTAGCAAATCGAATTAATTGTGAAATATAAACACCGTAGGATGCCGCACGAGGAACATCACCATCCAAGAAAGGAAAATTTACAATCTCAAAATCAAAATCATCGCGTTTATCATAAATTTTGCAGGAAACAAACCCATCTACAATACATAAATATAAATCCAAAAACGCGGCTTCGGTATCAGAAGAATTAGCTTTATCTAACTGAAGTTCTGCGGGATGGGGGGGGGTGCGGGGGTGCGGGGGTAAATTTGACTGATTAAACCATCGAAGTAGGTATTGTCAATATTCAATAAATCATCCAAATATCTTGAAGTCGAGCTAGAAGCTTCAATGATTTCAGATTGGTTTTTAACGGAAAGGGACATCATGAAGTCTCTTTCATAACAAAACAAGAACAAATCAGTCACAAGGAGTGCGCAATTCGTACCCATCGGAATACCCACGATTTGTCTAAATAATTTAGTACCAAATCTTATATTAATATTGTCAAATAGAAAGGTGAGAGCTTCACACACATTCTGAACTTATTTTTTCATGCTCAACTCAGCTGAGCTTCGAATTTTCTCTGCTAATATATATGAAATGAAAATGCCAACAATAGCAGAGAAATTTAATGCTCAGCCATGTTCAGCAAGAGAAAATGCTCAGCTGAGATGAGCATTGAAAAAGTTTTATACACTTTGGAGGCTGATTAATTTTACCCAGTATATAAGCGTTTAATATGGTGCACTGTATTTACCCTAAATACTTGGACACCTATAATAGATAATAATAGAAAGAAGTCGAAAGTATACAGTAAATATTAAGATATGCAGTCCAGAGCAAAGTTTAGAATCAGTGAAGACACTACAGAATACATTATCTCATCAGGATCAAAACTGTTTGCCACTCATCTATTATATTTGGCCTACGAAGCATGCAAATTCTCTGATAAGTAGAGAAATTATATGAAGCGCTATGTCCCAGTTTCTCTGGAAAAAAAAATCAGCATATATCTGCTACAATCTTAATGGAGCTATAATGATTACAGTTTTCACAATTAAGGCATCCCCTTTTCTAACCCAAAGTTGACTGAATGAACTCCCCAACACTATACATTGGAAGATTCTTATCTCGATTCTAGATATGTCAGGCTATGTGATTTAGATATTCCTAGAGAAAAATGGTTGAATTATTTATTTGCAAACAATGGAGACCCTGATCAGACGCCGCGTTCTGCGGCGTCTGATCTGGGTCCGTATTGTTTGCCAATTGCCCTTTTAGGGGTCTCCAGACTACAATGGTTATGAGAGCATTTTTGAAGCTGAAATTATCTACCTTTTTCTTTATGCCAGGTCTGTCTGAGCTGCAGGATATACTTAAAAACAGCTTTTATGCCAGAAATGTGCTACAATGGGTTAAATTAAAGCTGCTTGGTCTTCTACGAACAGATGCTCAACGTATTCGTCAGAAAGAAATGACCAAGCTGGTGTTGTTATGTTTCTCCTATGCTATTGGTCTCGTTATTAATGAGCTTGAAAAGTGTATCCAGGCAGAGTCACGTGGTATGTATACCGTTAACTTACTGGATTTAAATACAGTCGACTCTTGTTATCTCGAATTCCAAGGGACTCTCTGAAATACTTCGAGATATCTGTACCTCGACATATCAGATTTGCAGAGTTCAGGAAAAAATAATTCGATTAACCACATTTAATAAATATATATGAATTGGACTCTTGAAGTTAGAGATATATTGAAAATATTGTGGAAAAGAGGATAAATTGCTCCTTAGGAGCAATTTCTCCTCTTTTCCACAATATTTTGTTACCTGTTTTTAGATTTTCATGTTTATACAGGAACCAGATTTTCACTTCGAGATAAGCGCTTATTCGAGATAAGCGAGTTGGAGATAGCGAGATTCACTATTAATTCAATATTTGAGTTTGTTGGAGATGCGGCTAAGTCAGTACTGTTATGGTCAAGTCGAGCCAGTCAATTAATTTACTCACACTTTAACCATTGCTTGTGCATATACGTTTGCCAGTAACTGACAACTGCCCTTTTTGAACCAGAGGAAGAGGATGATAGCTATAGAAATGATTTCTTGATTCATCTCCACGAAAGTTATGAGGACGAGCTGGGATTCGAACTTGCGACCCCTTGATCTGCAGTCAGACGTGCTATCGACTTTAGATTATTTTTTTTCTTATTTTTCTCTGATAATAAGGATAGTCATTTCATTGCAAAACGTTTGATCCTCAGATATCCAGAATCACAGAGAGTATTGATCAGATCTGAAGAAACATTCGATCCTGCGTTATCCTGGGTCCCAGCAAAACCTAATCACACTAAAAGAAACTATCATCCTCTGTTATCCTGAATCCCAGCAAAGACTGCTCATATGTTAAGAAACCATCGACTCTATGTTATCCTGTCCCAGTAAAAGATTGGTCATAACTGAGGAAACCATCAATCCTGTGTTATCCTGAGTCCCAGCAAAGGCTAATCACACCTGAAGAAACCTTTGATCCTATGTAAGCCTCGGTCCCTGTAAAAACTGATCATCTGAATCAACCCGTGAATCTGAATTGTCCTAAGTCCCACTAAAGACTAATCATATCTGAAGAAACCATCGATCCTGTATAATTCTGAGACCTAGCAAAGACTGAACATATCTAAAGTAAATATCGATCCTGTGTTATTTTGAGTCCCGGCGAAGACCGATCATATCTGAAGAAACCATCGATCCTGTTTTATTCTGAGTCCCAGCAAAGAGTGACCATATCTAAAGCAACCATCGATCCTGAGTTATCCTGAGTCCCAGCCAAGACGGACCATATCTGAAGAAACCATCGCTCCTGTATTATCCTGGGTTCCAGCAAAGGCTGATTACACCTAAAGGAACTATCGATCATGTTATCCTGGGTCCGTGCAAAGACCTGTCATATCAGAGAAACCGTCGATCATGTGTGATCCCGGGTCCCATCTGATTGGTCACATCTGAAGAAACAATTAATCCCGTGTTATCCTGGGTCCCAGCAAAGACTGACCACATCTGAAGAATTTTGTTTTTGATTGTGTTGGGGTTTAACGACACGTCAACCCTTGTGGGTCATTTTGTGTCGTCTCCCAGACAAAGGGAGAAAAGAGATAGAAGAGATAGTAGAGGAGATGAAAGAGACGATTAGGGAAGAAATAGGAACAGGAATGAAAGTGAAGAAACAGAAGAAATAAAAACATTCCCCCTCTACCCTTACCTGCTACATGGATAGCAGGCCTTGCCCAACTGTAAGCCAATTTCAGTTGGACGCCCCGGTGACGTAAGATACACGACACCATTGCCACTCCCGACCACCCCCACACATCTGAAGAAACAATCGATCATGTGTTATCTCGGGTCCCAGCAAAGACTGACCACACATGAAGAAACCATCGATTCTGTGTTATCCTGGGTCCCAGCAAAGACTGACCACACATGGAAAAACCATCGATCATATTATTCTGAGTCCCAGCAAAGACTGATCACATCTGAAGAAACTATTGATCCTGTGTTATCCCGGGTCCCAGCAAAGACTGGTCACATCGAAGACACCGTCAATCCTGTGTTATTCTGGGTCCCAGCAAAGACTAACCAAACCTAAAGAAACCATCGATCCTGTTATCCTGAATACCAGCAAAGACTTGTCACATCTGAAGAAATCATTGATCCTGTGTTATCCAGGGTCCCAGCATACTGATCACACCTGAAAAAAAACTATCGATCCTTTGTTATTTTGGGTTCAAGCAGCCCCACCTGAAACCAACGATCTTGTTATTATGAGTCCCAACAAAGGCTGATAGTATCTGAAGAAACCATGGATCCTGTGCCATCGTTTGTCCCAGAGAAGACTGATTACCTCTGAAGAAATCATCGCTATTGTGTTATCCTGGGTCCCAAAAAAAATCTGATCCCATCTGAAGAAACGATCGATCCCATGTTATCTGTCCCAGCAAAGACTTATCACATCTGAAAAATAACATCGATCCTGTGTTATCCTGGGCCCCAGCAAAGACTGATCACACCTCGATCATGTGTTATCCTGAGTCCCAGCAAAGACTGATCACATATGAAGAAACCATCCATCCAATGTTATCCTGAGTCCCAGCAAAGATCACCTCTGAAGAAACCATCGATCCTATGTTATCCTGAGTCCCAGCAAAGACCGATAACATCTAAAGAAATACTCGATCCTGTTATCCTGGATCGCAGCAAAGACTGATCACACCTGTAGAAACCATCGAGCTTGTTATACTGAGTGCCAGCAAAGACTGGCCCCACTGATTAAAAACATCAATCCTGTTATTCTGAGTCCCTGCAAAGACTTATCATATCTGAAGAAACCAGTGATCCTGTGTTATCATGAGTCCCAGCATAGACTGATCACCTCTGAAGAAATCATCGATCCTGTGTGACTGATCAAACCTGAAGACACCTCAGATCAAAGCAAAGACTAATCAAGTGAATTTACTTACCAAAAGCTGTGCCCTGAACACTTTATTTAACAATGTTATTACAATATTTGAGACAGCTGATTTCAAAAGCATTGCACATCCCAAAAACACCCTTGTATAAATACCTTCAATGTATATCCTTGTTATAATACTAAGATAATGGAGCTGCAAGTGTATTAAATTGTACCTTATGACGAGTTAGCCAAGCGAAGACTCAGATTAGCCTGCACATCTGCATAATCTGATGAAATTTCTCACTGGACATGCAGTGAATAACCAAGGATCCGAGATTTTTTTAAGCAGACAGAGAAGACCGGTCAGTTCGCAGAAAACACTGAATTTCTGGTCCGCAATTTCAGTTTATGAACTTTAAATAGCAAACAACAATGATCCAGATCAACTAAGTGAATGTGCAGGTTAATTTTGACAATCACTGGTCTAATACAAGAATGCGGTTTTCTACTCAAACAAAAAAAAAATATTTGTTATGGTCATAAAATTCTAACAAGACAGCATTGTTGAGCAAACCATATGCACAGATACATAGTGGCTAATATTTCTACTAGTAAACCCCTCGCTCAATGAATATTCAGGAAGATTTGGACATTTATTGTAAGTATAATACGCAGTAGCAATTCTTCCTTACATAACAATGTCATATTATTTTTCAGGTGGTTTTAGAAAATTGCAGCTGTTACTGACAGACTATGTCTGCTTCATAGTACAAGAAGAACTAAATAAATGCTTGAGTGATAATATCAAATCAGGTAAAGAACAAGAAAAACTGAATAAATCTACAAATGACAATGCAAAAGCAGGAAAAGAACAAAATCACCCATATAAATCCACAAGTAACAATATAAAAACTGGGAAAGAACAAGAAAAATTGAATATATTTTCGAGTGACAATGAAAAGGCTGGCAAAGAACAAGATAAACTGGACACATGTGCAAGTGACAACACTAAAGCTAGCAAAGAACAAGAACAACTGAATAATTCAAAACGTGGTAATGCCAAAGCAGGCACAGAACAGGAAAAACTCAATACATCCATAATTGACAATACTAAAGCTGGCAAAGCACAAGAGAAACTGAATAAATCCACAGGTGACAATACAAAATTAGGCAAAGAACAACAAAAACTGAATACATTCACAATTGAAAGTACTAAAGCTAGCGAAGAACAAGAAACGTTGAATAACTCACCAAGTGACAAAACTGAAGCAGGCAAAGAAAGGGAAAAACTGAATCTATCCACGAGTGACAATACTAAATCTAGCAAAGAACAGGAACAACGAAATACATCTGTAAGTGGCAATACTAAAGCAGACATAGAACAAGAAAAAATGAATAAATCCATAAGTTGTAATGATAAAGTTGGCAAAGAACAAGAACAACTGAATAAATCGGTAAGTGGCAATACTAAAGCAGACAAAGAACAAGAAAAAGTGAATAAATCCATAAGTTGCAATAACAAAGCTGGCAAAGAGCAAGAAATAATGAACAAATCCACAAGTGACAATACTAAAGCAGACACAGAACAGAAAGAAAAACTGAATAAAGCCACAGATGACAATAATGGAGTAGGTCTAGAACAAGATCAGTCAGAATAAACCCAGAAGTACAGACAACCCTCTTTATACCGACACTCGATACAACGACAAATTCGTTATAAAGACAATTGGACTGTCACTAAGCCTTCGCTTTAGAGGTAACAATTAGTCATAAATCATTCAAGAATATTGTAGTTGATACTTTAAAGAAACATGTTTTGGATAATATCCAAAACATATGTTCTATGAGGAAATAAGACCAAAACAAGACCTTTCTTACATATTATTCTGTTTATTAAGTATTCTGTACAACAGCAGATTCATTTTTATGGCAACGCCTTTGGGAACAAATGCTGTCGTTGTAACGAGGGTTCACTGTAATAATAATACAGTAGGCATAGGATAATTAAACTGAATAATCAATAAGTGGCAATAACATGTTATTCCACAAGTGACAGTGATGAAGGCAGCACAGCACAAGAACTAAATAAACCCACAAATGATAATACTTACACCAGGAACAAGAAGAACTGAATAAATGCACAAGGGAGGGGGCGGGGTGCAACAATAATAAACACACAGAGCACAAGAAATACTGAATAAATTCACAAATGACAACAATAATGCAAACAGAGCACAAGAAAAACTCAATAAAGCCACATGTGACAATAATAAAGTGTACGGAGAACAAGAAGAACTGTATAAATCCAAAAGGGACAATTATAAAGCATACCCAGAGAAAGAAGAATTGCATAACTTCACAAGCTAAAATGAGAAAGAAGATGCGATATGAGAGGAATTGAGTATTCCTAAATCAAACAGAAACAGATGAAGAACTGAATAACTCCACAAGTGACATTAATACAATATGTAAACCTTTATAAAAATGAGACACTTCATTAGAAAATGGATGAGGCACCCTGTATGGTGCCATAAAGATATTGAATATTGGCTGACCTAAGATCAAATTTGTACAGTGTGGTTAGGGCCTCGGTTATCCACTTACAGAATCATTAGAGACTATGATAATGCAGTCACAGCATGAGCTGAATCTTTGAATTTTACTCATACTTGATGACACTTGTTAACTTGATGCAACAAACCTCAAGATAAAAGAATATAGTTTCTATTGTTTTTGTACATAGGCTTATGTAGTGGGTTCTTGTTACTTGTATTATATACCTGAAGCGATGATAAGTAATTTAATGTGGGAAATAGAACTTGTAATTCTTTGGAGTACATATTGCCACCTAGTGTAAGGAAGTATTTCCCTAAGAACTCTAGGACAGTGTGTGATGAGTGAAAATGACATAACCTTGAATTTAAAATACAAGAAATATTTCCCGAATATTGTTGCAAACATTATGAACACATTCATGCTATCACAGTCATGAGTTATCTACCTCTTTTGGGAAATACTTCTGCTTTTAATTCAAGATGCATCACCTGGCAAATAAATGAAAATGTTCTTGGTATTTAAGCCATGAAGCACCATACAGAATGTTGCAGATTACTTTCTAATAAATACCATTTATGGTAGAGAAAGTCAAGGTTGTAAATTATTTGTGAACTGTTAGCCTTGCAGATGATTCATATGAATGTCAAGCCTTATTTCCTCAGAAAAATATTTTAGAATGATGCCTGTTGCTTTTGAGGTCATCCTTTTATGGTTAAGATTCACCTTGGCGTGAGGTGGACTACTATTGCCTTGGTAAGACAATCCAAAATGTGTACCTATGGCATGTTTTTGTAAAAGTATTGCAAAACTGATAAGTAAAAAAAATTAAACAAGAAAAATGCCTAATCGCATTTTTCCACTGAAGAATAAAGGTAACACATCACTTTGAAAAACAAGGTTAATTAAAAGGTAAATTAAAAGTCAAAAAGGATTACCTTTGGAAATAAAGAACAGACAAAATCACTAAAATCGGAGACTCGGTTTGATCAAGTTTCTTCATATGCAACACTGTAGTTTGCGAGGCTGCATACGCCTCCTAGCGCCGGCTTAAGCAGTATTCAGACAACACCCAACTGCTCAGACATCACTATTCTAAAAGGACAGAATTTTTCCATGAAAAGCCTGTCCAAAAATACAATTTTTATCAAAAAAATGCAGGTTGCTGATGTAGTCACTGGTAAGTATATAGAAGAGGCTCAGCCACTGAAGCTACAATCTTCATAAGTGAAAAAAAAATCAAGTTTTACCCCCAAAAGCTACAACTTGCGTAAGTGAGAAAAAAAATCATTTTTGGCTACACAAGCTTTCAGCTTCAGGGGAGATAAGTACATAACAAAGAAAGAGTTGTCTCTCTTGCATGCGACAAGCCTACTGGTCCTTATCTATGCCTCTACCAAATATTATCAAAATCTTCCAAATCATTAAGAAGTTATGAAGTGCACAAAAATTCGGCTTAGAAATTTGTTCAGGGGAGAGGACTAGAAAAAAAAGCAAAAAAAAAAAAAATAAATAAATAAATAAATAAATAAATAAATAAAAACAAAAAATAAATAAAACAAAACAAAAACAGTTGTCCTTCTTGCTTGGGACACTCTTACTTGACCTGATATGTCCCTACCAAATATTATTAAATTATCGCAAACAGTATGGGAGTTATGGCCTGCACAAGATTTTGGTTTCAGCAGGGGAGATAGCTAGAAAAAATAACAAAGCAAGAGTTATCCTTCTTGCAAGTGACACTCCTACTTGACCCGATATATGTCCCTACGAAATATTATCAAATTATCTCAAACAGTATGGGAGTTATGTCCTGCACAAGATTTCTGCTTCAGGGGAGATAAGTACATAATGAAGAAAGTGAGAGTTGTGTCTCTTGCACATGACACTCCAATCCACTTAAGAATAAACATAACATATAATTTTGAAAAAAGGTTAACTAAAAGGTAAACCTCAGACTTCAGGGGAGATAGGTACATAACAAAGACAATAATTCCGCGGAAGGAGTCATCGCACCTGCTGGCGCAAAAGTCACAGGAGCCACAATCAGAATGTGGTTATTAAATAAGTTTATTTCATTCTTAGCAGTGCTTACTTGGAAAACTGGGTTGAAAAAAATGTAGACAAAGTGCCTAGTGGGGCACATATATTCCAGGCCAGTCCCATTCCCTCTAATGGCTATATCTTCAGCACTGACTTTTCGTATCATACAGCCCAATGATAATGGAACGTTGACGTAAAATGTGTAAAAGTCACTGGAGCATGAAATATAGGTCAAGGTCACGGGTCAAGGTACCTGCTAATTCAGTACATCAAGGAGAAGCACAATGCAAGGTATGGTGGTTGTAGGCCTTATAGTTGAGGAGTTATCAAATATCAACGTAAAATGTGTCAAATATAGGTCAAGGTCACTGGGTCAAGGTACATGCCAAGCCAGTGCAATGAGGTGAAGCACTATGCAAGGTTTAGTGGTTGTAGGTCTTATATTTGAGGAGATACCGAACATCAATATAAAATGTGTCAAAGTCACTTGAGTGCACAATATAGGTCAAGGTCACCAGGTCAAGGTACCTGTCGAGTCAGTACATTGAGAAGACGTGCTATATAAGGTTTGGTGGTTGAAGGCCTTACAGTTGAGGACATATGGAAGGGTGATGTAAATGGTGTAAAAGTCAATGGAGCGTGAAATATAGGTCAAGGTCACCCAGTCAAGGTACCTGCAAAGTCCGTACATTGAGGAGAAGCACTATGCAAGGTTTGATGGTTGTAGGCCTTATAGTTGAGGAGATATTGAACGTTGACGTAAAATGTATAAAAGGCACTGGAGCACGAAATATAGGTCAAGGTCATAGGGTCAAGATACCTGCCAAGTCAGTACATATAGGAGAAGCACCATATGCAAGGTTTGGTGGCTAGAGGTCTTACACTTGAGGAGATCTGGAACGTTGACGTAAATTATGTCAAAGTCACTGCAGCCAAAATATAGGTCAAGGTCACCAGGTCAAGGTATCTGCTAAGTCAGTACATTGAGGAGAAGCACTTTGCAAGGTTTGATGGTTGTAGGCCTTATAGTTGAGGAGATATCGAACATCGACGCAAAATATGTCAAAGTCACTGGAGTGCAAAATATAGGTCAAGGTCACCGGGCCAAGGTACCTGCCAAGTCTGTACATCTAGGAGAAGCACTATGCAAGGTTTGGTAGTTGTACACCTTATAGTTGAGAAGATCTGGAACGTCAACGTAAATTGTGTCAAAGTCAATGGAGCGCAAAATATAGGTCAAGGTCACTGGGTCAACATGTCTGCCAAGTCAGGAGGTCAGGGAGATGTGTCATGCAAGGTATGATGGTTGTTATAGAATTGTAGTTGATTAGAATACTAACTTGGACATAACAACTGTTAAGAGACAGACGGACGGACGAACGGACAGACGAATGGAAAAGTGGGCACCTATGTCACAAAGTCAGGAGGTCAGGGAGATATTTCATACAAGGTTTGATGGTTGTTTAGTCTTGTAGTTGATTAGAATACTAACTTTGACATAAATGTCGAACGTCGACATAACAGAATTGTTAAGAGATGGACAGACGGACAGACGAACAGACAGACGAATGGAAAAGTTGGCACCTATGTCGCAAAGTCTGGAGGTCAGGGAGATGTTTCATGCAAGGCTTGATGGTTGTTTAGTCTTGTAGTTGATTAAAATACTAACTTTGACATAAATGTCGAACTTCGACATAAATGTTGACAGACGGACGGACGAATGGACAGACATACGGAAAAGCGGACACCTATGTTGCAAAGTCAGGAGGTCAGGGAGATGTTTCATGCAAGGTTTGATGGTTGTTTAGTCTTGTAGTTGATTAGAATACTAAGTTTGACATAAATGTCGAACGTCTACATAAATGTTGACAGACGGACGGACGGATGGACGGACGGAAAATCGGACGCCTGTATCGCACCCTGCTACAAGCAGGTGCAATAAAAATGAGAGTTGTCTCGCTTGCAAGCAACATGCCTACTGATTCCTCCTCTTCATCCTTACCAAATATGAAAGCAATTCACTGAATTGAATAAAGGTAACATATAACTTTGAAAAAAGGTTAACCAAAAGGTAAACCATGGAATCAGGGGAGATAAGTACATAACAAAGAAAGTGAGTTGTCTCTCTTGCATGCAACACCCCTACTTGTCCTCCTCTTCATTCCTACCAAATATGAAAGCAATCCATTGAAGAATAGGTAGCATATAACTTTAAAAAAAGGATACCAAAGGTAAACCTCAGACGACACCTGCCCACCCACCCGGACATCACTATTTTAAAGGACAGATATTTTAAAACCCCATCCAAAAATCAAAACATAACCAGTATCAAATTTACTGGACAGCACATATGCATGTTTCTGTGTTTAACTTCCTCAGCAGCACTAACACCACAAGTATTTGAAAGAAAAGTGGTGAAGAGTAGTCAGAGAAAGCAGTAAACAGCCCCTATCAAGGACAATTCCATCACTATCACTAAAGGACCTCTGACAGTGACATTGTAAATTATCACCATCACCATTTCATCACAAAAACATACCTATATAATTTTGACCCCCATAAACCCCTTTTATATAGTAAAACTGGGGTTTACAGGGATATATATTAGTTTTCTTAGTTTGCTGAAAAAAAAAACTTTGATTGTGGGTACTAATTAGAACTGCCTCACTGAGGCAGTTCTAATGAGTACCCACAATCTATGTTTTGAGCAGAAATATGAAAAATATCAGAATTTTTTATCTGAAAATTTTCCTTTTTTGGTTGTAAGATTTTAAATATATTTGATTAAGCATGTTTTCGAAATGTATATCTTTTCTGGCCCTAAGAGGAGAGATAACTACATTCTGACATCTGGGCCTTTGAGGCTAGCTTCAGATTGTACAACCTTCTAGTATCATGAAATTCAGACTGTATTCCTAGACCACAATGCAATCTGTCAGGTCCTGTTTCTTATTGTTTGCATATTAAGGTATTCTTGCACTGACCTCATCTCACTGACATCACTTGGGCTACTTGTGAATAGTGAAGGACTGGATCAGCCGGTGAATCCACCTAGTGTGACCAAGCCCCGAGATTATAAAACTTTTTTCTCTGCTATAAATATGAAAATGCCAAATAGCAGAGAAATTTTCATACTCGGCCATATTTAGCATGAAAGAATTGTTAGCAATTTGGGATTTATTAGCAGGACTAATTTCATGCTCAGCTGAGTTGAGCATAAAAAACATTTCATAATCTCAGGGCCAAAACATTAATTCTTTATCATACAATAATGTTGATTATGGCTTGGTGGTTTAGGTCCCTTTCAACATCATTTAAGCCCTATTAAGACAACAAAGGGTAAAAATAAAAGGCTCTGTGCAATAAAATGCCTTACAGTCATGTGATGGATTCCTCCTCTAGCAGGATTCGAGCCCAGAACCTCCTGATCTGAAGTCGGGGGCACTAACAATAATGTAGAACCAAGCCTTAGCCTGATCTGAAGTCAGGGGCGCTAACAATAATATAGAACCAAGCCTAAGCCTGATCTGAAGTCAGGGGCGCTAACAATAATATAGAACCAAGCCTAAGCCTGATCTGAAGTCAGGGGCGCTAACAATAATATAGAACCAAGCCTAAGCCTGATCTGAAGTCTGGGGCGCTAACAATAATGTAGAACCAAGCCTTAGCCTGATCTGAAGTCGGGGGCGCTAACAATAATATAGAACCAAGCCTAAGCCTGATCTGAAGTCGGGGGCGCTAACAATAATGTAGAACCAAGCCTAAGCTTGATCTGAAGTCGGGGGCGCTAACAATAATATAGAACCAAGCCTAAGCCTGATCTGAAGTCGGGGGCGCTAACAATAATATAGAACCAAGCCTAAGCCTGATCTGAAGTCAGGGGCGCTAACAATAATATAGAACCAAGCCTAAGCCTGATCTGAATTCGGGGGCGCTAACAATAATATAGAACCAAGCCTAAGCCTGATCTGAAGTCAGGGGCGCTAACAATAATATAGAACCAAGCCTAAGCCTGATCTGAAGTCGGGGGCGCTAACAATAATGTAGAACAATGCCTAAGCCTGATCTGGGGGCGCTAACAATAATATAGAACCAAGCCTAAGCCTGATCTGAAGTCAGGGGCACTAACAATAATATAGAACCAAGCCTAAGCCTGATCTGAAGTCGGGGGCGCTAACAATAATATAGAACCAAGCCTAAGCCTGATCTGGTCAGGGGCGCTAACAATAATATAGAACCAAGCCTAAGCCTGATTTTAAGTCGCTGGCGCTGACAATAATATAGAACCAAGCCTAAGTAAGCCTGATCTGAAGTCGGGGGCGCCAACAATAATGTAGAACTAAGTCTAAGCTGACTGTTGTGGAGGGTGATCTAAATCTTCATATTTTCCACTACTATAAATATTCGGACATATGAGCCTGAACAAACAGTGTGGACCCAGATCAAGCTATCTGGATCATGGTCTAAACTATTTGCCATATACCACCTCCATATTTAATCCTTGTCCTGCTGAACCCGGATAAACTCAGCCTTTGCAAACAGTGTAGATCCAGATCAGTTGGCTTCTAAGAAGCCAACTGATCTTAGAAGCCAACTGATCTGGATCTACACTGTTTGCCATTTAGTTTGTGAATATAGCAACAATCTGGATCAAGTAATCTTATTGGCTGAAAATTAGAAGTGGGTGTGGCCTCTTAATTTATTCAGCAGGACAAGGGTTAAGACACAAGATCAGGTAGTGTAAGTATAGTTATCAGTCAGACTTTCCACATATTGATGGTAATTAGGGTTAACCAGATCTTTCTATGCTTGCATTAAACAGAAGACAACAAGGTATGATCAAAAATAAGCTTTTATTGCATTATTTCATCAAACCCACAGCCATAAAAACCAATCTTTATTATCCGTTAACTCATTTTAACACATTTACACTTAACTGATATATTTCAATTACATAATTTATTAGAACAGCCAACAAGCAAAACAATTTTATCACAAATGTGACATGCAAACTCAGATCAGCTGGAGCTTCTGTGCTGTCTGATCGGGGCCTGCTTCAGAGGATTTGTTAAGAAGCAGTCTTTGATTATAATTCTGAAATAACCATTACAAAAACATGCCTATTCAAATATACTGAAAATTTTACAACCAAAACAGGAAATTTTTAAGATAAAAAATTCTAATATTTTTTCATCTGAGTTACTCAAAACATAGATTTTGGGTACTCATTAGAACTGCCTCAGTGAGGCGGTTCTAATGAGTACCCACAATCTATGTTTTTTAGCAAAAATAAGAAAAATAATGTATACCCCTTTAAACCCCAGTTTT
This sequence comes from Anodontia alba, assembly GCA_964016985.1. Classification (NCBI taxonomy): domain Eukaryota; kingdom Metazoa; phylum Mollusca; class Bivalvia; order Lucinida; family Lucinidae; genus Anodontia; species Anodontia alba. The sequence continues at coordinate 2,024,934 of OZ024833.1, forward strand.
ACTATATAAAAGGGGGTCAAAATTATATAGGCATGTTTTCGTGATATTTCTCAATTCCTCTATAAAGTCTATGTTGTGGTATTCAGTAGAAGTACCTTGGTAAAACCCATTTAATGAGTAATAAAAACATATGTTTTTATGGAGAAATAAGAAAAAAATATCCCAGAATATCATCAAATATTCTTTAACAAATACTCTGCCTGCACATACCATACACTAACTATAAGAGCATGTGATTGCAAAAAAAGTACAACTTGACATGGATAACCAATAAAAATCCTTTACAGCTGCATTTATATCAACTGATCATGGTCCTAATGGGCCTCTCCAAGCGAAAAAGTGTCTTCTAGCATATGCAAAATGCATAGATTCAGATTAATCCCATCCATGCATAAAGTCTAATCCAGGCTATTGCTCTCCATTGATGCATTTTATAGTGCCCAATGATTTTAGCAGACAGCAAAGGTCCTGATCAGATCTGTGCAGATGCGCAGTCTGATCTGGGCCCTCACAGTCGGCATATGCCCGAAGACACATTTTCGCCCAAATACAGTTGAACTTCGATGGCTCAAACCCCTTTGGGACTATGAAAATTTGTTCGAGACAGCGGTAGTTTGAGCCTTGGAGGGTTACTATTAGTGCCATGCCAGGAGGCATAATGGAGATAATTGTGGGATATCTTTTCAGTGTTCTATATTATAAACGTATGTTGTGTATACTCATTAGAATTGCCTAATCTAGGCAATTCTAATGAGCACACACAGCATACAATTGCAAGATAAAAGACGAAAATCTCCCTAAATTATCTGTACATTGTATTTGGAGGAAATCTCTGTGGATTCAAGAATGTGTTCGACTCATCCAGGGTAAACGAGCCATTGGGGTTTGAGCCATTGAAGTTCTACTGTAATTGCTATCATATCTACCCTTAGTATTCAAACATCTCGGCTCTTTACTGTACTTGTCCAAAAATTTGTACATGCCCATTTAACCCTTGCCTTGATGAATAAATTAAGATGCCACGCCCACTTCTAAATTCCAAGCAAAACATACGCACAGATACATAGTAGCCTTGATGAATAAATTAAGATGCCATGCCCACTTCTAATTTCAAAGCAAAACATACGCACATATACATAGAAGCCAACTGATCTGGATCTACAATGTTTGCTAAGACAGAGCATGTTGTTTTCAGCAAGAGAAGGGTTAAGCTTTACAACTGTATGGGCAAATTTAGCACACCACAAACTCGTGTTTTCTCAGAAAATAGGCTTTGTTATGTCATGCAAATCGTCTCCCTAGGAGATAACTTATGAAAAAGACAACACCTATTTTGTGAGGATAAAAAGAAAAAAATATTTCTGCTGAAATTTTTACCAAGCATGCTAAGTGTTAAAAGATTGCTGGATGTGTGGCAAACAGTGTAAACCCTGATCAAATGTCATCCTGTGTCATCTGATCTGGGTCTGTACTGTTGGCTGAAGCCTAAATGTCTGAACACTTTTGGTAAACATGATATTTAAGCAATACAAGATATGTAGAATCTAAATACAAACAAAAATGATCTGAGTCTGTGTGAATGCCCAGACTGGTCAAGGTTAATCTTTCCACATACACATGCTCATGCAGACTTTGCCAACTGCTTCGGGGTCAAGGAAAAAATATGTTTCCAGGAAAATGTGTGCATCACAAAAACATGCCTATATAATTTTGACCCCCTTAACCCCCACTTTTATGTAGTAAAACTGGGGTTTACAGGGGTATACACTATTTTTCTTATTTCTGCTCAAAACATAGATTGTGGGAACTCGTTAGAACCGCCTCGGTACATAGATTGTGGGAACTCATTAGAACCGCTTCAGTGAGGCGGTTCTAACGAGTACCCACAATCTATGTTTTGAGCAGAAATATGAAAAAATATTAGGATTTTTTAACTGAAATTTTTTCATTTTTTGGTGGTAAAATTTTCATTATATTTGAATAGGCATGTTTTCGTAATGGGATGACGAAAACCTAGATTAGCCTGCACCTCTGAGCAGTTTAATCAGGGCTTTTGCCATCCACTTACAGTAAAACCTGTGTAAGAGAGCCACCTTTGAGACTAACTTTAAATAGTGGTTGATGTGGAAAAAGGTGTCTGTCTTATAAAGACAAAGCTAGCAAAATTACATGACATGTATCTTTATAAGACAACCACTTTTCCATATCAACCACTAAGGTCACTTTCAAAGGTGGCTGTCTTACACAGGTTTTACTGTACACATTCACTGAATACTAAAAAATAAACTGATACACAACTATGGTATTGATAATTCTGTGCATCATTGATCAGATATTCCCTGAAGAAACATCTTTGTTCAACCATAACTACTCAATGGTCTTATTCAGCAGACGACAAACTGACAATATTTTTCTTATTTTTCCACAGAAAAAGGCCATGACATTTTAACTGATACAAAAGTATTTTAATTACATAATTTATTAGAACAGGTAACAAACAAACCAATGTTATCACAAATATGACATGTGTAAACCCAGATCTGTTTAAATATCTCCTTAGGAGACAACTTGCATGAAATGTGAAAGCCTATTTTTTAGGAGAAATAAGAAAAATATACATGTGGAAAATGGTTAAGCACCTCCACAAAACTTTACCACAATATCAAAAGCCATACCTCTCTAAAATTGCTCAAAACTGAGATACAAAAAACAATAACATCTTCCTCCAAAGAATCGTCAAGAACTTGAAGCAATACACTGCATTTGGCATGAATGGCCGCTTCAGGAAGTCCCCTGTTTGACAAGGGACGAGGCCTAGGGTGGAAACTGTCATTCAGGCATGAATACTGAAGGTATTGACTTGCTAATGTAATCTCTAGACAAAGAATTACAATTTTACATGGAAGTATCCACTATGCTTAACTTAACCAATACAGTAGGCCAATACTTGAAAATTTTGGACTTTCAAGTGACTATGATTGTTGCACAATACAGCCATTAATATGTAAGATTTCCATCTCTTCTTATTTTTATTTTGCCAAATATTTACTGGTACAGTAAATGCAATGTTTTTCTATCTCAATTTTGAGCTATTTCAAAGAGAGAGATGGCTTTCAAAATTGCATTGAATTTTTGTTGGGCCCTTAACCTATTTCCCTGGTGAATATTTCAAAATGTCATCTGCTGAAATTTTTACCAAGCATGTAAGCATTAATATGGTCCACTGAAATGAACACCAAAGTTTGTGTTGAGGTTTTACGGCCCAGTCAACCCAATGGGGTCATGTCGAGCACGGTCAGTTTACCTAACCACACGTTTACTGGGCAGGCTTAGTCCTCTAAGCGGTTAACCAGTATTGTGCACATTCTTTCGCCAGAAACTGACAACTCCCTTCTTGTATCAGCGGAAGGGAGAGAATGACCGTAGAAAATATTTCATGATCAATCGCCACGAAAGAATGTTGCCGACCTCGGCGGGGGTTGAACCCGCGACCTCCTGGTCTCCAGTCGGACGGCGCATCCAACTGAGCCACCGAGGCCGGCGAACACCAAAGTATGAAGACATTTAATTCAAATGCCATGAGCACATCTCCAGATAAGGCTTTTTTTTTTACACTAAAAAGTACAGACATATATATTTTTTTTATTTTTTCATAAAAGTATACAGTCAGCCCTCTTTATACCGACACTCGATACAATGACTAAATTCATTGCAATGATAATTTGATGGACACTAAATCTTCCTTCAAAAGGTGACAATTAATCAGATTTTATGTAAGAATAATGTGTTTAATATTTCTAGAAACATATGATTTTGATATTTGTTAGAATTGCCTCAGTGAGGCAATTCTAACAAATATCAAAATCATACGTTCTGAGAAGAAATACGAATAAAACTAACCCTTCCTTATATATCATTCTGCTGCATTTCAGGATTCTTTTCAGCAGCAAATTCACTTTAACAGTAATATCTTTGGAAACAAATGCTGTCATTGGAACAAGGGTTAACTGTAGTGTGGATACTCTTAAAAAGCACCTCAATGAGGCACTTTTAATGAGTGCCCACAACATGTTTTCACAGAAAAATATTTAACTTGATATCCTCTTATCTAGAGCTATGCATGAGAAAGGAGTTTAGGCATACATAACAAGGAATAGTGAAACCTGTGTTAAGCAAGCACCTAGCAGAAAGCCAAAAAGGGGTTGTTTTAAGACAGGTGCTTGCTTAATACAGGTAAATTTACACTTAGGCGTAAAAAAAATAATAAAAAGTTGTGTTTCCACTAACATGCTGAAAAAAATTTGGTCAGTAGGTAGGAGAAACTTTTTTTTAATTTTTCTATTTTTTCTCCAGAAAAGAACAGTCATGCCTGTAATTTTATGAAATTAAAGGTATTTTGTTGAGGGTTGGTGCTTTACTTTTTTATTTTGCATTTTTACTGATAAAAAATAGCGGGTGTTTGAAATAGAGTCAGTTGGGTTAGTGGAAACACAGCTATTTTTTTTTACGCCTTATTTGGCTTTTAAAGGATCCAACAGTGGCTTTTTAAGGGAGGTGATTGCTTAATAAAGGTGGCCTGTAAGATAGGTTTGAGAACACTTCTAATGAGTACCAACAACATATGTTTTCATGAAGAAATAAGATAATTATTATGTGAATACCCAAACTTCATGTTTTATTATATACCTACAAAAAATACCATTGCCTACTAGCAACTTTCCGACACAAAAATACAACTTTCTGTATCACGCTAGTAGCATTTTCCAATTCGGTATCGCTGTCTTAGCTTATGCCGGGTCCCTGGTTTTGCAGCAATGTTATCAAACATCATTTTATGCACTGAACCAAGATCATGACATCAGATTGATGTCAATACTTGAATGGTAACATCAGTAGTTTCACGTTACCGCATAATATGAGTAAAATTATGAACAAAATAAAGAGAGAGAAAGTATAAAATAAAAAACATCATTACTGTAGTAATTACATCTGGTGTACTGTATCACGTCTCATGGATGAGCTGATATCATCTGATCATACCTGAAACTTCGCATCTTTTGTGATCAGAATGATATCATCACACCCACTTGACGCAATACCGTCCGCCAGATTAACCCTTAAAATGCCAAGAAAACCTGCATCTGAAAATGTTGTCTGATTTTGTTGTCTGCTCAATAGTCTTGTAAACTTTTCAAAGCTATTTTTGCATACAGGCAAACAGTGTGGTCCCTGATCAGACTGCTCAAGCAGTCTGATCTGGTTCTACACTGTTTGCAAAAAAATGACTTTTAAAATCACAACAGATGACAAAGCAGACAATAATTGTTGTAATTGACAGTTTAAGGATTAAATTACTAAAGTAATTATGTGTATGCACCGTTTCTTTAAGCTGACAGTAAAGACCCAGATCATACTAGCTAGATCTGCTTTCTTACCTGGGTCTTTATTGTCCCTATATGTCCTACAGACACTTTATATTGGACAAATAATTATATTGAACAAGTAATTGTGTCTTTCTACACCTATGTGATATGTGTCAACCTCAGGTTACTAGACTACAACCTCTTTATAACACGGTTCATTATAACACGATTCAAAGATGGATCCCAAAAATGTATAGATTATATTGAAAAATGACCATAAATGGTCATTTTTCAATATAATCTATACATTTTTGTTTGGACATAACAGGGTTGTTTAACTAACACGGATTATGCTATGGACCCCAACAAAAGTGTTATAAAGAGGTTGTGGTGTATGTAGGCATTGTGTCAAGTCAATACAAACAAATGAGCTGGCACATGAAAAAAGGGACCTTATAGTTTTTTGGTTTGTGGTTCTTCAAATGTGCATGCCCCCTATTTGGGCTACAGACATGCATTTTTGTCTTAAGCTTCCTCAAAGTCTCTACTATATGTCTGCAAACAGCAAAGGCTCTGGCGAGACTGCGCTTATGCGCAGGCTCGCCCGAGCCTTTGCTGGTCGCCTATGTGATAAGTACCCTTTTCTCATGTGCTGGCTCAAAATAACTTTGTCAAGCCATAGTATCACTAAATGTCAAATCAAGAACAGTGTCAAAGCATACAATAAATAAATAAATACATGTATGTCAAGTCATAATATAAATAAAGAATTGTAAAGTCATACTGCGAGTAAATGTATCAATCTGTATTATAAATACCGTAGAAAACGAAAGTACTGGGACAAGCTGGCCTGAGCAAACATACACCTGTAATCCCAGATCAGATGCCATAGAATGTGGTGTATGATTAGGGTCTAAACTGTTAACCATTCACCCAGCAGTTTTTAGACAACATCAGGTAGTAGAATAAACTTCCTCAAAACTTAGGAAAAGTACGGCAAGAAGTTAACCCTTGTCCTGCTGAATAAATTAAGATGTCACACCCATTTCTAATTTTCAGCCAATCAAATTACTTGATCTGGATTGTTGCTATAAATTCACATACTTAATGGCAAACAGTGCAGATCCAGATCAGTTGGCTTCCTCAGAAGCCAAATGATCTGGATCTACACTGTTTGCAAAATCAGGGTATATCTGGGTTCAGCAGGACAAGGTCAAGGGTTAAGATGTCCCAATACTAAAGGTAAATACAGTAAACTAATACAGGAAGGACTGGTAAAACAGCATCATATGAAGTCTGATAGGAATAATAAATATTAACCCTTGCCATGGTGAATAAATTCAGATGTCACACCCACTTCTAATTTTCAACCAAGCAGATTACTTGATCTGGATTGTTGCCATAAATTCACATTTACATGTACTTAATGGCAAACAGTGCAGATCCAGATCAGTTGGCTTCCTCAGAAGCCAACTGATCTGGATCTACACTGTTTGCAAGGTCAGGGTATATCTGGGTTCAGCAGGACAAGGTCAAGGGTTAAGATGTTCCAATACTTAGGGTAAATACGGTAAACTGTTACAGGCATGACTGGTAAAACAGAATAAATGAAGTCTGATAAGAATAATAATTATTAACCCTTGCCATGCTGAATAAATTAAGATGCCATACCCACTTCTAATTTTCAACCAATCAGATTACTCGATTCGGGTTGTTGATAAAGATTCACATACTGAATGGCAAACAGTGCAGATCCAGATCAGTTCAGAAGCCAACTGATCTGGATCTATATCGTTTGTAAAGGCAGGGCATGACTGGGTTCAGCAGGACCAGAGTTAATATACCTTGAGTTTGATATATTGCAAATATTCCCCAAGCAAGATGCAAAGCATGATTTTGATTATAAAGTAAGCTAGTCTCAAGCAAAATATTTCCAGTATTTTAATTCAAAATCAATGTGTATAAATATATATAGGCATTAAATAACCAAACTCATATGACCAATAGAAATTCCAGTCTCATTCTGTGTGAAATTCAAGGAAGAGTTTTAATTAGATATAAAGTTGGGGACAATGCTACCTGTTGTAAAGATACATTGTATATGTATGACAGTAAAAAAAAAAAATAATAAAAAAAATAAGGTATGAGGTATGTGTGTCTTGTCCATTATGTGCTATTAAAGCTGATTCCCTGTTTGGAAAAATTATGATTACATAGGCTGTGTCAAGCCAAGAAGTACCTTCGAACATGCACAAAACGCACAGTCAGATCATCCCCTGTATGCATGAAGTATAATCCTGGAATTTGCTCTTCATTCATACATTCTGTAGTATCCAATGATTCCCTAAGAGGACAGTGAAGGCCCTGATCATTGACTGTGTTGGGGTTTAACCACACGTCAACCCTTGTGGGTCATTTTGTGTCGTCTCCCAGAGAAAGGGAGAAAAGAGATAGTAGAAGAGATGACAAGAGAGGAACAGGGAAGAAAGAGAAAGAGGAATGAAAGTGAAGAAACAGAAGAAATAAAAACTTCCCCCCTCTACCCTTACTTGCTACAAGGATAGCAGGCCTTGCCCAACTGTAAGCCAGTATCAGCTGGACGGCCCAATGACGCAAGATACAGGACACCTTTGCACCACCCGACCACCCCCGAAGGCCCTGATCAGACTGTGTGGATGCGCAAGCTGATCTGGGCTTTTGCTATCATGATATGCCTGTTCACACATTTTCACATGGTACGACCCATGTGCCATGCCTTGGGAAAAGGAGTTTTAGAGGCATAAGCAGACAGCAAAGTTTCAGATCAGCCTGCACATCCAGTCTGATCAGGGCCTTCACTGTCTGCTTGTAGAATTAGTGGGTACCAATAGGTTGATCCTGCTGCAAAAAAATGTTTTCATGAAAAATATTCTTCTCTGTCACCAGAAAAGCTCCAGGTCAGTTTATAAAGCAGTATTCTGTGAATTTCAAAACATTTTGCAAAAGCTAAAACCTTTTTCTTGTCATGCTTAAGATTTAAATTTCACAACCATTTTATTACTTCACCATAAAAATGCGGGTACTCATAAGTACCTCAGGGAAATACCTTTGATGAGAACACATAACATATGTTGTTGATTTTTTTTTTTTTTTGAGAAATAAGAAATATATCAATATTAATTATTACGGTAACCCTTTTAATGCCAGGAAAACCTGCATCTGAAAATGTTGTCTGAACATGCCGTCTGCTGAATATTCTTGCAAACTTTTCAAACCTATTTTTGCATACAGGCAAACAGTGTGGATCCTGGAGCAGTCTGATCTGGGTCCACATTGTTTGCAAAAATGACTTTTAAAATCACAAACTGATGACAAAGCAGACAACAACTGTTGTGATTGGCAGTTTAAGGGTTAAAAAAAAAGCCCTAACTAGATCTATGTTCTTTGGTTTTACACATCCCTTTGTTCTGTGATCCCTTCAGAATTCTTTTCCACAAAGTAAAAACTTGATGACTGGAACACTGATGGATCGTTTGGATGATTTCAACTCGTTTTTGAGTCGCTACAAAATTCTTCCAATAGCTCAAGAACAAATATTTAGGAAAATTTTATTTTATCATGAAATTGTATGTTGTGTGTACTCATTAGAATTGCCTCAATGAGGCAATTCTAATGAGTACACTCAACATAACATTATTGTATAGAAGACCAAAACAACTTCACCAATTATCATCATTTGCTTCCTCACCTGGTGCCATGATTAACCCTCAGTGACTCAAACTACCCATGTCTCGAAGATGGTCCCAAAGATGTTTGAGCTATTGAGGTTTTACTATATATTTTTTTAAAAGGAACTGATACACTAAATATATTTTTCACCATTTTTGGGTGGATTGTTTACAACCAAGCCAAAGTATACATGTACCAAAATTTCCTTAAGGTTGTAGTCCAGGTGATTATCACTGGCCAATGAAACCAAACCACCCATTTGTACTGAATCAAGGTAAAGGCTATTTATAACCAGTGCATTGTAAAGATGTAAAGAGGGTTAATATCTGTAAAACCTAGACTGGGACATTGGCAAAAAGTGCAAGCCCTCATCAGATGCTGCGGAACAGGGTGTCTGATCAGGATCTGCAATGTTTGCTTAATTTACAGGAAGGGTTAAAATGAAACAGTCTTAAGTCTATAGGTCTAGATAAGAGTGGGTATCAGGTTAGTATTTTTCTTATTTGTTCATGAAAACATATGTTGTGGGTACTCATTAGAAGTGCCTCACCATGTCCATGAAAACATATGTTGTGGGTACTCATTAGAAGTGCCTCGGTGAGGCACTTCTAATGAGTATCACAACATGTGTTTTTGTGGACAAATAAGAAAAATATCAAGACTTTTTTGGATTGAAAAAAGCGCCTTAACTAGAGCTATGTTAAAAGTCCCAGTTCAAGACCACTTTATCAGCCTACACTCAAAGACAATTGACCCACCAGTGCTGTCAGTACTTTGATTTAAAAAGGTAGATAACATACGTGACTTCCTACTTGAATTTCTGCCAACCAAGCACCTTCTGAAAGCGGTTCTGCTTTAAACATAAAGAATTTGCTCCTTTTAGAGCAGAACCCTTTTCTGATGGGGTCACAATAAATTTAATTTAGTGTGAGTAACAGTTCTTGAAAGTGTCTCCATTCAAGAGACAGAAGACAACTATTCATCTCACAACCCTGCTTATCCAGAGCCCTGACTGAATTCAGCCACTTCTTTAGTTACTATGGCACCATTTGGATTTCCCATGCTGCAATGTCTCCGGGCAATAACCAAACTGATGACACCTTGTGGTTTCTATTTGAAAGCATGCAGCAGGTACTACTGACAGACAACTCAGTAACATTTAAAGGGATTCTATACACCTGGTAGTTTCTCTGTCCCTTTTTACAAGGAGATGACTTCTGTGACTTCCTGTTTTGTTTCCTTTACACCAAAACCCTTCTGAATCTGGATCTACTCTAAAAGGAAAGAATTTGCTCCCTTGGGAGCAAATTCTTTCCTTTTAGAGTAGACCCCTTTTCAGAAGGGAGGCAAAAACCATTTTGACAGATTTATCTCCCTTGTAAGTGTATTCATTCCCTTTAAAGACATAGCAGATGTAGCTATCAGACAAAGTCAAAGCCTTCATAGTAGTACCAGACAGTAGCTGTTACAGAAAAGCATAGCTTTGACGGTCATAACCAACAATTGTTGGACAAATTGGTAGCCAGGGAAATCAATCGTCGAGTCAGTCGCTGTCACTATCAGAGCTTTCACTCAAATGTAGATCTGCACCTGAAATAGTGAAATATTACAACCTATAGTTATAAGTAAAGTGATGTTTTTTTGTTGTCTTTATTAACCAAAAAGAATGTTTTTCTTATTTCATTTAATCTACTTTGTGGGTTATCATTGGATATCCTTTGCTAATTTTTTTTTCTTCTTTTTTACTCTTTGCCAATTTTTTTTTTTTTTTTTTTTTTTTTTTTTTACGTTTTCGGCCCAGTCAACCCATTAAGGTCATGTTGAGCCTGTCAGTTTTCCTAACTACACTTTTACTGGGCAGGCTTAGTCCTCTAAAGCAGTACACCAGTACTTGTAAACATTCTTTCATCAGCTTATCTAGAGCTAAGAAATTTACAAATATTTTAGCAAAAAATCAGAAAAGCGTCATTTTAACCTACATGAACAGTGATGATCCCAATCAGGTGCAGTCTGATCAGGTCTGTGATTTTCCACTTACTGATTTTTGGGATACAGACATTAACAAACAGAAGACCTGACTAGACAGCAGTGATGTACATTGAGCTGGGCCTAGACTGCTATTTCTATACAACATTTTTCCCTTTTCTCATGCTATATGTAAACTGAATATGATGTCAGCAGGATTGCAGATTACAGTGAAACCTGTGTAAGACAGCCACCTTTGAGACTGACTTTAGTGGTTGATGTGGAAAGGTGGCTGTCTTATAAAGGTACATGTCATGTAATTTTGCTAGCAAAATTACATGACATGTACCTTTATAAGACAGCCATCTTTTCACATCACCCGTTCCTGTTTAAATTCTGTCTCAGAGGTGGCTCTCTTACACAGGTTTCACTGTACATGTAGATGTTGTTCTGTTTATGTTTTTTACAGAACTACAACATTTACCCTACTGTCCTTTTGACATCACTAGTATTTAATGATCAAAGTTTTAACTATACGTTAACTAACGACATCGTTAGTTTTGAGCAACTGGGACCAGAATAATATATCAGAAACTTGTAAAACATTTAGCTCCTAAATATCTGCTCTTATAGTAGGTTATGTCACTACATCAAATTAAAATAAAAACACATCAATATTTTACACAATAAACCCAAACTTAACTCATCAAGGCCTGATATTACTGAGAAACTACATAAAATATTTAGTGATTCACTACTATAGGGTATCTACAGTAAAACCTGTGTAAGACAGCCACCTTTGAAATTGACCTTAGTGGTTGATGTGAAAAGGTGGTTGTCTTATAAAGGTACATGTCATGTAATTTTGCTAGCAAAATTACATGACATGTACCTTTATAAGACAGACCATTTTTTCCACATCAACTGCTGTTTAAATGCAGTCTCGAAGGTGGCTGTCTTACACAGGTTTTACTGTATATAATAATACTGGATGATACTTTATAATTTACCCCAAGTATCTGGACAGACAGACCTGAGCAAACAGTACAGACCAGGATTAGATGCCGCAGAATGTGATCTCTCATCAGCATCTACATCATGTACCGTTTATCCATCAGTATTTAGACAAAACAGCTTTTGATTGAGTTGGGGTATAATGACACATCAACCCTTGTGGGTCATTTTGTGTCGTCTCCCAGAAAAAGGGAGAAAAGAGACAGAATAGATAGCAGAGGAGAAGGAAGAGAGGGACAGGGAAGAAAGAGGAACAGGAATGAAAGTGAAGAAACAGAAGAAATAAAAACATTCCCCCTCTACCCTTACCTGCTACAAGGGTAGCAGGTCTTGCCCAACTGTAAGCCAATATCAGTTGGACGCCCCAGTGATGTAAGCTACATGACACCTTCGCACCACCAGACCACCCCAAGACACAACAGCGAGCAGTAAAATGGACTTGTTTAAATTTTATGACATATGAGACAGCACATGACAAAAACCTTGTGCGACCACCAAAGTCTCATATCTGACTGCGCATCCATGCAGTCTGATCAGTCTTTGCTGACCACATGCACCTTCTACAGCCCCCATGCTATCCAAAGAGGGATAATTTGATTTGATTGTGTTGGGGTTTAAGGACATGTCAACCCTTGTGGGTCATTTTGTGTCATCTCCCAGAGAAAGGGAGAAGAGAGATAGAAGAGATAGTAGAGGAGATGATAGTAGGAGAAAGGAAAATGAATGACAATGAAGAAACAGAACAAATAACATTCCCCCTCTATCCTTACAAAGGGGGATAAATGAGAACCGTTGCCATACTGGGTGGATGCACAGGCTGATCTGAGTTTTTGCTGGTCATATAGGTCTTATTGTAGGTTTTGTCATATGCTCTATCATATATTTTTTAAGAAGTTATGGTCTGAATAGTTAGGGTAAACGCAATATACTTACTGATAGTACTCATGAACGTTGATTTGGCACCTTGTGAACGAGACATTGCTGGGGGCTGAGACACCAGGGGCTGAGCTGGGGCTCGAGCTACAGTACCTAAAAAAAAACCATATAATTATTTGAGCCCAACTAACCTTTACTTTGCTGCAGCTTAATATTACATGACAACGTTTTACGGGTGTGAGGCAACTTGAGATCATGGCTTTCTGATATGTACATCTAATGAAGACTCTACCGGCACATTTGTCCAGTCTGATTATTCCTTGCTTGGTGCTCTTTGGTGCCTTATGTGTAAGCATCATCCCAGCAAAGAACAAAATTAAAGCTCAAAGGAAATGAGCAAAGACAAACAAGACCTATTATCTGACAGGACAGCTTGTCCCAGAGAGTGGGGTGGGGCACCTTAAAAAAACTGCAAACAAACTGCAGGTCCTTACCACCACCATATCACCTTGAACCAATCTCTACCAACATGTAAAATACTGTATTTGACCTAATTACTGCACTGTGTGCTTATTTTTAAAAAAAAAAAAAAAAAAAAAAACACTGGGAAAACTTGTGGTAAAATTTTGTGTGTATTGAGGTTTTACAGCCCAGTCAACCCATTGGGGTCATGTCAAGAGCGGTCTGTTTACCTACCGGGTAACCACACTTTTACTGGATAGTCTTAGTCCTCTAAGTGGTTAGCCAGTATTGTGCACATTCTTTTGCCAGAAACTATGTACCTACCTGTACTAAGGGTACACTTTAAAGAAAAAGATCAGCAAAGGATTTATCAAATAATGCTTATGTGATGTCTTTTGTGTGTGTTTTTTTCTGATCTTCTACAAATTGCATTGTCAAAATGATGCAATTCAAAACAGTACCCACAACATATGCCTTTATAAAAAAGTAGACAAAAAGTATGTTGGCTGTAATCCGAAGACTATGGAAGAGCTAGACTGAGCACTTTAGGGGTATGTGCAGTAACTAGGTCAAATAAGGTACAAACAAAATACAGTGCAACCTCTCTACAACAGCTGGCTGCTATAAGGAGGAGGCTGTTGTAGTGAGAGTCAAGAGATAGTAAAACTTCACTTTGGAAAATCAAAAAGGTTTCTGTTACAGGAAGGTGGCTGTTGATGAGAGATGACTGTTAGTGGAGGTTCACTGAACACCCAGTGGTTTGGAAATGATAATACCCCGCCATTATTGTGTGGTGGTGAGATAACTCCTGTGATGGGCAGATAAACTGATGTAATTTGCCCACTTGCAATCCCAAACCAGATCTCCACAATATCAATGCATATACCAAGTTTGGTAAAAACCCATTGATATTTACTTGTTATTATCCGGAAATGAAAATATGGTATGTGGCGGGCAGATAACTCTGTCAAAAATTGATGAAATTTGTCCATTTGCAATCCAACACTAGATGTCCACAATATCAATGCACATACCAAGTTTGGTGAATATCCATTAATATTTACTCAAATTTCATATAGAAATGAGAATATGGATGTGTGGCAGGCAGATTACTCTGTCAAAAATTGAAGAAATTTCTCTACTATTGATTAGCAATCTGGAACCAGATCTCTACAATATCAATGCACATACCAAGTTTGATGAAAATGCATTGATATTTCCTCAAGTTATCGTCCAGAAACAAAAATATGGACGTGTTGCCAGCAGATTACTCCGTCAAAAATTGACAAAATTTGCCCATTAGCAATCCCGAATCAGATCTCAATATATATAAATGCACATACCAAGTTTGGTCACAATCCATTGATGTTTACTGAATGTGAACGTGAATTCTGAAACCATAATGCCCTGCCACTATTGTGTGACGAGGTATAAAAATTTAAAAAGTTAAAATTTTTGTACATTTGTGGTCACTAATCCTAATGCAATGGGATAGGGTACTAACTCTTCCTATACTTTCATACAGGGGAACTAATGAGTACATTTATAGTGTTTCTCAGAACATCTGGTGATATACACATTAGAACACATTTAGTCAGTTTCAAACTGAAAACCCTTAAAGTGCTCAGCAAAATTGTAGCAGACGACATTCTAACTGTTTTTATTATTTTTCGGAAAAAAAAAGCTTGGTATTTCATGTGAATCATTTGCCAGACAGACAATTCACACTAAATGTCAAGCTTTATTTTCTTCGTAAAATACAAAAAAAAAAAAAAAAAGAAAGAAAATGTATGGTGCAGCTGTGTTTTGTGCTTTAAGGGTTAAATATTAAGTCCTATATGTACCTGTTTCCATTGGTTCATCATCACTGTCAGAGGAATCCTGGTCACTATCTGAATCACTGTCACTGATCTGACCAATCAGGGAATGATCTGCAAGAAAGAAGGGCCAGATATAAGAAGGATAATTCCATGGGCCACTACTCTCACCAGAGTTCAAGTGGGGGAGTAACTCCACTTCTGTTGGCTTAACCTTTTTGCACTCAGAACCCTGTGACCCATATCGCAAGAAAAAAACTTTGATTTCCCCATTCCAATGAAGATTTATATGCAATTTGGTTTCAATCAGCCCAGCTCTTTTACAGATTTTAAAACTACTGAATCTGAGTGACCTAGGACTAAGGTCAGTAAATGATCTTGACCTTTGGTATTTAAATCAACTTTGATGTCATAAGCTACAACAGCTTCAGAAAAATCCACTGTTTTGTCTTTTTCCCATACAAATGTCTAAGTGACCCAATTTGACCTTGACTTAAAAAAGGTCAAGAACAAGAAAGGGTCATCTTTGGACATACTTGACAGGACCTGAGTCCCTAATGCTGCATACCAAGTTTGAAGATCATCAGCCGTTCAGTCCTGAGAAGAAGATTTTGAACGTTTTTTACCACATATGGGCATGGCTGCCATCTTGGTAATGTGACTCAGATCCCACACACAAACTTTCATTTGGCTCCACGTGTACTTTGGTTTCAATCAGCTCAGCAGTTTTAGAGGTGAAGAAGTTAAAAATACTGAATGAGGCATCCAGATCAAAATTGTCAGTAAATGACCTTGACCTTTGGTATTTATAAGAGTTCATTTACCTGACAGCATATATCGACATTTATATCACTGGCTATAATTGAATCAGAAAAATCCAATGTTTGCCTTTTTCCCATACAAAAGCCTAAGTGACCAAATTTGACTTTGCCATAAAATCGGTCATGGACTCATGATCAATCAAGGGTCATCATTTAAACATACTTGATAGGGACTGAGCCACCAATGCTGCATACTAAGTTTCAAGGTCATCAGCCTTTCTGTTTCTAAGATGATTTTCAAAGGTTTTTACCATATTCGGACGTGGCATGGTGGCCATCTTCGGCATGTGACAGACCTTAGGAACAAATTTTGTTCCCCAATCCCAGGGAGTCTCACATGTAATTTGGTTTCAATCAGCCTAGTGATTTCAGAGGAGATGTCATTTGAAAATGATGATGATGATGACACAGATGTCAGTGATGGAGGCCAGACCACTGTCTATCCTATAAGCTCTCTGAGAGTCTTTAGCTCTGGTGGGTTAAAAACATACATTGTGGATACACGTTATAATTGCCTAGGATTTACATAAGGAAAACATGCATATATAATTTTGAGCCCCCTTAAACCCCAACTTTTATATAGTAAAACTGGGGTTTACAGGGGTATGCATTATTTTCTTTATTTCTGCTCAAAAACATAGATTGTGAGGACTTGTTACAACCACTTCACTGAGGCAGTTTTAACGAGTACCTACAATCTACGTTTTAAGCAGAAATATGAAAAATATTAAAATTTTTATCTGAAAATTTACATTCTTTGGTAGTAAAATTTTCAGTATATTTGAATAGGCCTGTTTTGTAATGACCTACATTTATTATGAGGACGAGAAACTAGACTTGGTAGATTTTCTGTCATTTCTGTCAAGGGAGACAATTTTGGTGGCTTCATGTTTGTTTCACTGATAACTTCCTGCTTGCTTTACTGCAAACCAAGGCCCTTCTGAGAACAGGTCTACTCTCAAGGGAAAGAATCCTTTCCTTTTAAAGTAACATATTCAGAAGGGAGACAAAACAATTTTTACAGAGTTGCCCCCCTTGAAAGTGTTTCACTCCACCTTGATATTCAAACACTGCAACTTCCAACATTACTTAAGTCATTTTAACCCTTGTCATACTGAATATATTAAGATCCCACGCCCACTTCTTATTTTCAGCCAATCAGATTGCTAGATCTGTATTGTTGCTATAAATTTACATACCAAATGGCAAACAATGTAGATCCAGATCAGTTGGCTTCTTAAGAAGCCAACTGATCTGGATCTGCACTGTTTGCCAAGGCAGGGTATATCCTGGTTCAGCAGGACAAGGGTGAAGATGATGGAAAGATGATAATGGAAGGCTCTGTGAAATTTCTTGTGAAATGAAATGTCACAGAGTCATGGGTTGAATTCTGCCTCCAGTGGAATTCAAAGCCAGGACCTTTTTATCCAAAATTGGAAGCTCTGACCACTTGACCATCTGGACTCATTACTTGCTGCTAAGGCATGTCAGTCTATATATTTAAAAAAAAAAAAAAAAAAAAGAAAAAACAGTACAGTACAGAACAACACAGCTCTGTTCAACCAAAAAGCATTGATATTTTTTTTATTTATCCCACTAAAATACACAGTTGAATAACTTGAACAACGATGGCTCGTTTACCATGGCTAACTTGAACTTGTTTTTTGGTCCTTATGAAATTCCTCCGACAGCTCAAGAAAACAAACATTTAGCGATTATTTTAGTATTTTATCATGAAATTGTATGCTGTGTGTACTCATTAGAACTGCATCAGTGAGACAATTCTAATGAGTACACCCAGCATACAATTATTGTGCAGAAAATCTACAAAATCCCTAAATTATCATTATTTGCTTCCTGAGCTGGTGATTCGATTGACCCTCAGTGGACCTAACTACCCATATCTCAAACAAATCTCAGTGGTCCCAAAGACATTCAAGCCATTAAAGTTCTACAGTATGTTGTTGGCACTCATTAGAAAGACCTCAGTGAGGTACTTCTAATGAATACCCATGACATACTGTATTCGACTTAATTACCACACTGTGCACTTAGGTTTTCAAAATTATCTGGAAAAACTTGTAGTAAAATATACATCTAATACGGATATACTTTGAAGAAAGATCAGCAGAGGACAAGGAGCATAGTTAATGCTGCTTTTGCGATATAATTTTCCAATTTCCTTTATAATACCATATGTTGTGGGTACTCGACTGAATTGCCTCGACTTGTCGAGGCAATTCAAATGAGTTCCCACAACATATCTTTTTATAAAGAAAGGGATAAAAGCTGTAATCTAAAAACTACTGAATTGCTTGACTGTGTGCTTATAGGAGCATGTGTGGTAATTAGGTCAAATATGGTATTTTTTAGTGGAGAAATAAGAAAAAAATGTTTGCCAGATACCCCCTCTTAGCAAAAGCTTTGGAACAATATTCCAATAGTGGGTCTTTTGTATATAAATACCATTTTCAACTTTAGTCATGACTAATGGAGATTCTCTGTGGCTCGGTGAGCTGGTTGGAGTAGGCTTCATCTTTCCTGGAGATGTCTTTGGCTTAGTATTTTCAACTGGGGTTACTGGCCGTGGACCACTCTGGATTTTACTTGAACCGTCTATTCTGGAAAAATAAATATAAAACAAAACTGTAAACTCAATCAAGCAATTTTTTTCAAGTAACTACATAGCTACAGATAAGATTTTCTTTTCAACCAGGAAGTATTGATATTTTTTTTATTTCTTTACAAAAATCTAAGTTGTGACGCGCTTCTAATGAGTACCCACAACATAGGTTTTTGTGAAGAAATACATGTAAGCAAAATATTTATCTAGATATCGTTCTTATCTGAGCTATGAGGAAGTGAATGTTCCCAGCCTGCCAAATACTAGGCAGTGTAGCTCTATTTTCTATCATGCATAGAAGGTGAAACTCAAATCCAAGATACCACATATTTGGATCAGAGCTTTTGCTAAGATATTGTTTTAAACAATGAAGCATTCATTTTTTTTTTATTTTTCTCTTCTAAATGCCTGTTTTGGGTAGTCATTAGAAGGGTCACAATTAATGTTCTTTTTTGAGGAGTATCCACAACACAGTCACACGAATCACCGAAATACCGGAATACTACCGAAATACCGGAATACCCGTGAAAAATATAGGTATACCTGTGAAAGATACCTATTAAAGACACCAATATTGGCTTTAATTAATTAATTAAGTAATATTATGTCAACCTAATGGAAAAGGGAATATATTTTAAGCTCAAATAATTTGCAAATTCTCATTAAAGTGTTTTTTTTGTTTGTTTTTTTTATTATTATTATTTGAAAACATTATTGATAGTCCGCTAAATCAGAGCCGGAATACGACCGGAATACCGTGAAAAACGTGAATTTCCTAAACTTCAAACGAAAAGTCCCTACGACTTTTTGTATAAAACATTTATCAATTCAGGGAATAAATTAATCTGATTGAAATGTAAATGCCGTCTGCTGAATATGCTAAGCGCTTCAAGGGTTAAAGTATGGCTACATTTCATTTGACAAGGGAGACAAACGGACACGCTTGAATGTATCTACACTACTCGAATCGAGGCCTGGACGGTTGATGATTGGACCAGGGATACGACTGTCCATTTAAATCACCGTGACTTGGTGTCTTATGTCTCTTTCAACAACAACGACAAAAAAAAAAAAAAAAAAAAAAAAAAAAAAATCAATTTGAGATAATAGAACGCGGCGTCTGGTCAGGTATTCACTGTTTGCAAAATCAGTTCAGCCATTTTTTTTAGGAATAACCAAATCTCATAGCTGGATGTACCTAAAATGGACCAGCCAGAATCTGACAAGTTTTGCAAACTCTCACTCTCTCTCTCTCTCTCTCTCTCTCTCTCTCGTTTTACCCTCATATAAATATAGCACGTCTCCTTTCGAGCTATAAGTTGTTTGCACTGACTTTATTGGAAAAATGATATCGCACCGGCAGGAATCGAACGCAATTCGATCCCCACTTATCATGAAACATATTTGCTACGGTCAATCGCTTCTCCACTGCTTCAGGATTGGCAGTTACAAGTTTCTTGAGTTACCTCCCTTAAAAGAGTAAAAACCCTGCAGTGTGAGGATGTTACCCCGCATTTACCAGAGTACAAATGAATATTTTTTATGTTATTCTCTTACAATATATACACTAATAACATTATCTTTATTGGCTTATAGAGCAATCTTCAAAACTTTCGTTTCCATGTAATGTGTTCTGTTTTTGTGTCTTCAACATTCGATATACAAAACCAAGACCGTAATTTATTTAACGAGAAAAATAGACGCATGTATAAAACTAGCATCGGCAGGAAAGCATCTTCAAAATGCTATTTGGCCATATTGTCATATGCTGTCGCGGACATTCTAGGCAGAGTCTTCCTGGGTGGAAACCAATACTAAGATACGCGGATAAAGTGTCTTGCTCAAAGACACAAAACTTGGTGCTCGCGGGTATCGAATTACCACTATCTGGGCTAATTCAGCAGACGACAAAAAAAAAAAAAAAAAAAATAAGGAAAAAAAATCGTTATTTCTTTTATTACCAAGAAAACAGGATTTGACATTTAATACACTGGAGACAATTTGCATGAAATGCAAATCCTGTTTTCTTGGAAGAAAGGAAAAATATTTCAAAATGTCGTCTGTTGAAAACTTTACCCAGAATGTTAAGCGTTATGGTCTGCACAAACAAATCGCGCATGGGTCTGTGCATGGCAAAACCGACAATAAAACTTGTACGAAGAGACGAATCAGCCTGCACACTCTGAGCCTGCACATCAGTAGTCTGATCAGAGCCTTCGCTAATCGTATGTACCTCCTACAATCTATGGGTTTAACAAAACGTCTTGTGCGACGAGCGAAAACTCGGGTCAATCTGCGCAACTGCATATTCTGATCAGAGCATTCGCTGATCGTATTTAATTTCGATAGCCGGGCTGTCCAAACCGGGATAACCAGTGTGACATTCTGATCAGACCCTTCGCTGATCGTACAGTATACACCTTCTTCGGACTCCGGGCTATCCAAGAAGCTTGCTTTATATAGTGGGTCGATGCACAGACTGACCTGAGTCTTTGCTGGTCGTACGTACATTGTACTATAGTATGTTTTGTCGTCCGGTTCATCAAGCCTTTCATATGGGACTTTAAACCAAGGTCCACATTTCTCTATGACCTAGCTGTTACTGGGACGTAAAAACTCACTCATTTGAATTGTCATTAGCCTCTATTGCCCTTGTGTGCGTAAAGTGTGTTTTTGTGTGACAGACATCCTTTACACATGGGCTGTCTTATTGATTCAATGCCTCTTTGATAGCAGAAGCGCCCCTTTAAGTAAATTTATATTGACACGTGCGGTTGCTGCACGCGAGTGAGACTTTCCCGGTCTTTTACTATAGCAGGGCCTGACAAATCCATTGCCCGGCCGCCCGGGACAAGTCCTAAATCCCGCCGGGCAAGTCTGTTCCGTCTTTACGACGCCCGGTCGGGCAAGTGTCAAAAAATCGCCAAGACAGTTAAAAGTGCGAGTATTTACGGTAAAAAAATCTGATCAAAAGATGTCAATAAATATTGATAATTAATTGCCCAGCTGTCGGCTTCTGTGTAGTATGAACCAAGTAAGGTCGGCAATTATTGGTTTTTGATATTCTCGTATTTCATTGGCTATGCGACTGGGCATACACCAATGAAATAAGTCGTTGCTTACGACGTGTTTGGCTATGAAAACGAAAGTACAAAATGACACAATATAAAAACACAGGTAAGAAATTGAGTTTTTGTTTGGAAAAAAAAAAAGAAAAAAAAAAGCGTGTTACCGTTACGATCTCGCCTGTTTGCAAAACCTTTGTTATTTCCCTCTCGAAATCTGGATTTACTTAGTGTTCATCAAATAATAATGAATTTGTAAGACTAAAAATACTGTGTGTCAAAGTCATTTATGAAAAATTTATTCTCTGTTGATATTACTGATAACGTGTTAGGATGAAAAACAAAATATGAACACTGATGGCTTACACAACTGACTAGTGCTTGATGACTTATGTGCTCCTTAAACCAGAAAGACTTGATGAGCACTGATATACAATACCACACAGAATAATATTCAGTTCTTTCCAATTTCTTGGAGGTTGTTCTCTGTTCTTGGGATAAATGAATACACCATTTTCAAAATGGCTTCTTTGATAAAAAATGAAGTCTTTTATAGTATGAATTGTCCTATAGTTTGTAGGCAGTTCTTCAATCAAGTTAATTTCCTTGCAGGTGTATACATTTACCTTAAGAATTTTTTTTTTTTTTTTTTTTTTTTTACAAACACATGAGTATTTATTCAAGGCTTCAAGTAAATACAAATAAAATTCTTTTTCAATATGCTCTCTTTTCATCCCTTTGGTATTTTCTGATGTGAAATTATGATACTTTTCTTATTTCCATTGCAAACTTAGATTGTGGGGTCTGAAACTACCTCACTGAGTGCCCATTATCTATGTTTTTGAGCCACTAGGAGTAAACTTATGTACGCCATTTAAAACCTCACTTTTCTGTATATTAACTGGGATTTACAAGAGTATTGCTTTCATAGACTTGTTAACGCAATGTTAAAAGTGGGACTTCTATTTCTGTTTGCAAATCTTGGGCATATAGGAATTTGAGCCGCACAAATCCTGGGCAAGTAGGAATTTGAGCTGGGCAAGTGAAAAAAAAATTTACTTGCCCAGTGGGCAAGTGGATTTTTTTTTGATTTGTCAGGCCCTGCTATAGTACGTCATTTATATTGAGCGCGTGCGGTTGTTGCATGGGAAAAGGCAGTTACAGGAATACCAAATATAAATACGTATCTCGTCGATTGGGGCAGATATTTGATTCTCTTTGTGGTTTTTGTGATTTTCATGTGTTTGTTTTGTTTTCTACGGCATATTAAGTAAAAATGACCATGCCGGGCCCACTTATGTGGCCGGAGTAGACTAAGCCAAAGAATCCGATACTTTTTCATATGGAGCTTTGTTGAGGCCCATGTTACGTGCTCGAACAGAGAATGGGGCTACCGGGGTTATCTTTGGACCTTGGGAGTACCCAAATATATTCAGGGAACAAGGCAGCATTGGTTAATATTTTAAGAAAACAAGGGAATCTAATTTAGGTGGATCGGAATGCGGAAATTTGGAAAACACTTTTCGGATAATAAGACCTTTGCTACCAGCGACTCAGATCAACTTGCGCATCCGCATGAGCGTGGATGATATAACCTTCGCACAGACTGTACTATATGGTAAAAAAATAAATATATAAATAAATAAATATATTTATTAAAGATATATCTAAATAAATTTATTTCTTAAATAAATAAATAAAAAAAAAAAGACAGGTATTTAGTCAAATTACGCCGAGGAATTTCGCATAACTTCGCAGAAATATTGTCTCCGGGTACAATATTACGATTCCGAGTAACTTCGCACAACTTTGCATAACGCATACTTTGCGCGGACTTGCGAGTGTTGTCCGCTGAATATTACGTTTACTCGGTTTGATTCCCAGTGTTTTTGGGAAGTCCGCAAAACGCCGATATTCGGGGTATACAGATTTTCTTCTTTTGGGGGGTTCTTTTACCTGAGTGTATGTACTTTTCGTTTGAAGTGTAGGTAATTCACGTTTTTCACGGGTATTCCGGTCGTATCCCGGCTCTGATTAAGCCGACTATCAACAATGTTTTCAAATAAAAAAAAAAAAAAAAAAAAAAAACACTTCAAAGACAATTTGCAAATTATTTGTGGTTAAAGTATTATCCCTTTTCCTTTAGGTTGACATAATATTACTTAATTAATTAATTAAAGCCAATATTGGTGTCTTTAATAGGTATCTTTCACAGGTATACCTGTATTTTTCACGGGTATTCCGGTATTTCGGTAGTATTCCGGTATTTCGGTGATTCGTGCGACCCTCCACAACATATATGTTTGAAGAAAAACATGTATGGTAAATGTCCTAAAATTTCATACAACAAAGTTTCTTATAAAAAGGAATATGCAAACAATGCAGACCTAGATCAGACTGCTCCAGGAGCAGTCTGATAAGGGTCTACACTGTTTGCCATTCCTCCAAGTATTGTAAGAAAGAATTGCATAAAAAGCAAAAGTTAGGCAAAAAAAGTATGGAATAAAGTGTTTGAAAATCAAAACTTTAGGACATTTATCGTACATAAATACTCCTCCTATCTAGAGCTCTACTGGATACCAAAATACAGCTGTGACTTTTTTTTTTTATATAAAAATGTAGGTCATAACTTTTCTATGGTCTTGCAAGGTATCTCGGAGTGACATAATAAAGTAAACCTTTAAAGCTCCATACAAACTTCTATTTTTTGTTTTATTTTTATTATTTTTCTGAGAATTTTTTCTGAGAAAAAAGTCTTGACATGTCATGTGAATCATCTGTATCTCTAGTGCTGTGAGCTACCGTATTCTATCTAATCACCTCACATATCCCTATAAGCGTACTCCGTACAGTCAAGCATTCTCTAGTTTCAGATTACAGCCATGTATTTTTATGTGTTTCTTAGTATATAAAAGCATATGCTGTGGGAATTGATTTGATTGCCCGGACAAGTCAAGGCAACTCAAATGGATACCCACAACATATGCTTTTGTAAAGAAAATCAGAAAACAATATAACATAAGCATCATCAAATAATCCTATTATGAAGTCCACTGATACTCTTTTCTAAAGTGTGTCCCTATTAGGTGGATATTTTACAAGTAGAAGACAATTTGCATGAAATGTCAAAGCCTACTTTCTTGGAAAAATAAGCAATAAATTTCAAAATGTCATCTACTGAAAATTTACTCCAGGGCCCAGTTGTTCAAAGTGTCGTTAGCTTAACGAGCTTGTTAATGGTCAAAATATTAACTATTCTAGTAAATACAATATCTAATTCACAGGTATTTTAGCTGAAAAAATGTGAGTAGCTTTTGCATTTTTCAGCAAAACTATTAGCGTATATGCCATATTTAATGAATAAAGTTTTAACGATACGTTAACTACATGTAACAACATTGTTAGTTTTGAACAACTGGGTCCGCCATGTTAAGCATAAAATTTGGTTTCAACTGCTCAAGCTGTGCCCATATAGGCAGAAAATGTCTTTTTTTACCTCGTCTTCTTGACAGTGACGTTGTTTGAAAGACGCTCCAGAGTAAAGGTTCCCGTTTCATGGTCTATTATAAGAACACATTCTTTTGATACTGGTTTCTTGTTACCTTTGTAGACTGTGTGGGTTTTCCAAGAACCCTAAAATATAAAGTATAAAACAAAATTGTAAAGGTCTCCATAACCATGTGGCTGTAGGGGCAGCACAGAAAACGTGTTAGGGAGGAGTATTTGATGAAAATTCTGGGATAATTTTTTCTAGATCTCCATAAAAACATACATTGTTGGGTACTCATTACAAGTGCAATTTCTCAATAAAAACATATATAGAGGATATTTACTCTTTTGCTGAGAATACCATAAATATTTTCATCGAGTGTAATGAAAACAACAGTATTTTCACAAGTGCAAAGCACAAGTGAAAATTTGAATGTTTTCATTACACGAGATGAAAATTTTTTTATATTCACTGAACAAGAGTAAATGTTCTTTTTATTTTATTGTTAACATGCCAATGCACACTTCTGACGTCATAACTACGTCGCCAAACAAAACATGAACATCATGGCGACAACTTTCAGTGCTTTTAAACATGTGAAGAGCTGGAGAGACAAAAACAAAAAGTTTTGGCAAATTAAAATAATCTTGTTACCAAAATGTTCCTTACATTCTAACTAAGAAAATACATCCCAACACTTTATAGTTTTGTTCAGAAACAGAGAAGTTAGACAAGTTAAAATAAAACTGCAAGCCATGCACCATGCCCCGCCACAGCGACATATTCCCTATGCACTTCTGTAGTATAAGGGTTGAAAACAATCTAAGTTAAACATGAAGAGAAGCAATAAACAGTTATTTCATAACTCTTAAAAAAAAAAAAAAAAAAAAACAAAAAAAAAAAAAAAAAACACAGAAAAGTCTAAGTTAAAAAAGGAATAAAAAGTGATAAAAAATAATTTCAAGATTCGGACAAAAACAATATGCATATCTTCAGACTATCCTAAAAACATGTGTAAAGTTTCAAAAGGATTGGCCTGAAAATGTAGGAGGAGTTGCGTGTACAAGGTATACTTCCTATACGTTTCTGTAGTATTAGGGCTCGAAAAAAGTCTAAGTTAAAAATGCAAAAAAAGTAATAAAAAGTAATTTCAGGATTCTGAAAAAAACAATATGCATATCTTCAGACCATCCTAAAAGCGCCTGTAAAGTTTGAAAAGGATTGGCCTAAAACTGTGGGAGGAGTTGCGGGCAGAAGGTACATACTCCCTATACATTTCTGTAGTATTAGGGCTCGAAAAAAGTCTAAGTTAAAAATGCAAAAATTATAATAAAAATAATTTCAGGATTCTGAAAAAACAATATGCATATCTTCAGACCATCCTAAAAGCGCCTGTAAAGTTTGAAAAGGATTGGCCTAAAACTGTAGGAGGAGTTGCGGGCAGAAGGTACATACACCCTATACATTTCTGTAGTATTAGGGCCCGAAAAAAGTCTAAGTTAAAAATGCAAAAAAAATGTGATAAAAAATAATTTCAGGATTCTGAAAAAACAATATGCATATCTTCAGACCATCCTAAAAGCGCCTGTAAAGTTTGAAAAGGATTGGCCTAAAACTGTAGGAGGAGTTGAGGGCAGAAGAATAGTGCGGGCGCTGACGGACGGACTGACGGACACTCAAAATTTCAGAGGGTATAACATAATACCCCGCCACTTTTTTGGTGGCGAGGCATAAAAAAAAAATGAAGTGGGATCTGCATCTGTTTGACAAACAATGAAGACAACCGAAGTAATCCAAAAGGAGTAGTGAAAATAACATTGACTTGTTATTTTTCACTAGTGACAATATCATATTCTTTCACATGTGAAAATATCATTTTTATTCATTTCGAATATACATTGATTTCACCACTTGCAATAAAATAATGGGTACACATTAGAAGCACTTCAAAGAATTATAAAATAAAATTTAAAAAACAACAACAGATAATTACTGTGACTAAGTACAGTTTTATTAGGGTCTATGCAGAGTATGTTATTTGCTCATAGAATTTCTGAGGTCCATACTTAACATCTATGTTAACAAGTTGTGTAGATACTGATTAGGCTTTAGGTGGTGTATTCAGGGTTTTCCCTGACTAGCATTTTGGCAGTTTTTACCCTCAAAATTTTGTTCTGACCCCTCAAAATTCAGGGGCAAGGGTCTGAATATTTGCATATATGATCAATCCAAAATAAATTTTATTCATTTGTGGCTTTGTATTTTCATCTATGTATGTGTGATGTAAAGGGCAAGAATTATCAATACATGTATTTGGGCAATCATTAACCCTTTAGCACTGTCCTCTGATAAATGCCTACATGTACCTCAACATGTGGAACACTCAGTGTGACATGATGTCCCTCTCCAACTTCAACCTGAGCTTCCTTGCTTGTGTCCACTGATGCTGGCTTGAAATCATCTGAAACACATAGAAAATACTAAAAAATATTAAAAATGTAAACAAAGAGACGCAAGGTACTAAGGCTGCACCAGCTGCCAGATGATTCCAACTAATCCTAAGATATACTAACCAAACATAAAACTTTGCATGAAGACTTTTATAAACATGTATAAGCAATGCCAAAATTAAAACTTTGACAAATGTAAAGGAAAATTTTCAGAGGTCAGACGCACAGCTGTGTATATTTCTTAGTACAGGCTTTACGACCCAGTCAACCCATTAAGGTCAGGTTGAGCTGGTCAGTTTACCTAATCATACTTTTTCTGGGCAGGCTTAGTCTATTAAAGTCAAGTTGACCCAGTCAGTTTACCTAATCAAACTTTTCCTGGGCAGGCTTAGCCCATTAAGGTCAGGTTGAGTCAATCAGTGTACCTAATCACACTTTTCCTGGGCAGGCTTAGTCCTCTGAATGGTTAAGCAGTACTTGTGCGCATTGTTTCACCAGAATATGACTACTGCCTCTCTTGAATCAGTAGAATGAAGAAAATGATCATAGAAAATATTTCATGATCAATCTCCATGAAGGACATCTGAATGTTATAGACATCACTTACTGTTCTTCAGGCCATACTAAGTGCCATATTGTACTACATGTGCTTATATTATTTAGTACCTTAGTACCTAATAACTTAATTGATTAGTTAATTGATCAAATGATTTATTAGTTGATTAATTGACTGATTAATGTTGGATTTAATATATATACATATACCAACATTTCTTTGCTTGTATAGTTTAATGATGAATAAGGACCTGGTGACAATGTTTTTGTGTAAGCTGAACTTAGATGCCAACAGATCCCTAAGCATTATTAAAGTATCTTTATAGAATTTAGTCCTTAAATGAATTTATTATTTTATCTAATAATGTTTTTTATGCATTTCTATAATAAGTTTTGTCAAATTTCTTAATGTACATGTCTTACTGTAAATGTTTGTTTGTATACTTCTTATGCTTCTTCTTCTCTGTGATATTGGACTCTTTATATGTAGATGTGTTTAGTACTCTGTATATTCTTATGTTTGCATGCTGTGATATATTTAAAACCCATTGTTGTTTTACACTATGTTTGTCAAAGTAAAAGCCCTACCAGGCATATGTTACATTGTTAAAACTTTTTGACTTTAAATAAAATTTCTATGTCTATGTCTAAGATAAAAGGCGTTGCAAATCGAGTAACCATAGTTTCACTATAATAATTAATGCTAATTTACAGGATTCATCATTAGATATCTATAAATCTGTAACTTCATCAAAAATATCCAGCAGCTTGAACTCTGCTTTCACTTTACTTGCATCTTGTTGACCTTCTCAGCGCGAGAACACCAGCTACCAACTACATGGTCACACGTTAGAAGTTATAGACAGCAGCAAGTATGTTGGTGTCACCATCAGTGAAGATCTGACTTGCAGAAAACATGTTGAGGACACCATAAACAAGGCCAAAAAGACCCTGGGTTTTGTCCGGCGAAACCTCAGCTAGTGTACATCCAGAGTGAAGTCAGTTGCCTATACCACTATGTTATGTCCAAGGCTTGAGTACTCTTTCTACAGTTTGGGATCCTCACCTAGCAAGTGACATCCATACCCTGGAACAAGTTCAACTAAGAGCAGCTAGACTAGTCCATCGGAATTACACCGAGTGAACCCCAGGATGTATCTCAAACATGGTCCAGAGCCTTGGATAGGAGTCCCTCCAGCTTGACAGACTATCCATGCTCTTCAAAATCCAGCATAAACTAGTAGACATCAACTCTGAATTTGTTCAGCCTGGTGACAACCGCACAAGAGGATCACAGCATCTTCGACAGCTGGAGGCCAACAAGGACGTCTACAGATACTCCTTCTATCCTCGAACAATCAGCGACTGGAACTCGAACAATCAGCGACTGGAACTAGCTTCCCACATCAGTCACAGACAGCCAGACTCAACAGGGATTCAGGGAAGTCGCCGCCTACCTGCCAACCACACTCCATTACCACTAGATCCACTGCAGCTGTACATAGGTTTAACTAGGGACGTGGAGAATTTAATCTGTTTTTATTGGGCGTCACAGTTTTTACACAGGGTAACCCAGAAAATTTATACCCTTACAACAGAAGAAAAGAGCAATGACTGAATACAAATTAAGGATTTTTTGTTTTTTGATCAAAAAGAAATAAGACTGTACATGGGGAGATTATAAAGAAAAGAAAAAAACCTGAAATGAACCCTTATTTTACATCAACCCAGTATGAGTCATAGCAGTTTGGTTTCCCAGATAATTATTCAGCGTACTTGTTCTAGTCCATTATCTGCAATGAAGCTGCTTCAATGCCTCTCAAAAAAGGACAATTGTGAAAGGTTTTTAGAAAAGTTTTTCACCAAAATATTGGTCACCATATTTCTGTGTGCTGTGATTTCTTGAATGTTGCCCATCGGATTTCTTACTGGTGGCAAAAAAAAAAAAACAAAAAAAAAACATGTTTTGAACCACTTGGAATTAATGTCCGGATTTAGTATACACACCGAGAGTTCATCGAAAAAAAAAGTCGAGGTGCCAGCCAACAATATAATCACCTCGACGTCGATTTTAAGGGACGACTACCCCACCCACTGGTCCAAGAAAGACTCACAGCGTATGGAATGAAAAGCGACCCGAGATTTGGGATCAAAACTGGCTCCAAGCTTCAATTCATGTATTTCATTGTCAACAGACAATGATTTGTCTGTCATATTTCACAAACTTCTCAATTCATTGCCAAAATGTCTGTTCCTAAAAACGTTGCGACAGCTGTTTCAACAAGCAACTATGGGTAATGGACAAGACCGAAAGTAACCGAATTAGATCTCGGTGGTCAGTAAACGCTTGTTAAGTATTCGAGTTGCTTCCCTTACACCAAATAGTGAGTTTGTATAATTCCTCCACTGTCGAGAGAACCTCACATTATGTATGTCACCCTATTAGAGTGACGACAACATCACCATATTTGGAATACATGTTGATTCCGTGCAAAATTCCAATGATCATATTTCTGAAATATGCAAAAAAAGCATCTGAACAGTTAACTGTGTTAAAACGTATTGGCATTTTTTTTTTAACCATCGAAAATTAACCAATTTAAAGTCTTTTATAGTGTCCTATTTTAATTATTGTCCTCTATCCTGGCAGTTTTGTAGCCAAGCTAGTGACCAAAAAAATGGGGAAAATACAAGAAAGAGCCTTAAGATTTATTGGCAATGATTTTATTATTTCCCGGAAACTCTTCTAGCATTAAACACTATAATAGTATTCCTCTTTATTTTGAGAGAATGAAGCTGATCGTCTCTGAGGTTTTTGAAATACCCCATAAAATATCACCGTCCTATACGCCAGGCCTTGTAAATGAAAAAGTTTCCTATTATAATTTCAGAAACAAGAAACAGGTAGAGATACCACAGGTCCAACATCCTATTCGAACTGCAACACGGATTCAGAGAGAAAAGGTCCGGCGAGACCCTGCTGATGATCAATGCTAATGGATGAAATTTCTAAAAAAAAAAAAAAAAAAAAAAAAAAAAAAAAGAAATATGCAGTCAGGGAAACAGACAGTCTGATACTTCAGAGACAGTCCCATCCGCCAAATATCTGGGCGTTACAATCTCAGATAATCTTTCTTGGTGTTCTCACATTGATTCTATCTCCAAGGAAATAAATGAAAACATCACGAAAACATGCCTATATAATTTTGACCCCCTTAAACCCCACTTTTATATAGTAAAACTGGGGTTTACAGGGGTATACATCATTTTTCTTATGTTTGCTCGAAAACAGATTGTGGGTACCCGTTAGAACCGCCTCGCCGAGGCGGTTCTAACGAGTACCCACAATCTTTGTTTTGAGCAGAAATATAAAAAATGTCGCGGTTTTTATCTGATTTTTTTAGTTTTTGGAGGTGAAATCTTCTATATATTTCAGTAGACGTGTTTTCGTAATGATTAGGATTCTTCAAAAGGAATATTAAGTTCCATAACAAGGACCTTAAGTCTACAGCCTACACAACATTAGTACGGCCACAGTTGAGGTACGCTTCAACAGTGTGGTCTCCCCACACAGCCAAAAACATTGCTAAACTTGAAGCAGTCCAGCGCAGGGCAGCGTGACTAAAGTGGCGCACACTGGAACAGCGCCGAATAGACAGCCGACTTGTCCTTATATATAAGATCACTTATGATCTCATAGCCATACCTTCAGTTTACTGCCTAGTTCGCAATACTAGGCGGTCTAAAGAAAGCCACCCACTAGCATATAGGCAAATTCCTACTCTCCGCGATCATTACAAGTACACCTACTTTTCCCGCACAACAGTGTACTTCCTGCTACTGTTGACCTTCAGTTTTCTCTGAGTTATAATGTTCAAAATTTTATTTTTTGTTTGTTTGAATTTAATATTTTTCTATTTGCTTTTTATCATTTATTTTTATTTTTATAACATGCAAACTGTATTGGTTTTCTTTCTATGTCTGCTCCCCATCCTTTCTCTCTGTCTGATGATGCTGTATCCTTTCGCTTTCGTTTGATGGATGAACTCTGGAGGACGCCTGTCCTTAACGCGCAGTTCTTGATTCATTGTGTTTCACAATCGCTATTGTTGTTGTTGTTGTTTTTTAGTGCCAAACATTGCCTTATTCAAGGTTGGCTTTTTCGTCCGGAGGTCTTCCTAATCTTTTATATTACAGCATTTTTTCATGCTCCTCGTGCTAAAGTACTAATATGATATGTGTGATAATTTTAAATAACAATTTGTGATATTTTGAAACTGTATTATACTCGTGTATGCTTCTCTGTGATATTTTTTAAACTGTATGATAGATACATGCATGCATGTCTGTGATTCTGCTGATCTACCATTGTTTGACATAGTATAAGTCCTACAGGGCTTATGTTGTGCCATGTTTCACATATGCGACTTGAAATAAATATTCTGTATCTGTATGTCAATAAAGTCCTTAATGTTTAGATTAGCATCCGCCATTGAAATTCAATAATGAAATCACTGTTAATACAGAATTAAATGGTACTAAGAAAACAGTCCGCTTACAATGCAGTGCCTAGCACAGTGTCCCCTGGCGACCGATTCTATCTGATACATGAAGTCGTCCCGTTGCGTTTCTCACAATGTAAGGTCCACTGACGTAGAGTCTAGAATGAGTGCAGCTAGCAGACTGGAATTATTGCAGATTTCATGCTGAATACCCACCCCCTCCCCTAAGTATTAAGACAGAATAACTCCAAAAAAGGCAAGAGAAAAGTCCAGGGAGTGCCACAAGCCACAGCCCTTTCCAGACATCAAGAGAAAGAGAAAACAAACAAAACTAAACACGCGCAAATCAAACAAACGTACGAAATGTACTAAGATTAGCTCTCTCTTCCCAAAGCGAGGTAATCGCAATGCTTAAAGGACTAAAACACATGCAAGAACAAAATAACACAAGGCAAGACTTAAAACCAATCGCCTCGTAGAATAAACCACAAAGCAACAAAGAGTAAGTAAGACTAACACCGGCACCAGCGCCTTAGAACGGTCAGTAGAATAAACTACCGGGTGGGGTGGGGTGGAGTGGGGTGGGCGTGGTTAAAGCATTTTTACAGCTGACCAACTTCACCCTTTGTCTCGATGCCACTCTTAATCACAACTAGTAAAACAGAAAGCAAAATGGGCAGCTGTTGAAGGTGACGAGAATGCTAGCATCACAACACAACTAGTAAAACAGAAAGCAAAGTGGACAGCTATTAAAGACGGTGACCACAATGCTAGCATCACAACACATATAGAAAAAATATGCGGGAACCAAAGAGCTACAAAGAGTAAAAACAACACCAGGACCACCGCCTTAGAACGGTCAGTAGAATAAACTACCGGGGTTGGGGGAGGGGGTTAAAGCACTTTTACAGCCGCCCAACTTCACCCTGGGTACCGATGCCACTCTTAATACAGAAACACATAAACATTCGGTTCACTTAAAGGCTCCCAACTCAGTCAATGCATCAAAGCGAAAACATAAAAATCAAATTAATCACTATGATAAACAAAGACGGGTACTCATGGCTAATTCTACTGTGTGCCAGAGTAGATGAAAACCAATAGCTGAACCACCAACCTTTCTGAAGCAATTAAGGGTCACGGGTATCTGTAAACCTTCGAAAACTAAGCAGAAAATGGTCCTGGCACCGAGCTTATGCTCAACTCAAATGAGCATGAAATTTCACTTGGCCATAAAAATAAAAAAATACCTACAATTAAAACTTGTTTCATGCTCCTCAGCTGAGCATGCTCAGTTGAGCTGAGTATGAAAGAAGTTTAAAAAATATGACGGTACTTTAAGTTATAAGCAAAACAAATTTCATGCTCATCACGAAAACATGCCTATATAATTTTGATCTCCTTAAACCCCATTTTTATATGGTAAAACTGGGGTTTGCAGGGGTAAACATTATTTTTCTTATTTCTGCTCAAAAACATAGATTGTGGGTACTCGTTAGAACCGCCAGGCCGAGGCGGTTCTAACGAGTACCCACAATCTATGTTTAGAGCAGAAATATGAAAAATATCAGAGTTTTTTTATCAGAAAATTTTCGGTTTTCGGAGGTGAAATTTTCTATATATTTCAATAGGCCTGTTTTCGTAATGTCAGCTGAGTTGAGCATAAAAAAAGTTTTATAACCTTGGCGCCTGGTCTTCTGGCTCCTCATTACACAAAATACAAGTTGGATTTACGTTATACTGTTTGAACTTGGCGCGATTTGACTGGAGTATATATGTGCCAGTCATAAGTTTTGCCTTAATACCTGCTTTCTTTATCGCCATAAGATTAAAGCTTGCATGTTTCAAGACAAAATGTACCAACCCAATTTGATAATTTTGAATGTTCAAGAATTTGAGGGAAGATTTTTACCTGGCCTCAATCTTTATTTTCTCAGATTTCGGCTGGAACCTTGACAGATACCTAAGAAGCAGACAATTAAAGCTAACATGTGGAGAAAATACATTGTACCAAGGTTAATCCAACTGCTCGAGGGGTTTCAGAAAAGATGCTTAAAACAGATACAATATGTCTCCCCTCTAGATCAGCTGATACATCATCTATATACAACCCTATTTGGGATGTTACCGATATAGATGTGTGTCGGAATAAATGTGCTGGCCCTTTTAGGTAACATTGTAAGACTCAAAGTGTATAGAGAACACATATCTTGAAGACAACTTGCTGTTAGAAATTTAGCCGACTCAAGTTGGATTTCTAACATTAGACGCATGACAAATTCCTACAATTTGCTCTCAGCCTATGAACTGATAGAAAATCCCCCAACCAAGGAAAATTTGGAACATATCATAAAAACACAGATTCACACTAATGTTGATCAATCCTGGTGAGAGGATATAATTTCGAAATCATATCCTCTCACCAGGACAAGCGGTGATGGTCGGTCAAGTACACCAAATCTACTCAACTGTCACAACTCCATAGAAATGACACGTGCCGATGTTAAGGCTAGGTTACGGACTAGGACATATACCTTGCAGTCAAATAGGGCAAAAATCAATCACCAAAGTCAGCCCAATTTGTCAACTATGTAAAATAGACCCTTAAACAAGAGAAAATTGTCTTACTACATGTACATGTCAAACCCTGCAAATATATATTGTTTTTCTACAACAAAATCAAGGCTATTTTTAATCATTCCAGTGAAGTTGATGCTGGGCTTCGCATCTGCTATTAGATTCAAGTCACCCTATCATTGATCAGATTCTTCATCTGACCAAACGATAGACAACACAGATTGGGCTCTACAGCCGGGCATTAGTATCTAAATTACATCTTGAGAGGACTAAGTATTTAGAACTATTATCTCGGCTTCGCTTATCTCGAATAATCGCTTATTACGAAGTGAAAATCTGGTCCCGGTTTAAACATGAAAACCAAATAACAGGTAACAAAATATTGTGGAAAAGAGGAGAAATTGCTCATAAGGAGCAATTTCTCCTCTTTTCCACAATGTTTTCAATATACGAGGGTAATTCAATAAGTTCGTAGAATTCGGTATTTTTCTATACAATTCAAGATTTTTTTTTTTCATTTTTGTGCAGTGTAAACCTTTGTCAGTTGAATGATAACAGCCGTTCAGTCAACACGTACATTTTTTGGTCTTACATTTTGTTTGAAAACCTATACCCATAGGCAAAAATGGAAAGTCAGAATATTGAGTTCAGAGCAGTCATAAAGTTCCTCACTAAGGAGGGTGCAAAGGCCAAAGAAATCCATTGGCACATGGCTGATGTGTATGGTGATAGTAGCCCAAAGTATTCCACAGTGGCAAAGTGGTCAGCATAATTTAAACGTGGGCGAGACTCCTTAGAAGATGACCCAAGGCCAGGTCGCCCTGCTGATGTCATCAGCCAGGAGATGCTCGATCGTGTTGAGAGACTTGTGCTACACAATCGCCGAATCAAAGTTGCCGAACTTGCTTCAGAATGTGGTATTTCTAATGGAAGTATTTACACTATAATCCATGAACATTTAGGCATGTCAAAAGTATCTGCCAGGTGGGTACACAGAAACCTGAACATGCAAGATCGTCAGCAAAGTGTGGAGTCAAGTCAAGAACTTCTGGAAGTGTACAATGCCAATCCAGAAGACTTTCACACTCGTCTTGTAACAGGAGATGAAACTTGGCTTCACCACTGGGACCCAGATACTAAAAAAGAGTCCATGCAATGGAAGCACCTTGGCTCACCCCCACCTAAGAAATTTCGTACTCAACCATCAGCCAGCAAGGTAATGGCCACAGTGTTTTGGGACTCCAAAGGGATTATATTGATAGATTACAAGCCTGCTGGTACTTCAATTACAGGAGAATACTATGCCAATGTCATTAAACAATTAAGGGTTGCTATTAAAGAAAAACGAAGGGGAAAGCTAGCTGCTGGTGTCCTTCTTTTGCATGATTATGCCCCTGTGCACAAGTCCAGAGTTGCACAAGCGGCTATTCGTGAGTGCAAGCTCGAGCAGTTAAATCACCCGCCATACAGTCCAGACCTGGCCACAAGTGATTATTATCTGTTTTGAAATTTGAAGTCCCACTTGCGTGGAACGAGATTTCGGGACGATGATGAGCTCAAGGCTGCTACAGAAGCTTGATTTGAGGACCAAATAGACGACTTTTATTTCAACGGCATAGACTGCTTAAAAGAAAAGTGGGCCAAATGCATTGAAGTAAAGGGGGATTATATTGAAAAATAATGTTGAAACCATCTTCCAATCTGTGAATTAAACCCCGAGTTCTACGAACTTATTGAACTCTCCTCGTATCTCTAACTTCAGGAGTCAGAGTACATATTCGATTCATTCTTTCCTCAATTCTGTAAATCTGATATGTCGTTGTATCGGATTTCTCGAAGTATTTCAGAGAGTCCCTTGGCCTTCGGAATAACGAGAGTCGACTGTATATTATCAGAGAGCATAGTGAATAAATGGACTAAGTCCACTTCTATGCAAATAGCCTGTGTAAAGAATTTTAACCAAACAATTGTATTATGCCTAATAAGGCGATACCACGTAAAATAATCATGGGGACATTACAACAAATATGAAGAAAAAGGTAGCTACCAAAATGACATCAGTTAACCTTTAACATTTACCATACATCTACCCAACCCTAGCCTTGAGTTTCTCATGTAGTGAAGACTTAGAGTATTCAAGATGGCGACGACCCAGGAAATGACTTGCATGTGTAGTAATAATAATAATAATAATAATAATAATAATAAAAGAGTCTGCAAACGTTATGATTTGTTACTGAAATGGCTAATTTTAGAAATACTTTTTACAGCATAACACATCACATACAGAAGTGATAATATCGCCTAAGCATGCTAAAATCAAAGCAAACAAAATTTCGTTTTATTTTCTCTTCTGGCGTTGAGAACTTATACTAACAGTCCGTCATAATTTTGTCTCATTTGATTTCCGCTCGGTCTCGGCAAATAGGCATATGATTTAATCCCTATTTACGAAAGCACCTTCGCGCAATCTACATCATTAATTCTATCAAATTGTTATTCTAGGAAGTTTTCTTTGCTTTGCAAAACTTAATTTTTGTGTGAACTTGAAGATGATATAAAGATTTTTAAAATACACGCAATGAAAGATGACTAAAAGGATTTGACAAAAATTACTGCTTCATGAGATATATCATCGCTTCAAAGCACGCAGAGGCTGAAAGAGTCAGTCACAATTGGTCCGATAAATAATTTGTCTTACAAGTTGCAGTCAGAGCAAAGAAAATCACTAATGCTTAAAAACTCTGATTTTTGTTTTCAGAACCATTCAAAAGATAATTAATCGATACAAAAGGATATAATATAATGTCGACGGGGCCGCAGAGATAAAGAACCCCTACATGGGCCGAACAAATATATGTATAGCTGTTAATGCATCCGGACCGAGAGCGAGCTTGGATATCGTAATACATGTACCAGGTTTAAACCATCACCCAACCTTACCAACATTTTTAATCTTGGCTGTTCTACGGCCGTATTTCTGTTGCAATTCCTCTTCATTTTTCTTTTCTTTTGTTTTTCGTTTGTAAGTTCTGTTTTCGAAAAAGTGCTGATTTGTGTTGTTATTTCGTGTAACTCAACCTTTATCTGGTGCCGTGGGAAGGCTGCGTTCATGACACTTCCTGGGTATCTCTAAATTGGAGCCGAGGCACAATATTACCTACAAGATTGCATGAGCACCCAGCGAAGACTCAAATTAGCATGCACAGCCACACAGTCTGATCAGAGCCTTCGCTGAAACTGTGGGTAGCAAATTATTTAACGCGTCTTTAGACGGACACGGAAGACTCTGATCAGGCACAGGCGGATCTGAGAATTCATTTTGCGCCCTGGCAGTCTTGGATATTTTCTCAACTGAAATGTAGCCAGAGGATCTAGTATGGCTCTGACGGAACTAAAAGTCATTGTCCCTCTATTCCCAGATGGTCGAGTGTCGTGCTTACAAATTACTAGCATAGAAATATTTTCACTGCCACAGGCGATAATAATAGGCTTTTGCAAACAGCATAGATCCAGATGAGACGGCTCATATAAGCCGTCTCATCTGGATCTACGCTGTTTGACATTCAGTCTTTCAACTTTACGTATAAACTTCTTTTCAAACGATAGATTGTTAAAAAAAGAAAAGCAGACGACAAATGTCGTCTGAAATTTGGCGCCGAAAAAGTTAAGAAGACTAGACACCGTATTTACTCTATGTATTCGGACATCCCAACTCCTTACCATACTTGTTATAAAATTTAAACAAGTACAATTTACTACCCGATATATATTGTGTCTAAAATTGCTAGATGAGTGGTAAACGGTGTAGACCCGGATAAGACGCCGTTTAGGTGCGGTTTTGCAGTAACTAGTAGATTGGACTAAATTTTGTACTAATCAATTACTGGGATGAAGATTTGCATACTTAAACTAGTTAAAGGGAAAGGCCCACTAAATGCAATGCCTATCTTAGAATATTCAGCTTTAGAAAACAATCGTTTTGGCGCAAATTTGATCAAAATCGATTAAGAAATAAGAAATATATTGTATTTTATCTTTTATATAACCGTGAGCATGGGTGCCGCCATTTTGAATATTTAATCAAATACTTATTTTTTTAGAAACAAATAGAAGTCGCCTGTTGACAGGAATATTATGCTTATGTGAATTAGTTGACAGTTTATATGCAAATCAACACATTTACAGTTATAGAACAACAAAATATTGTTTCAGATTTTATTTATTGAATTTCTGCATATTTGTAGTAGCGCGGCAAAGCGAAGTACAAATAATCAATATGTATGTAAATATATAGGGCGCATAAATGACCAGTCTAACTGGTCCGGACCTTTAAGCCTCGTGGTTATGACGCTCGATTATAGATCCAGGGGTACCTGGTTCGATCCCCGGTCGGGGCACTCGACGGGAATATTTTCTTTACTGGTCTATTTTTCCTCTTACTACATTTGGTGCCTGGTGCCAGGATGACTACCGTCGGAGCCCAAGGGCGATGCAATGGCAACAGCGTCACAAAAGAGCCTGGGAATAGTAGAAAACATTTGATACAAATATTTCATTGTAGGATGGAGGAGTGTAGTAGCGCGGCAAAGCGAAGTACAAATAATCAATATGTTTGTAAATATATAGGGTGCATAAATGACCAGTCTAACTGGTCCGGACCTTTTAGCATCGTGGTTATGACGCTCGATTACAGATCCAGGGGTACCTGGTTCGATCCCCGGTCGGGGCACTCGACAGGAATATTTTCTTTACAGGTCTATTTTTCCTCCTACTACATATTTAATTAGGTGATTATAACGTCACTAACTCACAAAAATGGCGGCTTCCATTTCAGCATTTTCTAGTATTTTAAAATCCAATATCTTTCTTAATTATCAACAGATTTCCATAATGTTTTCACCATACTGTTCAGCTCATCATGATCATATTTTAACATACTTATTATTTGATGTGTTTTTTCCTTTAAGTCAGTCAAAGCTAAAAATTTTGCTGCCCTCTTTATTTGCTCGACGGTGGGTTAGGCTGCAGATTCAATGACTGGCCAATCCTAAACCTTTCGTAGATGACTTGTGCCTGGCCTTATTTGTTGATGTGTTACTTTTTATTTCTTTTTTTTTTTTTTTTTAATTTGTTCGTTCTGTTTTCGGTTAAGGACAGGCGCCGAGGTTATATTTCCGTGCTCAACTCAGCTGAGCACGAAATTTGTCCTGCTAATAAATTTCAAATAACTAACAATTACAAATTCTTTCTTACTAAACATAGCTGAGCATGAAAGTTTCTCTGCTACTAAATATGAAAATGCCAACCATTGTTGGCATTTTCATATTTATTAGCAAAGAAATGTTCATGCTCAGCTGTGTTGAGCATGAAAAACGTTTTATAATCTGGGGGCCATATTTTTCATTTATAACTTTTGAAATGTAGTTCGCAGCAATGCAAAACATATTAATCTCATACACGCTCCCCGTAAACTCAAATATATTTGCATCAGTTCTCTCCCCTTTAACATTTTATAGAAAGCAATACACCAAACATATTAATCTCATATTAGCTCACTGTAAACTGGGATATATTTTTAACACCGGCATACAATTTACTATACCAAGAGGGTATATAGTTTTTATTTCTTCTGTTTGTCTGTGTGTGTGTGTGTGTGTGTGTGTGTGTGTGTGTGTGTGTGTGTGTGTGTGTGTGTGTGTGTGTGTGTGTGTGTGTGTGTGTGTGTGTGTGTCTTTGTCTGTGAGTTAACATTTATTTTCTGTCAAAGATTTCTCAGAAACTACTCTACCTAGAAACTTGAAATATGGTACAAATGATGAGTATGACTAGTTGTATTGTGGGAAAGAAAATAGGGGCTGTGGGGCCAGTTTTGTTAGAGTAATGCCCCTTTGTTGTTCTGTCAATTTGATATGTACCTAGATGGACAACCATTTTCTGTCGCTAGAGGTCAGTAGTACAACCCAGAGTACCAGTACCTGTGAATAGACGTCAGTATTACTACCCATGTTACCAGAACCTATCACCGGAGGTCAGTACTTCTACCGAGAGTACCAGTACCTATCACTGGAGGTCAGTACTACTACCCAGAGTATCAGTGCCCGTCACTAGAGGTCAGTACTGCTACCAAGAGGAACAGTATTCGTCACTAGGTGTCAGTACTACTACCCAGAGAACCAGTACCTGTCACTAGATTTCAGTTCTGCTACCCAGAGGACCAATAACTCAATAGAGGCCAATATTACTACCCAGAGTACCAGTACCTGCCATAAGAGGACCGTAAGAGGTACTACCAGTACCTGTAAATAGAGTTCAGCACTACTACCCAGTGTACCAGTACCTATCACTGGAGGTCAGTACTACTACCGAGAGTACCAATACCTATCACTAGAGGTCAGTAATACTACCCAGAGTACCAGTACCCGTCACTAGAGGCCAGTACTTCTATTAAGAGGACAAGTACCCGTCACTAGGGGTCGGTACTACAACCCAGAGACCACTACCTTTCACTAGAGGTCAGTACTACTACCCAGATTACCAGTACCTGTAAGTAGAGGCCCATACTCCTACCCAGTGTACCAGTAATTGTCACTTTCTTGAGGTCAGTACTACAACCCAGAGTACTAGTACCTGTATATAGAGGTCAGCATTACTACCCAGTGTACCAGTACCTATCACTGGATGTCAGTACTACTACCGAGAGTACCAATACCTATCACTAGAGGTCCCTATCACTAGAGGTCAGTACTACTACCCAGAATACCAGCATCTGTGAAGGGAGGTCAGTACTACTACCCATGTTACCCGAACCTATCACTGGAGGTCAGTACTTCTACCAAGAGTACCAGTACCTATCACTGGAGGTCAGTACTACTACCCAGAGCAACAGTACCCGTCACTAGAGGTCAGAACTGCTACCAAGAGACCAGTATCCGTCACTAGGGGTCAGTACTACTACCCAGAGAACCAGTACCTGTCACTAGATTTCAGTTCTGCTACCCAGAGGACCAATAACTGTCAATAGAGGCCAATATTACTATCCAGAGTACCAGTACCTGCCATAAGAGGTCCGTACTACTACCCAGATTACAAGTACCTGTCATTAGTGGTCTGTACCACTACCAAGAGTACCAGTACCTGCCATTAGACGTCCGAACTACTACCCAGAGTACCAGTACTAGTATGTTTTCACATATATGGTAAAACCGTTATAATATTTAAGGGGCCTTATTAAATATGTGGTAAAATGTTATAAAATTCACGGGGCCTTATTAAATTTGTGGAAGTTTTCACATTTGGGGTCCGACAATGTTGCTGTCTATAAAATGCTCAAGGGTAGAGACACGATGCAAATGTATTCGACTTTATTCGAGTGACGATCGATGACTTGAGCTATTATATCAATGGTCATTTTTTGTATCAACGTACGAATGATAATTTTCTATAAAATACTATGAGAACTGATGCAAAATATAATCGAGTTTACGATGAGCTAATACAGGATTAATATGTTTGGTGTGTTGCTTTCTATAAAATGCTCAAGGGGAAAGAATCGATGCAAATATATTTCGAGTTTATTCGAGAGACGATCGCTAGTATGGGCTATTGTATCAACGGTAATTTTTGTATGAACGTACGAATTATACTTTTCTACAAAATGCTATGAGAACTGATACGAAATATATTTCAGTTTACGGTGAGCTAATATGAGTAATAAGTTTGGTGTGTTACTTTCTATAAAATGCTAAAGGGGAGAGAATTGATGCAAATATACTCGAGTTTGCGGGGAGCTTGTATGAGATTAATATATTTGGTGCATTGCTGCGAACTATATTTCAAAATTTATAAAGGAAAATATGTTGGTACAATAGTGACCGTTTGCTACAATAGTGACCATCGCTAGTGTGCGCTATTGTACCAACGGTCATAATTGTAGTACTACAATAGTGACCGTTTGCTACAATAACGCACGATACACAGGCCCAAGTAGATGTTTACAAACCGGCTAACAAC
Source organism: Anodontia alba (assembly GCA_964016985.1). Lineage (NCBI taxonomy): Eukaryota > Metazoa > Mollusca > Bivalvia > Lucinida > Lucinidae > Anodontia > Anodontia alba. Next base: position 2,068,235 of record OZ024833.1, read on the forward strand.
CCCATCCTCTTATATTTCTCAGTGATTTGTTTGGTCAAATATATAGCGATACAATGACAATGTAATGATTTCCTGGGTATCTTCACTTATATTTTTGCACATGTTCGTGCACATTTTGCATGTTTTGCTAATTTTATATGACTGATGGTAAAGAGGAAACGGAGGAAGACAACACAACCCGTGACATATGTGTTCTTTAGTTTATTTTTAACCGAAGTACCCATTAAAAACAAAAACATAAACCATTATCAGCCATACAGTGCTCTCTCTCTCTCTCTCTCTCTCTCTCTCACACACACACACACACACACACATACACACACACACACACACACACACACACACACACACGTAATTTTAATCGTCAAGAATTTATTTTTACGGACTTAAGTTTTCAAACTTAGTCTGTGCCTCGGAGAAACTACCAACATACATTAATTCTTTCGGGGCCACAGGCGATAATAAAAGACTTTGCAAACAGCTTTGATCTAGATGAGAAGGCTCATAACGAACCGTCTCAACTGAATCTACACTGGTTGCAAATGTCAAAACGTCGCCTCCTTTTTCCGAAAAAAAAATGACTTGACATTTCATGTGAATCGTCTGCCTAACAGACGATTCACATGAAATGCCAAGCCTTATTTTCTCTGAGTAATAAGAATAATAATAATAATAATAATAGGCCTTGCGCTGTCCGCTCACAGAATCATTGGATATTTAGTCTGTACTGATGTATAGCAATGGTCCTGATCAGACTGTGTGGCATCGCTGGCTGATTAACTGTTGAAATGTATCCAGGACACTTTTTAATAATAATATTGTAGAGTAGGTGATAAAACCTATCTACCATCGTTTTCAGCAGGAAAAAGAGAGCATTTTTAGGAAAATATTTTGTTATGTCACCACTGATTGTCAAAAATAAGGACAAAAATAAAATAAAAGCCTGTATTGTTTCGAACTTTGCATCCGTTCGCGATAGAAAAATGATTATTCTGCTACTCTGCGAGAAATATTTACACAACGAAAACAAATCCATTATGAAAAGCGAAAAATCTAGTATCTAATCTCATAAGCGTTCTGCAAGCGGTTCGTTTGATGTTTTGCAATTTCAATTGCAGTGAAATTATTATTAATACGGAAGCCTAATCAAGCCATCGTATTTCTCTTGAAGAAACATTATTCATCAATTAAATGGAAGCGATACACGTTTCGGGGAGACAACTCTGTTAAATTAAATTTGGTTTGCTTTCCTTCTGAAAAAGAGTCTACTCTAAAAGGAAAGAATTTGCTCCCAATGGGAGCAAATTCTTTCCTTTTAGAGTAGATCCTTTTTCAGAAGGGAACTTGGTCCAGGAAAGCAAACAGAAAGTTCCAAAAGTTATCTCCCTTGTACAAATTGGCAGGAATTCGTCCAGGTATATCCAGCCCACTTAAACAGTAGTATTAAACTGCGTTTGATCAAGTCATGCGCACTGAATATTTTACGTCAGTGCTTGATGTGGACTAATCTATCTTTGTTGTCAAATCTCATGGGCCAAATCAAATGAAAGACGATATTACCAAGGCTTGCTGTTCGCAACAGCATGCCATTATGTTAATCTCTCCATGATTTCTGAGCCACCCCACGCCACCCAACCCCTCATTTTCGCCATATAAAGTTTCCTTAAAGGGAATGAATACACTTACAGAGGATGCAACTTTGTCAAATTGTCTTTGTGTCACTTCTGAAAAGGGGTCTACTCCAAAAGAAAAGAATTTGCTTCCCCTGGGAACCAACTCTTTCCTAATTTAGTATCCCCTTCTGAAATGGGATGTACTCCAAAAGGAAAGAATTTGCTCCCTATGGGAACCAATTCTTTCTTATCAGAGTAGATCCTTTTTCAGCAGGGATTTGGTGTGCAGGAACAAAAACAGGAAGTCCCAAAACTTATCTCCCTTGGTGGAAACTGCGGAACATCTACATTGGCAAATGGAGTTCCCTTATTTGTGAACCCCAATTTTATATAGTAAAACTGGGGTTTACAGGGATATACATTATTTTTCTTCTTTCTGCTCAAAAACATAGATTGTGGGTACTCGTTAGAACCACCTCGTCGAGGCGGTTCTTACGAGTACCCACAATCTATCTTTTGAGCAGAAATATGAAAAATATCAGAATTTTTATCTGAAAACTTTCAGTTTTTGGTGGTGAAATTTTCAATATATTTGAATAGGCGTGTTTTCGTAATGGATTAAATTGCAAGCCCACAGACTGAGCCGGACCTGTTCCACACATAATACCTTTGCTATTTACTGCTAAATCATGCTTAAACAGTAAACATGGTGAAAAACTGCAGCAATATACTGGCATTATCAATCCTTGTCTATGATTCAATGAACAATTCTTAAAATAACACGTTAACATTTACCACTCTCTGGGCTAATTCAGTAGACAACAAATTGGTGATATTTTTTCTTATTTTTCATAGAAAATAGGTTTTGACATTCCATGGCAAGACAATTTACATGAAATGTCAAAACCTACATTCTGGAAAAATGTCGTCTTATCTTCAACTGGCCTGAGGAGACAATTTACATGAATATGGAGAATATACCATACAGTTTGTCGTCTGCTGAATTAGCCCAGAGAGAGATAAAAGTTAAAATATTGACTGCTGCAATTACAATTCAGCAGGATAAAGGCTACAAACAGCAGTTTTGTGGACAACGATTTGCATAGGCTCTATTCCCAGCAGGCACACAACGTTGAAACAACGTCGATTCAACGATGATTCAACGTTGAAACGACGTTATTTCAACGTCAGTTCAGATTATGTTCAGACTCTCGAAACAGCCACTTACATACAACTCTCGCACATTTTGACCCTAAAGCGCCTTAACAATTTTAGCAGATGACATTCCAACTTTATCTATTAATTTTCAAGAAAATAAAATTAGACAATTTATGTGAATCGTCTGCTAGATTTTGAAATGTCAAGCCTTACTTTCTCAGAAAAATGAAATGAAAATGAGTTAGAATGTCGTCTGCTGCCTGTGTGAGGCGATTTATGACTTTAACCCATTTATGACTAGTGTCCCATGAAATGGGGAACGTCTGCATCTGCAGTTAGTGTAGACCCATATCAGACACCTCAGAACGCGGCGTCTAATCAGGATGTACACTGTGTAAATCAAACACAATAATTTTTACTTGTACAAAATATGACAAATAAAATAAACCGGACACTCCTTAACTGGGAAATGGTTCATTCCAAAGATTTGGGCAGAAGAATCCATTCGGCATAAATGGGTTAAGGGTTAAAATTGTTTTCAAGTACCTCGGGCAAACAAAACAGGACCCACCAATTTCCAACAGTCTGCATATTCTAGCGTTACTTTGTGTGAACAGCGAGGATTTTAATCAACCAACACAGCCACACAACCTGGTCAGTCTGGGCCCAGTTGTTCAAAGCATCGTTAGCTTAACGAGCTCGTTGTGGTCAAAAATGTTAACTGTTCTAGTAAGTACAACATCTAATTCACAGATATTTTTGCTGTAAAAATGTGAGTAGCTTTTGCCAATGCAAAAGCAATGCAAAAGCTACTCACATTTTTCAGCGAAAATTATCAAAGTTTTAACGATACGTTAAGTAACGACATCGTTAGTTTTGAACAACTGGGTTCTGATGTTTACTCTACGAATTAATGCCGGTATTTAGACTGTTCCCGAGAACAACGAAAACTCTGATCAGACTATCTGGATGCACAGGCTGATCTGAGTGGTTTTACTGTACAACGAGCGGTCATTTGCTGTGTATCACACATACCGTATTCGACCTAATTACCGCACTGTGCGCTTATTTTTTACAAAAATACTGGGAAAACTTGTGGTAAAATATGTACCTACCTATTCTAAGAGTACACTTAAAAAAAAAGATGAGCGAAGAGCGAAGGACTTTAATATCAAATGATGCTTATGCGACGTTTCTGTGTTTTTTTTTTTTTTTTTTTGTTGTTGCTGTTGTTTTTTCTGATTTTCTTTATAAAAGCATATGTTGTGGGTACTCATTTGAACTGCATCGACAAGTCGATGCAATTCAAATGGGTACCCATAACATATGCCAGTATAAAGTTGTAGACAAAAAGTACACTGGCTGTAATCTGAAGACTACGGAATTGCTTGACAGTGCGCTTATAGGGGTATGTGCGGTAATTAGGTCGAATACGGTATCCGGGCAGATTCAGCAGAAGATAAATTGGTGATATTTATTCTTATTTTTCCAACAAAAGAGGCTTTGACATTTCATACAAATTATTCCCTGTAGGAGACCATTTGCATGAAATGGTAGAGTCTGTTTTTTGTGAAAAAAAAAATCAAATTGTCGTCTGCTGAAATTTTTAGCCAGAACGCTGAGCGTTAATGCATTCATGCTGCTCACTCCTGAGCAAGACATACACAGAATTCCTGTTAGACACATAAAAAACATCTCTCCTGCAAGAAATTACATGACTGGTGGGCCACTTCATGGGAAAACGTGTTTTCCATCACGGGCGAAAGTCACAGATTCTCATCATCCTGTGCAGCCACATAATTAGACTGGCTCCAGTCTTTAGTGACTAAATTCTTATAATCTGTTAAATAATCCACTAAAATAAAACCAAGGTAATATCATGACTATAAAGGCTGGTCACTAGTGACCAGCCTTTATAGTCATGATATTTGTTTGGTTTTATTTTAATGGATTATAAAATAGGATTATGAGAAAAATATTTAGTCACTGGTCACTAGTCTACCACATAATCTCACCAGATAATTAAGGAGACTTGGTCACTTGACAGATTTTCCGTCAGTTTTTACAAGGGAGACAATTTTTGTGACTTACTGTTTGCTTTAATGTAGATCAAGTACCTTCTGAAAAGAGGGTCAACTCTAAAAGGAAAGAATTTGCTCTAAAAGGGAGCAAATTCTTTCTATTTAGAAGGGAACCAAAACAATTTTGAAAGAATTGCCTCCCTTGAAAGTGTATCAATCGCCCCTAACCCTTAAAATGCCAAGAAAACCTGCACCTGAAAATGGCGTCTGTTCATGTCGTCTGCTGAATATTCTTGCAACTTTCCAAATCTATTTTTGCATACAGGCAAACAGTGTGGAACCTGATCAGACTGCTGGGACCACACTGTTTGCAAAAGTGACTTTTAAAATCACAAGCAGATGACCAAGCAGATGACAATTGTTGTGATTGGCAGTTTAAGGGCTAATTTTTGTTTTTCTGTTGATACAGAATCTACAGTATCTGATAATTCTGTAAGACTGCAACGAAGGTCCTGATCAGACTGCAATAATCCACAATCTAATCTGGGTCTTAATTGTCCGCGTATGCCCTCAAAACACATTTTCAAATGGTGCGGTCCTTGTAACGGTAAACAGACTATTTACATATTTACAATTATTTAACGGCTCTGAGACAATAAGCCCTTTATACAATGAGATTACATTACGAAAACATGCCTATTCAAATGTATTGAAAATTATACCACCATAAAGATTGAAAATTTTCAGATAAAAAAATCCTGATATTCTTCATATTCCTGCTCAAAATATAGATTGTGGGTACTCGTTAGAACCGCCTCGCCGAGGCGGTTCTAACGAGTACCCACAATCTATGTTTTGAACAGAAATAAGAAAAATAATGTATATCCCTGTAAACCCCAGTTTTACTATATAAAAGTGGGGTTTATGGGGTCAAAATTATATAGGCGTGTTTTCGTGATGTTCACATAAATAAATGTACATAACATCCCTGAGCATTTTATGCTTCAACAACATAAGTTCCAGGACGGAACTATCGCTCTACTGATCTCCAAACTACCATCAGTCAGTTTAACCATTACCACACTCTGGGCTAATTCAGCAGATGACAAATTGGTGATGTTTTTTTTATTATTTTTCTCTAGAAAACAGAACTTGGCAGTTCATGCTAAATGTCAAATCCAGTTTTTCGGGAAAAATTAGAAAAAATATTTCAAAATGTCTTCTGTCGAAAATTTTACCCAGAATGCTAGGCGTTAAAATTATCAGTCAGCGATAATATATAACTGAGTTTGACTGTCTGCTGGATTCTGTCAATAGAATCAATATTATAAGACCAGAACTGAGAATTTTCTAACAAGGTATGTTTCTAATTTTCATAAAAGCACATACAGAAAGATAACATTCTAAGCTGAAGTTTTTTGCCCCTTCTCTTCGAAGGGAGACCATTCCAACAGGAATATAAAAAAATGAGTGCTCTTCCACTAGGAAGGTAAGCAACTTCTTTCCTTTATGAGTAGCCTTAGTTGGAAAACGGGTGCAAATACTTTTGATTTGGAGTACCTCCCTTGGATGAGGAATGACTGCAATGCTGACAGAAAACAGAGAGACAATGCCCAGTATGACATTCCCAGTAGACCTCCTAGTTTGAAAACCACCAGCACTAATCTGGCTTAAATCTGTATCTAGCGTGGCTGACTTATTTTAAATCAAAGCAAAACTAAAACAAAAGATTTTGCATAACCTTATTACAGGTTCGATAGAATCATAACAAAGCTACCTATAGGTATTCTCAGCTACCAGTTCTTACTTCCATGACCTATAAAATCCATTATGCAACTTATTGATGGCCAATGCTAATTATGTTTTGATTAACTTGCTTGTAACATTTTTAGAATAATGTATTTTATTATTTCACTGATGAATAGCTCTATATAATCGTTCTGCAAGAAGGGTTATTTGTGGAAGCGAAAAACATATCAATAAAACGAAAATAACAGAATCTGTTCATGAATAGTAGCGTAACATAAACTACATTATAGTGAAGTACGGGGAGACATTATGGCCGCCACACAGCACTTAGCACCAGCTGTAGTGAAGATAAACATTCTGAAAGGCGAGACCCTGTTTCTACGTACCTTTCCTATATTTGCTTTGCTTTTTGTGCCATCTGCTGCACTTCCTTGACCACTTTAACTCTTTCGGCGCTTGGAAAGACGTTTATATGTAAAGTTGAAATACTGAATGTCAAACAGCGTAGATCCAGATGAGACGGCTCATTGAGCCGTCTCATTTGGATCTATGCTGTTTGCAAAAGCCTATTATTATCGCCTGTGACAGTGAAAGAGTTAAGTGAATCAGAATGCATATGCTCTGAAATAGCAATCAAGCACTGGTTAAACATTATCGTTCGTGAGTCAATGGATGGTATCACAGACTACAAGCAAGCACTAGTCTATAATGGTACCTGTCGACTGTTTTTACGAACACACTAATTAATGGACAGAAATGAATGAAAGCATCCAACAACATTGTAAAGCAGACCATGACCATTACATGTACATTTGCTCCAGAATTAAAATAGCTTGACTGTAGGTGAAAAGTTTTAGAAGTGGTGGTTGTCAGCTTCTGTACCGATAGCTTGGTGTGAAAAACCGGAACATCTCCCCTATGCAAACAGCGAAATTCCTTTAAGTCTGCACATCTGGCAAGTTGCTTCGACGCACGCTAAATATATTTTGCGTGGTCCAGTTTCATGTGAAGATGAAATGTGAAGATCCGAAAGAGTTCTGAAGCTTTCTGATATAAGGTAACATATTCTGATTTCAAAGCAATGAGACTTATTTCAAACTGCTTCCCAAACAAATACGTATTTGTCCTGTCTGAAGGGACATTCTTATACAAAATAATTTCAGTTATATACGTCTTTCACATGTTGCACAGAACTTCAAATTTAGTTTTGAACGATTTTATGGGATACATTATGGTCTACTCTGCTTATATGCATGAGCTGCATTGTGAGAAAACGGCTCTTCGACATAACGAAAACACGCCTATTCAAATATATAGAAAATTTTATCTCCAAAAACTGAAAATTTCAGATAAAAAAACTCAGATATTTTTCATATTTCTGCATAAAACATAGATTGTGGGTACTCGTTAGAACCGCCTCATCGAGGCGGTTCTAACGAGCACCCAAAATCTATGTTTTGAGCAGAAATAAGAAAAATAATGTATACCCCTGTAAACCCCAGTTTTACTATATAAAAGTGGGGTTAAAGGGGGTCAAAATTATATTGGTATGTTTTCGTGATGGTGAGCAAACTGCATTGGTTCTGTCGAGACTGCGCGAATGCGAATACTAGTTTTGAAATGTAAACAAAATGAGTCAGCGCATGACAAAACTTACAATAAGACCTGTGTGACCAGCAAAGGCTCAGATCAGCCTGTACATTCACCCAGTATGTTAAGGGTTCGCGTTTATTATTTTTTTAATAGCCTGGGGTGTAGAAGGCACATGCGATCAGCGAAGACTCTGATCAGACTGCAGTCTGATCTGAGTCTTCGCTGGTCGCACAAGTCTTATTGTAGGTTGCTCAAATGTTTCTCAGCATAAGATTATGCATTACCATAAATGTTTTGCCTTAGCCTGATATAACCTGATCTCCCTAAGTTTAAGGCAAATGAGAAGTCATCTTACAACGTATTCAGTACTTTTGTTTGAAAAATCAACGCGTATTTGTCAAAAACAGATGCGTAATTTACACCAATTCTTTCTCTAACTGGAGCTCTGTCGGTCCAATGTGAAGTTTGGTCAGAATCATCGCTGCTCACACATGTGATATTTTTCAAAGCCAGTCTCGAGAGTACTACTCCAGTGTCTATCACCGCAAAACGGATGAAGGCAATGACATATTTACATGTGCGTGAACACCGGATATGAACCAAAACAATACAAGACAAAATTATCCCACAACCTCAAACACAAATCTGGTAGCGGCGTCATTAAACCATAAATCCAATTAAATCAAGCACTTTTTCCAAAGACACACAAACCACTTCTGAGAAATCCTGAAAAAATGACTTGTGATGTAACAATGACGATGAATGAATGGTAACTATGGCAATCAATGACGTAGATAAGTCGCGTTCACGCATTTAAAAACAGTTTTGTTTCACTACCTTGAGACGAACGTTCACTGTCTGTACATCTATTTAGTGTCCCATTACAGCTAGTGCTCTTAGTTTCACTCTGTTTATTATTTTGTAATTTGGCTATTTGTTCATGATATTGATATGCTTCATAATTTGCATACAAATCGTTTCTTCGTCTTAATAGATACATTGCAAATATAATTAGAGCAAGTAAAACACAGACACCGGCCACCGGGACCGCGATGTAAATAGGATTTAATTTGGAAATATCAGCAAGAGACGAGTTCGGGCAAGGCGTGTTCGTATCTTCATTCTCTTCTCTTACATATGGGTTGTACTTGTCGTCTGGAATGATGTTTGCTTGTGTCACAGTCACTGAAATATACAAATTAAAATTTATAAATAACTGCTCCTGTCCGTCTTTTTATACAAGTAGTCTTAACTTGGTGAAACAAACAAAAAAGAATAAAAAAAAAAAAAAAAAGGAAAAAATCGTGACCCAAGACGGAATAGAAATACTATGTCAGTAGGATGCCAGGGCTAGGTGAACAAACAGAGTAATAGTTAGCAGTTAAATATGAACCGTATTCATCCGGATTACCGCACTGTGCGTTTAGATTTTGTTTCAAAATAACTTGAAACCGTGCAGTAATATTACGAAAACACGCCTATTCAAATATACTGAAAATTTAAAATTTTACCACCAAAAAATGAAATTTTTCATATAAAAATTCTTCTATTTTTCATATGTCTGCTCAAAACATAGATTGTGGGTACTCGTTAGGACCGCCTCGTCTCAAAACATAGAAATAAGAAAAATAATGTATTCCCCTGTAAACCCCAGTTTTACTATATAAAAGTGGGGTTAAAGGGGGTCAAAATCATATAGGCATGTTTTCGTAATGAAATAGCCTCCTAATAAGGGCACACGTAAAATATCATCAGAGGACTTCATGAAAGGAGCATTTAATGGTGTTTATGCGATATTATATTTCTGATTTTCTTTATAAAAGTATACGTTGTGGAAATCGCTTGACAGTGCGCTTATAGTGGTATGAACAGTAATTACGATAAGTTCGGTATACTGAATGTTCGGATTTTGTAACTTATCCAAAAAACGTGAAAAACATCACGAAAACATGCCTATATAATTTTCACCCCTTTTAACCCCACTTTTATATAGTAAAAGTGGGGTTTACAGGGGTATACATTATTTTCTAATTTCTGCTCTAAAACATAGATTGTGGGTGCTCGTTAGAACCGCCTCGCCGAGGCGGTTCTAGCGAGTACCCACAATCTATGTTTTGACCAGAAATGTGAAAGATATAGGATTTTTTATCTGAAAATTTGCATTCTTTGGTGGTAAAATTTTCAGTATATTTGAATAGGCGTGTTTTCGTAATGAGTTCGGTCGGGACTGACCAAACTGATGTTTGAATCCACACTCTTAGCCCAGATATGTACAAATGTTTGCATATTTAGGGCATTGGGTTTGCTCCAAATATTCGGAGACTAACCTGGGCAAAACAATGTAGACCTAAACTTTGATCCCTGTTGTCAGTCACATTTTTTTTTTTATTTTTAGGATAAATATGGTAAGATATTGTGGCTGTGTCTGAATACTTAGGGTAAAGTTGCATCTTTTCATTTTGTTTTTACTTTTATTCAAATATGAAACTTACACCAATGAATAATGAATAACAAAACTGTGCTGGAAGGTTTTATTCTCAAATTTAACCCTAGTCCTGCTAAACCCGGATATGTCCTGCCTTTGTAAACAGTGTAGATCCAGTTCAGTTGGCTTCTGAAGAAGTCAACTGATCTGGATCTGCACTGTTTGCTATTAAGTATGTGAACTTATATCAACAATTTGGATAAAGTAATCTGATTGGCTGAAAATTAGAAATGGACGTGGCATCTTAATTTATTCAGCAGGACAAGGGTTAATAGTAGTTTTGGCGGAATATGTGCTATCACAACTTTTATTCTGATATATTAGTGTGCCATAATGTGAGAAAACGTACCTACTGACATCTGCGCATATCGAAGACTGAAACCAGCCAGCGCATCCGCGCAGACTGGTCAGGGTCTTCGCTGTCCACATTTTGCATCCTTGGCTATCAAAAATGCGCTCAGTAAAGATTCTGACCAGACTGAACGAATGCGCAGGCTGATCTAAATCTTCACTGGGCGCACATGTCTGGAGGTACGTTTTCTCACGTTGCGGCTCTAGATATCTATGAAGGTGGAAGCAGTTAATTCGTGAAAATTCAGCAGGGGGAAAACCAATCATTAGTTGAGGTAGTACAGCGGCTAGGAAACAGTAGCTTCTGAGGCTACAGATCCCGGGTTCGATTCTCAACCCGAGTGAAAGATTTTTATGTTCGGATATGTTCCATCAGGACCTTTGGTGTAGGATGTTAAAATAGTCCACTGTCCTTCGGATCAGGATTTTTTTAAATGGAGGACCCATCTGAAGAGTCATTTCCTATGCACAGCAGGCTATACCCCTCCTCGGAGACAATTTTCTCCCTAGAGATCCCTCCTGCAAAACGGTTCAATGTTGATAATGCTCAAAAGAGCGGTGTAGTACGAAACATAAATAAAAAGAAAGATGACGGTTTTATTTTTTCAAGAGAAATATGGTTTGGCATTTCAAGTGAATTATTACATAAGAAATATCAATAAAAATCTAAGTTATATCAAGCCCAGTTTTTCCTTGAAATAAGAAAATAGAAAACATACAACTTCCTTTATCAATATTTTCGTTTACCGTAGTTACTCTTAATATCAGGATACCTAACCTTATCATACTTGTCCTAAAATTTGAACAAATCTTCTAACGATTTATGTGTTTGAAAACTGCTGGATGAGTGGCAAACAGTGCAGACCCTGATCAGACGCCGCGTTCTGCGGCGTCTGAGCTGGGTCTACACTGTTTGCTCAGGCCTCTCTGTCCAAATAGTTAGGGTAAAGGTAAAGGGTAGCGCACAAAGGGAATGTACCTTGCTCTGTGGGTTTTACAGGTATAATTTCACGGTTGCAGTAGTCTTCATCCTTGCAACAAAACAGGAACGGCCACTCTTCGTAGTCACCGGAAGGAAGTTTCGAGGGTTTCCGATTTTCACACAACAATGGCGTCTTGTCGTTGATACACCCTCGAGTCAATACAGAGTTTATATTTTCAACGTAACAGAAATAATCCGCCTCACAGCTTTTTCGTCTCTCAATCTGGCAGTCAATTGTTGAGCATTCACACATGAGTTTACCTGAAAATGTAAGAAAACAAATGATTTACCGCATGTATCCATTCATAATTTTTGTAAGCTTGAAAAAAAAATATTCTCTAAAGTTATAAGAAGTTTGTTCACTATAAAATAATAGAGAAAATGTCCAAGAATAGGCACAACCATACATCACTATACCATGCCTATATAATTTTGGCCCTTTAAACGCCACTTTTATATAGTAAAACTGGGGTTTACAGGGGTATACATTATTTTTCTTATTTCTGCTCAAAAACATAGATTGTGGGTACTCGTTAGAATGAGTACCCACAATCTCTGTTTTGAGCAGAAACATGAAAACTATCAGAATTTTTTTTTCTGAAAATTTTCAGTTTTTGGAGGTGAAATTTTCTATATTTTTGAACAGGCGTGTTTTTGTAATGGACCACCAAGGGGAAGAGCAAACAAACCAAGGCAGACAGTACATATGCCACAAACTAGGAGAAAACACAGACTGGCTCCAGTCTCCAGTGACTAAATTTTTTTATTATTATTATCTGTTTAATAATCCACTAAAATAAAACCAAAGTAATGTCAAGACTATAAAGGCTGGTCTAGTGACCAGCCTTTATAGTCTTGACATTACTTTGTTTTTATTTTAGTGGATTATGAAACAGGAATATGAGAAAAATATATTGTCATTGGAGACTGGAGCCAGTCTAGAGAAAACATAAAATACCCTGCAGCGAACAGCCACAAGGCCACATGAACAGACATCACCAGGACCACCGCCTTAGAAGGCCGGTATAAAATAATAATAATAATAATAATAATAATAATAATAATAATAATAATGCGTTTCGCTGAATATCTCAAAAACGGTAACTTCCAAAATTGTGCAGTTAAAATATGTACGTTCTTTACTAAATAGATAATTACATAAAGTTTGCAGATTACATACAGAACTAAAACTATTTCTGTTCAAACGCACACATTTGGTCTGCTTATTTCATGGGAGTAACCTTTTTATGTAACAGTCAGACATGTTAAAGAGGAGTATTTGTTGATAATTCTGCAGTTCTCCATAAAAAAAAAATGTTATGAGCTCTTCTAATAAGTACCCACAATATGTGCTTTTTATGGGGAAATAAGAAAAAAAATCCCAGAATTACTATCTAATTCTCCTCGTTAATGTGTCCTCTGGTTGTGCCCAGCTCAGGACTACGTTCAGAACGACAAAAAGTGACAGCGAATGTTCTGCCCTGGATTCCTGTACTTAATGACGAGCGCCAACAGGAACAGGGCAACACTCACGAGTAACGTACATTTGAACGCACCCTGGTATTGAGCCTGTATTTTATATTCGCGGTTCGCATATGGGCTGTGTTATAAATCGGACATAACACTCATAACCAATTTCTTTTTATTTTCAAGCTCTGAAGAGTCGGTATACCAAAGTGGGAAGTCGGGATGGCGTGGGAGGGGCTACGTCCATGTGACACTTTCGGTCTTCGTACACCTGCTCGGTCCATAAAGCAAATATCTGAATATTTTTATTCTAATAAAAGTTATAGTTACTTATATACGTATTCTTTACGATTTTCATTAACATGGAGATCATGTTATGATATTCATTTTGATAAGTAGTTTATGACAGATATGATACGCACAGCAAGAAAATGGCCCTCATGCCCTATGCGTACAAAAAAGGCCCAGATCAGACTGCGCATTTGCGCAGTCTGATCAGGGCCTTCGTTGTCCGCTTACAGATTCACCGAATAATGCAGAGTATGTCGAAGAACACAGAAGGCCCTGACCTGACTGTGCCGATGCGCAAGCTGTTCTGCGCATTTGCAGTTCGCATATGACAAAAGGGCTCTTTTCTCACCTTATATATCCTATGAATATTTGTAAGTTTAATTTCACTATTAAATGTCATTGTACTGAATTAATTGGACTTTGTTATACTTTTTGTTATAATTTGTTGTAAGACGTTGGTAATTATAAAGCTGAAAAATGTATATGTCAGGTGACACAATGGATGATCCATATAATTGGAACGAAAGAAAAAGGCAGACAGACAACAAATACATGTAGCAGTCAGACAGGCAGAAATACCTACCTACCTACGTATGCACGTAGCTACCTACCTACGTACCTACCTACCCACCCACCTACCTACCTACCTACCTACCTACCTACCTACTACTTACCTACAGAGAGAGAGAGAGAGAGAGAGAGAGAGAGAGAGAGAGAGAGAGAGAGAGAGAGAGAGAGAGATGAATTGATTCCAAAAACGATATTTTAATCAAGAGTGTGCAGGATGAAGATTAATTCCTAGACCTGGCCAGTGCACCAAATATTAGGACACTATCTTCAAAAGCTTCAGATGAGGACACTACGGAAGCTAGGAGTACATTGCATTCTCTAACTGTAGCAGAAAGAAAGCAAGAAAGAAAGACAGAAAGAAAGTGAAAGTGATGACGCAATGGATAATGTTGAAGAAATTGAAATGCAGACGATTGCTACTAGGACTGATAGTGAGGCAATTTAAGATGAGAGAAGATAATGTTTGGATATGAAATGTTACTTTATCAATAATGAGGACTTCCTGTCACTTTGTAAGCGATTAGAAGTGATTATGTGATAATCGTCAGGGTGCCCGATGTCTTAATCTCAAGTTGTAAGAGCACAATAAAATGGACCATGGTTTCACAGGAATGCACCGTGTTCACCAAGGTGGTTTTCTTTTTTGTGTCAGCGCACGACAAAACCTACAATAAGACTTGTGCGACCAGCGAAGACTCAGATCAGCCTGCGCGTCCGCGCAGTCTGATCAGAGTCTTCGCTGATCGCATGTGCCTTCTACAGCCTCCGGGCTATCCAAAGAGGGATAAACAAGAACCCTTGCCATACTGGGTGGATGTACAGGTTGATCTGAGTCTTTGCTGGTCACACACGTCTTATTGCAAGTTTTGTCATGCGCTGGCTCAAACATTACTTATTTCTCTACATTATCATATGCGTTGCAACACAAAAAACATACCTACGGGCATGTGCGACCAGCAAAGATTCAGATAAGCCTGCGCATTCGCGCAGTCTGATCAAAATCTTCACTGGGCGCATTCTGGATAGCCAAGGAAGCAAAGTTTCTTCATGCGGACAAGGAAGACTCTGATCAGTCTGTGCGGATAATTCACGTCTTTATCGGTTGCAAATGTCAGGAGGTACGTTTTCTCACGTTGGTACGGAACGTGGGAAAAGGGTTCTTACACTATATGCAGGCGGAAGGTCCAGATCAACATGTCCTTTCGATCAGTCGGATCTGGGCCTCCGTTGTCCGTTTACTGAATCAATGGACCCTCATCAGAAGACTACATCGATAAATAGAAAAAGATCCTAATCAGGCTGCTCGGATGCTCAATGTGAGAAAACTGTCCCCTTGGACATGCGCACCCAGCGAAGGCTCAGAACAATTTGCGCTTCCGCCCTTAGCCATAAGACCTCATTATTTGATTTTGCTTTTTCATAATGTCCAGAATCAGGAACATTTTTGCCTTATCCCAGTATCCCAGTAAGCATTCTACATAAATCTATAGCGGGCCGTTATCGGCCCGTCAGGGTAGCTGACGGGCCGATAACGGCCTGCTATAGATTTATAAAGAATGCTAGCTGGGATTATACAGTTCAAGCAAAACTGTGGCAAAAACCTTGTTTTGCTTGATACGACTAGAAAAAAATGGGTATATCAGTAAATACAGCGATTTTAGTGATAACAAGTAATCTAAACCGTCTCACCGCGTGTTGCAGAAGAAACTGAGATATTTGACGAGTCAGGAAAAAGGATGCTTAACGCATATGCGAATAGCAAAGGCCCAGATCAAATCAGCCTGCGCATCTGCATGGCCTTCGCTGTGCGAATATTTAAGAATCTCTAGATGAGAGGCGAAGGCCATATGCAGTCTGCGCGACTCCGTACGCTGATATTGGTTTTCACTGTTCATTTGTGCGTTTAATACTCTTTGGGAGGGACGCAGCTCTCACAGACTACTGTTCAACGCTTAGCATGTTGGGTAAGTTACAGCATGAAATATCAAGCCTTCATATATTGTCTAAAGAATATAATAAAATCAAAATGTCTGCTGCAATTGTGATTAGCGCTTTAATGGTTAAATAAACCAAAAGCATCCCATGTAAGCCGACTCCAGCAAAACGGTACCTTCAGTTAATATCATGTGAACAGTACAGATCCCAACCACACAGCAAAGCCACACAATCTGATCAGGGTCTTTGTTTTATGTGATGCATTCGATACTGCAGCCTGACAGAGAGGCGGGCCTGACTTGTCAGCGCGCACGCGCATGCTAGTCTGAACCGCTGAAATTCGCTAACTCGTATTTTTTGCAGACCGCAAACCTATCAGTTTCATAAAACAAAATTGATAAAACATGCCAATATTGAAATTGACAGCTGAGCATATTGTTTCCTTTCGCTTGAAGAGGAAATTATTGTAAAATTGATGACATGGCAATCTGCGCTTACAACAGCTTTATAATATGGGCCATCTCATGAAAAAAAAAAAAAAATGGCTTGTGCGCCCAGCGAAGACTCAGATCAGCCTGGGCATCCGCCCAGTCTGATCAGAGTCTTCGCTGTCCGCATGAAGAAAGCTAGGGTCCTTGGCTACCAAATGAGCGCGCAGAGAAGATTTAGATCAGCCTGGGCATCCGCCCAGTCTGATCAGAGTCTTCGCTGTCCGCATGAAGACAGCTTGGGCCCTTGGCTATCAACTGAGCGCACAGCGAAGACTCTGATCAGACTGGTAATCAACCCAGTCTGATCAGCGTCTTCACTGTCCGCATGAAGAAAGCTTAGGTCCTTGGCTACCAACTGAGCGCACAGCGAATACTCTGATCAGACTGGGCATCCACCCAGTATGATCAGAGTCTTCGCTGTCCGCATGAAGAAAGCTAGGGTCCTTGGCTACCAAATGAGCGCACAGAGAAGATTTAGATCAGCCTGGGCATCAACCCAGTCTGATCAGCGTCTTCACTGTCCGCATGAAGACAGCTTGGGCCCTTGGCTATCAACTGAGCGCTCAGCGAAGACTCTGATCAGATTGGGCGGATGCCCAGGCTGATCTGAGTCATCGCTGGGCGCACATGCCAATTTGGTTGTTTTGTCGTGCGCTGGTTGAAATAATACATTTGTAAGGGGAATGGATACAATTTTAGGGAGGTAACTCTTTCAGAAATGTTTTGTCTCACTTCTGAAAAGCGGACTACTCTTGGGAGCAATTCGTTTCCTTTTAGTGTGGACGCTTTTTTCAGATGGGGAGCAAAGTCTGTCCTTTCAAAGAGAACAAATTATTCTCTGGACAATATCCCACTAGACAATACAATAGCCCACTGCTAAATTTGGCAGGGAGGACAATAGCCCACTGTCTATCAAAAAGGGTTTAAAAATCATATATTATATATATATATATGTTTACCATAATTATGAAAAATATAGTAATTGAGTATTGTTTATGCATTTTTCATCATGAAAATTAATTTTTATGTGAAAATGACTGGTGTTTTCACAATCTAAATAATGTCAAATTTGATGAAACAAGAGATAGATTTACCTAAAAAGTTTGTACACCTATTATACATATTTGATGTTGAATGAAAGCTTAGCCGTAACATTTTCATAAGCACATTAAATATAGAATGAGATATTTGTCAAATTTCATTGTTTATGAAAGAACTTCGGTGTGCTGGAAAGCAAACAAGATGTCATAAGATTTGTCTCCCTTGTACAAAATGGCGGACATTTACCATGGGTATCCAGTCCTCAGTAGACTGGCTCCAGTCTCCAGTGACTAAATATTTATTCTTATAGTCCTGTTTGATCTGTTTTATCCACTAAAATAAAACAAAATAATATCATGACTATAAAGGCTGGTCACTATAGTGACCAGCCTTTATAGTCATGATATTATTTTGGTTTTGTGTTAGTGCATTTTATCAAACAGGATTATAAGAATAAATATTTAGTCACTGGAGACTGGAGCCAGTCTAAGTCCTCTTCAAAGTATGGGGTCCCTTTACTTAACTGTATAAACCTGTTTCGGATACGAAAAAAAAATGCGTACTCATATACACACAAAGATCATTATCTCATCAACTTTGAAAACCCTGACAATTATTAGTAACTCTTAGCATGCTGGGTAATTTTTTTCAGCAGACGATATATCGAAATATTTTTCTCATTGTTTCCAGGAAACAGGTTTTGACATTTCATGCAAATTGTCTCCAATAGAGACAATTTGCATGAAATGTCAAATCCTATTTTCTTGGAAAAAAAATAAAAAAAATATTATCAACATGTCGTCTGCTGAATTAGCCCAGAGAGAGGTAAAGGTTAAACCTGACGACTCGAATGTTGCGAGATGGTCAACAGCGATAACTACCTTTCATGGCGGATTTGTGAACAGGCAGAAGTGAAATTAATGCCTTTTGACCACTGGGAAAGTACAAAGAAAATGTCGTCTGCGGATCAAAATGGACATTGGCGGGAGCGGTCATTTGTAAAAACTGTCTAGCGAGCAGTTATCTACGATATTGATCACATGGGTACACCCTGTATGTATTTACTTTAAATTTCTTCTAATTTTCTTCATTTTTCTTCTTCAGATATTCATTGTCCTTTGAATAAGAAAATGGACTGCTGATTCATAACAATATAAAAGCCAATAAACATAAAACGAAACCCCCAAAACCCCCAAAAAATGATCGGGTAACACCCCCACGCCCCTCCCCCCCCCACCCCCCCACACACACACACACACATGTATGCATGCACCTCGCGCATGCAAGAACGCCTGGACAAAAGCGTTACTAATCAGCACGGCTTTTAATGGGTAAACATTTAAACGCCTTCTTAGCCGCAGTACTGAGCTCCGCCACATCCCGACTCTACGCCCCAGGAACCTATTACTTAGTTAACTGTGGGTTCGATATAGACTTAGTGGCCGTTTGGTCGATTGTTTGGGAAAGACACTGTCCTTTTGGCTTTCTGCTTGTAGTGTTTTGATTGTGGTGCCGTTTCTTTAAGTGCGTCCTTCTTTCCTTTCAAGGTGCCTTGGACGGAAAGTGTTGGGTAATTGCATTGATTCCTGATCCCTGCCTTCCTTCCTATTTAAGTAGAATGCACGGTTATAGCAGTGTCGAAATTTTCATTAAGATTTGATTTTTTTGTGTTAACTATCATGTCTATACGCGCATGTATGCACTTTGACCTTTTTATCTTGAGATTTATCAAATTATGACATGTTAGGCAGTTAGACAACTTCTTTTCTTTATCCACCTATCTTTTTCTTATTGTAGTTGTTGGCGACGATAAAGTTACATTTCACTATGTCGGGCATTGATGTAAACGCCTTTCTAGTAATTAATCCACCGTTTACAGCCACTTATATTTCTATTATTCGTTTGGCATGTAATTTTATACTCCAAGAATAACATAATACCGCCTTGCTTCTTTTTCTGGCGACCTTTGTCAATAAAGTAATTATTTATTTTGTAAAACATCAATTACCCCACAAGCGGTAAATGAATAATGAAATATGAGCGGGACATAGCATCTCCTATAAAATGATATGTGCACCCTGCAAAGACTCAGATCAGCCTGCGCATCCGCGCAGGCTGATCAGAGTCTTCGCAGGGCACTCTGTGGGTAGCCAAGGATCGGATCCCAGACGTCCTCAGGAGGACACTGAAGTATTTCATTAGCATGCGCGGATTTGCAGTGACTGGAGTCTTCGCTGGGCGCACATGTACTCGTGTAAGAAATGCTGCGCACCGGCTTATTCTTTTCATTAGATTTACCAACTATTCACTGCAAACTAAATGTCACAATAAATGAAATTCTGCCCAAACAAGTAGGTTGTCTTAACATTTTTTTTTCTTTCCACGGCGCAATGCTTTTTAGTAGACGCCAAAATCATATTCTGGATAAAAAAAAAAAAAAGCTTGCTTTAAATTGTTATTTGTAAAGGATCATAGATAAATTTAAATTTTAGCACTTTATATAGTAAATATTTTTAATCTATCATAGAAAATAGGACGACATTTCACGCGAATCGTCTCCTAACATGTACAGACGAAACATTCTTTTGTCACATGCATATCCACAGAAGCTCAATGCATTGGACAAAGAAAATGATTCTGCCATCTAATAGAGAGGCCAATGAAAAGGATTAAAATGTCTCCAGATACTGGATATATGCATGCTCTACTGAACAACATTCTTTGCATAATAACGGCTGCTTTAAATTGCTTTTATTTCTTTATATTGAAAGCAAACGAAAACTTCTACGAACAACAGCACTCGCCAGTGAATATCGTAAGATGGATTCATCTGAGCCACCGTAGCATATATAAGATATTTCGGAAGCTTAAGCCAATTTAAAAGAAAAGACATTTCCCGAATAAAGCGAATTCATTTCTTATGCCGTCAGCCAAAACTCAAAGCACAGCATACAGGGAAAAGATAGAAGATAATTGAGTCTGACGAATTTCTTAGAAGCAAACATCACGTTAAATCAGGAGCTGGTTTTTATAAAATAACATCTCATTATTACATAGAATGAGTATCCCCGCATCAGACAGCAGAAGTCGAGAGAGACGCCATATTGGCTCGTTTTTTTCGGAATACAATCTGCAGATAGAGGAGACTACATTCAGATACAATAACACTCATCGTCTAAATCTCTGTGATATTTTTTCTTCCACAACTGATCGCCTGATTACTTAGATCTTACAATCACGGTCACAGAAACGCATCCCAATCAATAATTCCATTCATTACTTAATTGTCTACAAAGCCTCTGTTTGGCGCCGATGTCAACTGAGGCTAACAGACGCTTGACGGAATTATTACTCCGCGACCATAAAAATCATGGAAATGGGTCTGCACAATTACCTTGGAGCCATTACTAGGCGTACGCGGCTTAATTGGTTGGTCCTCTGCTTAATGATGTCGACAAGTAAGGCTCCAAGAAAGGAAATCCGAAAACAACACATATTTTTTTCCCTAGTAACAATGTTTATGTTTACAGAAAAAGAAAGCATTTTTTTCACTTAAATCATCATCCTCCTGGCCAACTATGACAATGGCGCCAAGAAACGAACTATAGAAAATGCTTCGGATTCATTATTTATCAGTCTGTTTAATGTACCATTTAATACCTGCAACAACAACAACTCATCAGGTAACTAGAGGGGTTTTAACTTTGATGATGACTGGGTGTTTTACGAGACGTAAAACACCCAATCATCATCAAAATTAAAACCTCCTAGTTTTCAACATTACATCACGAAAACATACCTATATAATTTTGACCCCCTGAAACCCCACTTTTATATAGTAAAACTGGGGTTTACAGGGGTATACATTATTTTTCTTATTTCTGCTCAAAACATAGATTGTGGGTACTCGTTAGAACCGCCTCGCTGAGGCGGTTCTAACGAGTACCCACAATCTATGTTTTGAGCAGAAATATGAAAAAATATCAGAATTTCTCATCTGGAAATTTTCATTTTTTGGTGGTAAAATTTTCAGTATATTTGAATAGGCATGTTTTCGCAATGTTAAAGTCATATCAAGACAATGAAAGGAAGATAAAGACTCTGTGCAAAGCAGCGCGGTGCAGCAATGAGCTGAATTCCGCCTCCAATTCGAAATCGGGACATCGGAATCCGAAGGTTCCTGGTTTTAACCTGAAATAAGTATATAATTATTTCATTTTTTACTTTACTCCCAGTTTTGCGTTGCCTGTTAAAACCTCTTCACTTCATAGTCAGATTTGGGGCCACTGATGCGGTCTTGAAGACCGAAAAATGGCCAAACAATAAAGTGCAGTGAACCCTCGTTACAACGACAGCATTTGTTCCCAAAGACATTGCCATTTCAATGAATTCGCTGTTGTAAAGAATCCTTAATGAGCAGATTGATATGTAAGAAAGGTCTTGTTTTCTTATTATTTCATCATAGAACAAATGTTTTAAATATTTGTTAGAATCGCCTCGCTGAAGCGATTCTAACAAATATCCAAAACATATGCTTCTTTAGGGTATTAAATACAACATTCTTGCATAATTTGTGACTAACTGTTACCTCTTAACTGCTAGTTTCATGAAAGTCAAATTGTCATTATAACGAATTTGTCGTTGTATCGAGTGTCGGTATAAAGAGGGTTTTCTGTTTGGCTAAAACATCATCTGTTGTTTTCATTTTTTCCGACTGTGTTCATTTACATTCAGGGAAGATAAATTTTCAAATTGTTTAGCCTTTCTTCTGACAAGGAAGGGGACTGATGCACAAGGAGGCAAACAGGAAGTCACAAAAATACTTCCCATGTAAAAACGACAGAAACATTTCCACGTGTACTCAAAAAAGATCTCGAAGATTTTGCGGTAAATACTAGCAACTAGCTGCCAGTACATGTACCGTAAATTTTACGGGCACCTGTAGATTATTTACAGTAATAATTATGAACGATAGGGCAGTGTAGGGCAAGGTAGGTAACGTATAGGATATAGTAGGAATGTGACCTAACACACCGTATCTTTCGCTTACACATTCTTACCCCATCCTACGAGGAAATTTCTGCAAAAGTTCTACGGGCCCCCTTAAAAATTTACGGTAAAGGTGCTGGCAGCCAGTTGCCAGTATTTACCGTAAAATCAACGGGAAGTTTTTACCGTGTGTATCCAGTGCCCTTAAGGGACTCTTTTTAAAAACTTATTTATTGGGATAATGTAAATAAAAGTTGACTGTGTGTGTGCGTGCGTGCGTGCGTTCATGCGTGCGTGTGTGTGTGTTATTTTTTTCCCATGTTGCATGGTAGGGGGAACACCTTTAAGGTTTAGTGTCTAGTAGTATTTAGGAATGGTTCAGCCAGTCGCGGTGGCATTTACAGCATAGAGTCAGTCTTATAGCTTCTATTTACAAAGCTAACAAAACACTCATGCAGGTTATGTTTTCACAGTCATTTTTTACATTGCACACACGTCACATCTTTGGTCAGCTTTCTAAACAGCTTTCATCACAGTCGTGTTCTGAGGCTGGCTACGGAACCAGTTATGCTGTCGCTAAATAGTCGGACACACAGGCCTGCGAAAACAGTGTAGAACCAGATCAGATGCCACAGAACGTGGCGCCTGTTCAAGGTCAACACGGTTTGCCTCTCACGGACCCAGCAATTTTAGACACATTTACAAGTAGTAAAATGGATTTGATAAAATTTTGTTAGGAGGAGTATGACGTAAAGAGTAAGATGTGCGAACATTTAGTGTAAATACATGTACGGCATCCAAAATTTAGCAAATTTATCAAAACTTCCTCATAAAATTAAATTTTGAGTCAAAGGCGGTTCAGCTGAACCCCAAGAACCACGTCAGCTGAACCCCAAGAACCATGTCATGATCCGCCTCTGTTTCATATATGTAATAGTACTTCTTAACTTGAAGTATTTTCACTGCATCTGCTTGAACTGAATGAAGTCATCAAAACTTTACGATTATGTATAATAAATAAGTTGAGCAATAAGAAAGTTATGGATATCAGAAATATTAAAGTATATTTTCAATTAAACGAAGTCGAATATTTGGCAATATTTCATTTTTATTAGTTAATGGTTGTATGATTTCGGTAATAATATAAGCCGAAACGAGAGAAAGCGTACCTTCTGACATGTGCGCCCAACGAAGACTCAGAACAGCCTGCGCATCCGCGCAGTCTGATAAGAGTCTTCGTTGTCCGCATGAAGAAACTTTGCTTCCTTTGCTATCTAAAATGAGCCCAGTGACGATTCTGATCATACTGCGCGAATGCGCAGGCTGATCTGAATCTTCGCTGGGCTCACATATCCGACGGTACGTTTTCTGACGTTACGAGTCATTGGAAAAATATGCGTAAGTTGATAACAAAAAAAATTGAACGTTATATGTAAATATACGTAAAATACCACATTTTTCCTAAGTACTGGGGACACCTTAACACCTTACCATACATACCCAAGAAGTCGAACAAGTTCATTTTACAACACATTCATGTGTCTGAAACACTGCTGAATGGGTGACAAACTGTGTAGACCCTGATCAGACGCCGCGTTCTGCGGCGTCTGATCTGGGTCTACGCTGTTTGCTCAGGCCGTGTTGTCCCAATACTTAGGGTTATTACGGTATGTCCTTACCGTGTCTAGGGATATAACTACTGGTAAGGCATCACGAAAACATACCTATAAAATTTTGACCCCCTTAAACCCCACTTTTATATAGTAAAACTGGGGTTTACAGGGGTAAACATTTTTTTTTCTTATTTCTGTTCAAAAACATAGATTGTGGGTACTCGTTAGAACCGCCTCGCCGAGGCGGTTCTAACGAGTACCCACAATATATGTTTTGAGCAGAAATATGAAAAATATCAGAGTTTTTTTTTTATCTGAAAATTTTCAGTTTGGGTGATGAAATTTTCAATATATTTGAATAGGCGTGTTTTCGTAATGGAAGGAGATTTCTCCCACCTTTGCCTATGTGAGATAGGCTTGTTGCCTATATGAGATAGGCTTTTTGCCTATATGAGATAGGCTTTTTGCCTATATGAGATAGGCTTTTTGCCCATGTGAGAAACTTCTATCTCACATGGCCATGCAGTAGATCCGCTGGTCCTAGGAACAATCCATTTAAAGCTGGGAGAAAAAGAATCCCATAATGAGCCAGTCCATGCAGGCTAGGGAAAACTCCGCAAGCCTCGTCCCTGGTTGAAATTCCTACCCTTCGGGCGAGATTTTCCTATCCTGCAAGGACACTCATAATGGATTCTTATATTCTCTCTGGCATCAGTTTCACAAAGACGGTTGGTTCTAACAGTACTCTAAGGCAGTTGATACTCCTAAACGCTTAGCACTCTACAGAACAGAACAGAACAGAACTTTATTTAAGAACAAATTCTCAGGCCACTCACAGGTGGCGTAAGAGAAAATACAAGCAAACAGACAATAAACAAAGGAACAGGCAATGTTACAATAATAAGACATATACAGACTATGTGGAAAATGTAGTCGCACATTTGTTCATTATTATCTGAACAAACTCGGAAAGCTTTTTAAGTGTCGCTAAATTATCTGAGGCAAGTAGCTCTTTCTGTTTTATTATATTGGGCCTTTTATAAAAATAAGGTTTCAAATGGCGTTTTCTCTCTGTTTCAAAATAGTTGAAATATTTTTCTCTCTCTTTTTTTTTTTTTTTTTTTTTTTTTTTTTTGCAAAAAAAACAAACAAAAAAAACAACAGGTTTTGACATTTCATGCAAATTGTCTCCAATGGATGGAGACAATTTGCATGAAATGCCACATCCTGTTTTCTATGAAAAATAAGAAAAATATCATCAACTTGTCATCTCCTGAATTAGCCCAGAGAGTGGTAAAGACGGTCTACTCCAAAAGGAAAGACTTTGCTCCA